>JAPQNM010000043.1:21744009-21746509 GCA_029783475.1 Metacarcinus magister | reverse complement strand
CACAGGGAATAAAGTAATGCAGGATAATCCGAACATCAACTAAAACTTATGAATAATAATTTTCATGTCGTTAGAAGTTTCCGACAGGATCTTAGTTTCCAAGTCGACAGCATCATCAGCAGAGTCTGGAGGTTGGAGGGGGATGGAGTTGGAGGGGGCCCCGCCCCACCAGTCTGGAGGAGCCGGGGCCGCGCCGTGCTGGCCGCAGGGCTTGGGTGCGCTGATCCGTTCGGCCGACGCCCCCACTTGAGCTTGAGCGTATATTCGAGATTTCTATTCGGTGTGTCGTTTGAAGGATTCGAGAGTGTTCATTGTTTCTTGGTCGTGAACCGCACGCACACACTGGAGACAATATATATAATAGTTAATCACCACTCACAGTCTGTACAGGTAGTGGAGTTATATAAAGTATACACAACGAAGCATCATACAGCCGGGGTGAGGGATCCGAAGCGTCGAGTACACTGCTTCGAAACCTCTATTCTTTTGGACTGTATAAAGGAAACGAGCAATATGTATATACCTATATATGTATTTATGTATGTATATATGATTCTCATGCATACTCTTTCTCTCACTCTCTCGCTCTTTCTCTCTCTTTCTCTCTCTCACTGTCTTTCAGTCCTCGCTAGGTTATGTATGCCCAGAATCGAGTCTGTTGGCTAGGATTCATCTGAGGGAATACGGGGAGGGAGGGAGGGAGGGAAGGAGGGAGGGAGGGAAGGAGGGAGGGAGAGAGGGAAGTAGATACGGGGAGAGAGGACACAACAGGGGAGAGGGAAGGAGGAAAGAAGGAGAGGGGAAGGGGAAGGTCAGAGTATTACATTTTTATGTGGGGCAAAACTTACTCGACCTACTACCTTCTCTACCTGTGCCTCTACATACCTTCGTTGACCTGACCAGGGAGTCACGCCTACAGGTTAACTCAGTATAACGTTTGGCTAAGAACTCACGTGGAGGATTTACTTGTATTTCCGTCCAGGACTATTTGTTCATCTAGGCCTATCGAGTTCCCCAGTGTCATTAAGGAAGCTATGCAGAGTTCCCCGTCCCGCTGCCTGCCCATTCCTATTTCCTGTCTACCTATCTGTCTGTGTGTATCTGCTTATCTATCAGTAGCTATCTATCGCCCCCTCACACGGCGCTTTCCAGACGGTCACTACTGAAGGAGGAGGGGAAGGTCTGGGGGGGATAGGTGTCGGGCGGACTGACATGAGGATGAAGGGCTGGGGCGTTGGGTGTGATGCAGACGGTCTCCGCCACCATGGGCACCACCGCCCGCATGTCAGGGCCCATGGAGGATGTGGGGTTGTCGTAGGCCGGAGGCGGGGCGATGGGCGGCACGAGGGGCGTGGTCAGGGGGTCCTGTAGAGAGAGAAAACCCGTATATAATAATGAATGACCGACTTATGTGTGTGGATTTCATTTTTGTTTGGTGTGTAAGCTTGACTTTAGCAGATTTGTTAGGTCACTATTTTCTTCCTAGTTGGGTATTTTTGTTAGTAAATTTACATGTCAAAGGGAAAATATATACTGCTCAACTTTAAAATGAAATGAAATACAAGAAAATACACCAAGTTTCCCTTTGCGTCCATTAAAATTCTTTTGAGGAAATAAAATGAATATATAATACAAGTGAGACGCGTGGCTGCCAAGCAAGTCAACTCACCATGAAGAGGCTGCTCCGCCGCTGTAGCGTGGCGGTGTGGGCGTGGTGGCCCCGGCCGTGGTTTGAGCGTGGGTGGGGCAAGGTTTGGGTGTGGGAAATGGGTATGGCGTGGGTGTACATGGGAGTGGGGATGGTGGTAGAAGTAGGGGGCATGTGGTGGTAGGACACGGAGTGATGCATGTCGATGGGCGGGGGCGAGGGCGTGTACTCCTGTTGCTGCTGAATGTAGGGCGTCTGGTGGGCGTGTTGCTGAGACTCAACGTGGGCGTGGACTGGCTCGACGTGGGCATGAGTGGCGTGGGTTACGTGGCCGGACTCTGGGTAGGTGTTGACGAGGGTGTGTTGAGGCTCCTGGGCCACGTGGTCATGGGTGGTGTCCGTCGTGACGCCCACCAGCTCCCCGTAGATGGTAGACACGTCAGCTACGCCTCGCCGCTCCAGCAGGTCTGCCCGGCTACCTGAGGGAGGCCGAGACGCAGGTTGGGGTGAGGCTTCTATCTTAGTGAAAAAGGGAGCCTACACCCCTTTTATCCCCCCCACCCCTACCATCCCACACACATACACAGATAACCAAATAAAAAAATTACAAAATGCATACATGAATTAAATAAAACAGTAGATCAACTAGTTAACAGTCATTCTCATCTAAGCCAACTATCTCAAAGGGCGTGTTACAAAGAATACCGCCTTTCGGAACAGTCTCTGAACACACACACCCTTGCATACGAGTAGTGTCGCCCCGCAAGGCCTCACCCATTCTCCCTCATACTCAGAGAACCTGTTTCCCGTTTTCTGTTGCCCGACTCTCCTATTCCCCAAATTCTTTCACTT
>JAPQNM010000043.1:21722139-21724639 GCA_029783475.1 Metacarcinus magister | reverse complement strand
GTTGACATCTCCGTAATAATAAACAAATACTTCTATGTACTTTCTAGGATCTTTATCGACTTAATTTTTTTTTAATATATATCCTATGCTTTCAAGACTTTCGATGACCCTCCAATCCTCGTTTTTGTTGTTCAGTATTCCCTTGTTTTAGTCTGACGGCACACTTTCCACCAATACTTCTCCTCCCTTGTATACAGGCGAAAGAGGGACGAATCTGGTTAAGACCACATCCTCCTTCTCCTTCTCTACTTCCTCCTTCTGCTCCTCTTCCTCCTCCTTCACGGAAAAGTACTTACATGGGGCTTGAATAGATGCCTTCCCCTATTTGTCGTATATAGGTAAAAGTAAGGCAATGTTACCGTCCTTCCGCTCCTCTTCTTGTACTAAGTTATCATCTTCTGAGCAAGTTTGTGTATCGTCTGTGAATTAGTGTATTTGTGAATAAGGTAATGTTTTTCTTTTATATCTTGTCTTAAATTAATTGAAGTACAACTACACTAAATGGAATGTGAAGATTGGAGTAGGAAAAAGAGAAAGAGATAGATAGATAGATAGATAGATAGATAGATAGAGAGATAGAGATAGATAGATAGATAGATAGATAGATAGAGAGAGAGAGAGAGAGAGAGAGAGAGAGAGAGAGAGAGAGAGAGAGAGAGAGAGAGAGAGAGAGAGAGAGAGAGAGAGAGAGAGAGAGAGAGGAAAAAATAATCGTTACATAATAAAATTTTACTATATAACAGGTTCACTATTTCACTTTCCTATCTATATTTCCTTTTTCTATCGGCTCCTGTCTTTTCCTAAACTCACTTGTCCTCGTCAGCTGTCCTCGCCTGTCGTGGTGTCATGCCTTGTTCTCGTGTCTCCTCCATCCTGCCAATTTAATTTCTTAGAACAAAATCTTTTCCCCTTCAAACGTGACTGTCTTCCATTACTTTACTTTCATTCTCCTCTTCCTTCTTCTTCTCCTTCTCTTTCTCCTTCTTCTTCTCCTTCTCCTTCTCTTTCTCCTTCTCCTTCTCCTTCTCCTTCTCCTTCTCCTTCTCTTTCCTTCATTTTCCTCCAACTCTTTGTATCTGTTTTTCTTTTTTCTTTTTCTTCTGCTTCCTCTTCCTGTTTTCGCGCTTCTTCTCGTCTTGCTTCTTGTATCCCTTATACTTTTTTCCTATAATTTTTCTCCTCCTCCTCCTCCTCCTCCTCCTCCTCCTCCTCCTCCTCCTCCAGGTATTCTTCCCAGGATGGGTGCTGACGGGAGGTTCTATGGCAAGGCGCGCACCATCAACAGCAGACTTAATTCTCTCTGTTCACAGGAAGGTGTTGACTTTGTAAACCTGTGGGATGACTTTTATAATAAACCACTTTTTTTCCAGTACGACGGACTGCACCTAAACAGCGTTGGGGATGCACGCTTGGGCAGACTTTTCAGTGACCAAGTTATTCTCAATAGGTCAAAAAACGCCGAGCGAACGAGAGCAGCAACGACGTCGTAGTTGCTCCGTGTAATGCCACCGCTGATCCAAATACTAATGCCACTGCTGATCCACATATTAAAGTTTGTTATGTAAATGCTCGCAGCATCAGAAATAAATTCACAGATCTCGAAGCTCTCGCGGCGATGGATCAGTACCACATCATAGGAGTCACAGAATCATGGTTAGATACGTCGAACAGAGATTACATTGCAGAATTTCAGTTACCTGGTTATACAATCTTTAGCTGTGAAAGAGAGAACAGAATTGGCGGTGGTGTAATCCTATATATTCACAGCTCGCTCCATCCGATCTCCATTAAAACAGAACCCATCAACGGTATTGACACAGTTTTTATCGAATTAAAGAGTAACTCAAGTAGAAAAATACTCGGATTGATTTACAGACCACCGGGGCGCACCGCTGAAATTGACCGTTTACTATTCGAATCAATCTCCGAAACAATTAGTCAATGCGAGACAATTATTATGGGTGATTTTAATTTGCCAGTAACGAGATGGGGAAATCCGTTACGATCTCATACAGGACACGACCTGTACACGAACTTATTAGAGAGCGAATTACATCAACACGTTCACGAACCGACGCGAGACTTAAATACCCTTGATCTCATTCTTTCAACAAGTAAAGATTTAGTCAGCAACGTAAATGTCGGCCCAGTTTTCAGTTCTAGTGACCATCGAATAATCACGTTCAATTTGAAAATTAAGGAAATAAAAGTAAAAGACAGTAAGGAGAAGGTACCAAATTATCAAAGGGCGAATTTCATCAGAATGCGAACAATTCTAGAAGACACTGACTGGAGTGAACTGTTGTCAGAGTCAGATATTGATAAGTCATGGGAGGCCTTTACCACAAAACTGAATGAAGTTATAAGCGTATGTGTACCGTATCGATACAGACGTTCAGCAAGGAAGAACAAACCAAAATGGTGGAGTGAAGAGATAAAAAACAGCCTCTCTCTCAAAAAAAACGCGTACAATAAGTACATATTAACTAAAAGCCAAGAT
>JAPQNM010000043.1:21714639-21717139 GCA_029783475.1 Metacarcinus magister | reverse complement strand
ACAAAGTATACACAACGAAGCATCATACAGCCGGGGTGAGGGATCCGAAGCGTCGAGTACACTGCTTCGAAACCTCTATTCTTTTGGACTGTATAAAGGAAACGAGCAATATGTATATACCTATATATGTATTTATGTATGTATATATGATTCTCATGCATACTCTTTCTCTCACTCTCTCGCTCTTTCTCTCTCTTTCTCTCTCTCACTGTCTTTCAGTCCTCGCTAGGTTATGTATGCCCAGAATCGAGTCTGTTGGCTAGGATTCATCTGAGGGAATACGGGGAGGGAGGGAGGGAGGGAAGGAGGGAGGGAGGGAAGGAGGGAGGGAGAGAGGGAAGTAGATACGGGGAGAGAGGACACAACAGGGGAGAGGGAAGGAGGAAAGAAGGAGAGGGGAAGGGGAAGGTCAGAGTATTACATTTTTATGTGGGGCTAAACTTACTCGACCTACTACCTTCTCTACCTGTGCCTCTACATACCTTCGTTGACCTGACCAGGGAGTCACGCCTACAGGTTAACTCAGTATAACGTTTGGCTAAGAACTCACGTGGAGGATTTACTTGTATTTCCGTCCAGGACTATTTGTTCATCTAGGCCTATCGAGTTCCCCAGTGTCATTAAGGAAGCTATGCAGAGTTCCCCGTCCCGCTGCCTGCCCATTCCTATTTCCTGTCTACCTATCTGTCTGTGTGTATCTGCTTATCTATCAGTAGCTATCTATCGCCCCCTCACACGGCGCTTTCCAGACGGTCACTACTGAAGGAGGAGGGGAAGGTCTGGGGGGGATAGGTGTCGGGCGGACTGACATGAGGATGAAGGGCTGGGGCGTTGGGTGTGATGCAGACGGTCTCCGCCACCATGGGCACCACCGCCCGCATGTCAGGGCCCATGGAGGATGTGGGGTTGTCGTAGGCCGGAGGCGGGGCGATGGGCGGCACGAGGGGCGTGGTCAGGGGGGTCCTGTAGAGAGAGAAAACCCGTATATAATAATGAATGACCGACTTATGTGTGTGGATTTCATTTTTGTTTGGTGTGTAAGCTTGACTTTAGCAGATTTGTTAGGTCACTATTTTCTTCCTAGTTGGGTATTTTTGTTAGTAAATTTACATGTCAAAGGGAAAATATATACTGCTCAACTTTAAAATGAAATGAAATACAAGAAAATACACCAAGTTTCCCTTTGCGTCCATTAAAATTCTTTTGAGGAAATAAAATGAATATATAATACAAGTGAGGCGCGTGGCTGCCAAGCAAGTCAACTCACCATGAAGAGGCTGCTCCGCCGCTGTAACGTGGCGGTGTGGGCGTGGTGGCCCCGGCCGTGGTTTAAGCGTGGGTGGGGCAAGGTTTGGGTGTGGGAAATGGGTATGGCGTGGGTGTACATGGGAGTGGGGATGGTGGTAGAAGTAGGGGGCATGTGGTGGTAGGACACGGAGTGATGCATGTCGATGGGCGGGGGCGAGGGCGTGTACTCCTGTTGCTGCTGAATGTAGGGCGTCTGGTGGGCGTGTTGCTGAGACTCAACGTGGGCGTGGACTGGCTCGACGTGGGCATGAGTGGCGTGGGTTACGTGGCCGGACTCTGGGTAGGTGTTGACGAGGGTGTGTTGAGGCTCCTGGGCCACGTGGTCATGGGTGGTGTCCGTCGTGACGCCCACCAGCTCCCCGTAGATGGTAGACACGTCAGCTACGCCTCGCCGCTCCAGCAGGTCTGCCCGGCTACCTGAGGGAGGCCGAGACGCAGGTTGGGGTGAGGCTTCTATCTTAGTGAAAAAGGGAGCCTACACCCCTTTTATCCCCCCCACCCCTACCATCCCACACACATACACAGATAACCAAATAAAAAAATTACAAAATGCATACATGAATTAAATAAAACAGTAGATCAACTAGTTAACAGTCATTCTCATCTAAGCCAACTATCTCAAAGGGCGTGTTACAAAGAATACCGCCTTTCAGAACAGTCTCTGAACACACACACCCTTGCATACGAGTAGTGTCGCCCCGCAAGGCCTCACCCATTCTCCCTCATACTCAGAGAACCTGTTTCCCGTTTTCTGTTGCCCGACTCTCCTATTCCCCAAATTCTTTCACTTACCTTATACAAGAGTTAACCAGTATCTTCACTCTTTCTTCCCTTCTACTAGTAAACTCTGGAACTCTCTCCCTGAATCTATATATTTCCACCTTCCTACGACTTGAATTCATTTAAGAGAGGAGCATCAAGACACCTGCAACCTTAATTTGGCTTCCCTTTTTTATTACTCTTTCTTCTTTAGGAAACCAGTATTTTATTGCCCTTGGCCGGTTCTCCAATAGCATGGGGAAAAAAAAATTACTGTCTTATTTCCTCATCCTGTCATTCTGCCGTTCTTACAATCCACCATTTTCATTATATGTGTTCACGTGTGTATACAGAATAAGAAAGTTTCCCTTTGTTTTGTACATTTCGTTTTCTTTTGCCACACATTTGTAAGGCTCTTGAAGTGGTTACATTT
>JAPQNM010000043.1:21694190-21704539 GCA_029783475.1 Metacarcinus magister | reverse complement strand
CCCTCCTCCTCCTCACTCATTCCTCCCTCCTCGCTCATCCTCCTACCTTCCCCCCTGCAGTATCGACCCTCATCCTCATCCTCCTTCTAGAAGTGTAAGAGTCTCCCCTCCCTCTCAGACCGTCTGCCCAGAGCCCTTTTAAATAATTACTAAACTTGTTACAGTGACAGGCTCTGCAGGTTAATCCGCAGCTTCTTACGGTTAAGGACGTTTGCTGATATCGTATGCCCAAGAAGAGGCGCCTCGGAATGTTGTACCTCGGCTCCTTGCTTTTTGTTTTTCTTGCGCTCATTTGTAGGGGGCTAATAGGTGGAAGGCCTAGGGGACAAGAGGAAGACGAGAGGGAGGAGGAGGAGAGAGGAGGAGGAGGAGGAGGAGGAGGTAGGTGGTGGTGACTGATCCCTTAGATGAGTGGCAGGAGACGTGTGTTGTGGACGTTGTATGGAGGGGGGGAGTGGTTTTCACGTGTGTGGGTGTGTTGGTGTGTTTGGGTGTGTGTGTGTGACTGTGTGTGTGTGTGTGTGTGTGTGTGTGTGTGTGTGTGTGCAGGTGGTGGAACGCAAATATGGTTGCGTTATTCAAGAGAGGTGTTAGTAAAGGTTGAGGTCACTGAATATGGTTGGAAATAAAACACAAAGTGATTATTAAGGAAAGAACCACACACACACACACACACACACACACACACACACACACACACACACACAAACACCACACACACACACACACACACACACACACACACACGGAAGCTTGAAAGCAAATATTTATAGAAAGATAATTTAGTTTATCAAGTATGTGCCTGTATTTTTGTACGTGTGTGTGTGTGTGTGTGTGTGGTGCGTGTATGGTATTTGATGTGGAATGTAGATGTAGTGAACGAATACAACAATCATGACTGAGATAAAAGTACACGAGTATCTACGCACTACAACGAATGTATTCTGTTTTTACTGTATACTTTTTACCATTAACTACAACCCTTCTTTCTGTAGGATAATTAACTGACACAGCAACTATTGATACGTATACACAGAAATTAATAAAAAAAAAAATCAACATACAAAACATTAATTCTAAGCCACGTCTTATGATGTCACTAACAATATATTATACACAAATAAATTTCACCAGGATTTAGGAAGGGCAACTAGTAACAAAGCGAATGAAAACAAGACAATACCTTCACTTCACTATATTAACCATACAATCACACCACTTCTATCCAAATCATACCTATCACAACACACCATAATCACTGATCACACTCAATCATTACTACACGTGCACTAACAAGCTGATCGTACTCGTAGCTGCATGTCACTGAGAAAGCTTATGTCTATCCTAAAGGTGACGGCGGCGGTGACAGGGACAGCCGGTCGGAGTCTGTTGCTTGCAAACTAAAATAACTGGTGAGGTGGTGGCGCTGGAGGAAGGTATCGTCACGGTATTGATTACCTATAGCTAGCTGGTTCTGACCTCTCCTCTCATTCCTTGTGCCCCGCAAAAACCACGTCACAAGACTCGGGGGAGTCGACGTTAAATAGAGAAAAATACGATGGTTGTAAGGTGTGTCATCGGTGAATGTGGGAAGGGATAGCAGAGAAAGATCATATTAGGCGAAATATCATATTAATATATTATTAATTAATTATTATTATATTTCATTAATTATTATTATTATTATTATTATGTTCCTCGGACTACAGAAAGACAGATCACTGTCTTTCTGATCGATGATAGCATCGTTACAGCTCAGCGAGAGTGCAAGAGTATGACACGCTTCATGTCCTTGCAAACAATATATTGCAAACCACATCGAATCACACTACTTTGATTTCTGTGCTAAATTGCCTCCGATGATGACTCACACACGACTTTATAATAAATAGTTTGTGAATTTCAAACCAATTTGCTCAGCTCTTGATTTTACGTTTATTTTCCATCCCATAAAAAAAAGTACAAAGCCTTCCAGAAAACACTGTAATTATTTTTCTTCATATTTAAATTTTTAAAAAATTTTTATCTCTCGACGCTGAAAAAAATACCTGTCCGTAAGTCCTTTTTAATGTTGATAATAAATGACTTTCTTTAAGTTTTCGTAATGATAACCTCTCGTTTACTTAGTCTCCAATATGAAAAAAGAAGAAAAAAATCATATAGTGATAAATCACACAAAAAAAATCAAAATCATAATAAATTTTATTAATCATCTTGCTGACTTCAACACAGAAGGGAAAGCAGAGAGAGAAAGACAATGAATTAGTCCCCGTCCTCACTTTTTAATTAATTTAGTAACATTTCTTGCATTTGAAAAAAATTCAAAGACACACTTAATCAATACTAAATTAGAATCCCAAGGCAGAAGGAAAAACCCACGTGGTGAACGGCAACCTGAATTCATTAAGTACGTGTCGTCCCATGGGTAATAGACAAAGATGTATGTTAGCTCATCATATCAAAAAACTTTAAATAAACAAATAGCAATCAACTCTATGCCCAATACCTTTAAATACACCATATCTCAACTAACTACTCCAATACTATCTCTCTCTATACTAATATCTACTCTCTCTATTACCTCTAGAACTCTCATCTCATATCTTTGATATACTCTATCCATCTATATCTCTATCCTCTACATCCTAATCTCTCCAAAACAATGACACTTAACAAAAGGGTACAAACACCCCTGCCCAACAAAGGGTACAAACACACCCCAAACACCTAGCAACTAACAAAAGCCCGTAAAAATATACACTTGTGACAGGCGCAAAATAAAAATAATGAAGCAACACCAAAATAAGTCGTGTAGAACAACTAATGAAACCCAAAAGTACCAAGGGCGGTGTGTGTGTGCCATACATCCTGTGTGTGTAAGTGTGTGTGTTGTGTTATTGTGAGTGTGATGTGTGATAGTGTGTGTGCTGTGTGTGTAGTTGTATGTGTAGTCGTCTGTCGTATTGTATGTACTCGTCTGTCTGCATGTCTTTGTGTAGTGTGTGTGTGTGTGGGTGTGTCTTTCACAGTATGTGTGTGTTGTCGTAGTGTTCATGTCCTGATGTCTGTCGTCTAGTCTGTATGTGTGTGTGTGTGTGTGTGTGTTTTTTTTTTTTTTTTTTCCCAGTCGTAAGTATTGTTTTTCCCTATAGTTTGGATATCCGCTGTAATAACGTATTTCGACAAACGGTGAGTGATGAAATTTCAACTTTTTGTGATGCTCATACGCCAATGATAACATTTTCAATCCAGTTTATATGATTTACATTCCTAACCCACATACTTTCCATGTGCCTTTTTTACAAGTACACGTCACTTTTTTATCAGTTTTTAGTTCGTTCATATGATTTATTTAGTATATCTTATCTAGAAAAACAAAGGTCCCATACTTGCCTCTACGCTCCACGCAGCAGCACGACGTTATATGAACAATCAATGGAATGAGAGACGCACCTCAAATGGAAGTAGCAATCGCCTCTCTCCTGTACGCACTTTGAGCTTTACTATTCTGCATCCTTTCGTTACCCCACCTTCCTTGCTGCCTTCCGGGACCTCCTATTACACTCCCTCCCCTCTCCTCCTCAAGGTCCTCAAGGGTCGTTTAGGCGTGGTGTGAGGTTCACTACTTTCACGATGGATGCCTCGGGATACAAGGTTAAGAAAAAGGATAATGAAAAGAAAAAGTAATATAAGGTCCTCTGATATGCGAGCAAAGAAAATGGTTACTGATAAAAGATGTGAGTCTGGATGAGGTGCCATTGGGTGAGGATGAAGGATGGGTGTGTGTCGCGGGGTATGGCGTGTCTTGATCCCTTGTCTGCACCACGCCTGCTCGTTAAATATTTTTACAGCGTCAACCACACTCCTCACCCTAGGCGACCGTGAGTGCTCCGAGGCCACTGCCAGGTGAGGTTCTTGGACGACGTTCACAGGCCAGTGACAGTCGAGTCTATTCGCGGAAATTTACTGACGAACCACGTTTCTGTGTTAAGCGTATTGGTTTTTATTTTGAGTGCTGGGTTTTGTTTTATTTTTTTATTTACGTACATTAGGTTTCTTTTTCTTTCTCTTTCCTTTCAAGTTTATTATAAATGCACCTGAGTCATAATGAGATTAATTAGTATAATCTTTAAAAGTATTTATTATTACTATTCATATATTGCGTGATTTTCTTTTTTTTTTACTTGTACGACCACCCGTCTAACCAAAACTTTACTTCCTTTCGAGTCTCTCTCTCTCTCTCTCTTTCTCCATCTCTTCTCTCATCTCTATAAATCTCTCATCTCTCATCTATATCTCTATCTTCTATACTTCTCCTACTCTTCTCTCATCTCTCTCTCTCTCTCTCTCTTACTAATCTCTACTCTACTTTAACTCATTTGAACTTCATGTTTTTTTTTAATTCCTTTCTTTTCTATATATTTCTTGCTAACACCACACTCTTTTTATTCTTATCTTATGGCCGATTTCACTCAATCATTATCTCTCACAACACCCTCCTTCACGCCCCTCCTTATCCTGAGTCCTTATCAAACAATCTTCTCTATCTTCTCTCTCTATCTCTCTCTCTACTCTCTCTCTCTCCTCTCTCTCTCTCTCTCTTCCTCATCTCTCTCTCTCTCTCACTCTCTCTCTCTCTCTCTCTCTCTTTTTTCTTCAGACCACCTCACTTCACGGAGCAGACATATCATCCTCTACCTAACTAACATCACCTCCAGCTGATCCCCTCCATCCTCACACCACTTCAGTTCCCCCTTTCCTCTTCGACCGGTTCTTTCCGCTTTTTGGTTCCCCAAGCTGAGTCAACCAGGTTGTGAGGGGCTCCCACACACCAGAATAGCTCCACAGGAAGGAAAAACAGGGAGAGGAGTCGCCCCCCACCCTCCCTCCGGACACGTCAAAACAGAAACAAACACAGGATGCGGGTCGCCCACTGCAAGGTATTCAGTCCGCCGCCAGAGATTTTGACCGATGCCAAAAAATAGTTGAAGGAAGAGAAAAGATAGGAAGTATTTTTTGACTATTTTTTTTTGTGGCTTATTTTTCTGTGGTTTTAGTTGATGTTTGGGAATCTGAATGGTTTGGGAATCCGCTCTAATATTAAAGTTAAAAAATTTGTTTTATTTCTGTTTGTAGCGTATTTTCCTTCCTTTCTTTTTTCTCTACTCTTTTTAGAAGGTGAATGAGTGTAAGAGTCATCATTTTTGCCTCCTTTTTTTCCACTATCCTGATTGAGGTTAAGTGTGCATTAACCTTGTACTTTTTATTTTATTTATTTATTTTGTTTATTATCTCGATAACGAATAATGTAGTACATCACAACCACCTGGTTTGATTATGTTTTCATTACGTAGATACAGTGTTCAGAAAAGGACGAGAGAGAGGAGAGAGAGGAGAAGAGGAGAGAGAGAGAGAGAGTAAGAAGACGAGAGAGCGAGAGAGAGAGAGAGAGAGAGAGAGAGAGAGAGAGCTAATTAGTCAGGGGTAAAAAAACTGTACCAATACTCTATATTTAGAAAATTCAATTGGTGAGTTTTTAAAATGCTTTTTATATAACTTTTTGCGTTTATACATTTTTGATTTGTCCTTTTTATTGATTTACTTATTGGATCCCTTTTTTTATGTTCTCCCTAGTGTACTCTAGGTTTTAACAGATTATTTTCTTCTATTTACTGGAAAACTCTCGGGGCATTAGAAGTGTCCTCCCAACCCATCCACAGGCAAAAAAAGAAAGGGAAAAAAAAAAAAAAAAAAAAAAAAAAAAAAAAAAAAAAAAAAAAAAAAAAAAAAAGAAAGAAAGAAAGAAAGAAGAGGAACATTGTATCGTAAAGGTTCTTGTTCTGCCCGCGTTTTTTTTTTTTTTTTTTTCTTTTTTATACTTTGTGATGCATTGGGGTACGATTTTTGTTGTTCATCCCCATCTTTGTTGCCTCGTATTGATTCTTGGTTGTTTTTTTTTTTTTCTGTTTTTTTTTTTCTATTTTTTTTTTACTTTTGTTTTTATTATTTTTTTGCTTTTTTTTTTTCTTTTTTTCTTTTGTTTTTTCTTATTCTTTGTTTATTTTTTTTGCATTTTTCTGGTTTTTTTGTGCCATTTTGTTTTTTTTGCACTTTCTGACAGGCTCGTGTTTAGCGCCGGTGTGTTATGTTGGACTTGTCTTGTGTGTGGTGTGTTGGTGTGTTGTTGTTTGTGGTGTGCTGCTGTTATGTTGCGGCTAAAAACTTGACTTGATATTATTAGAGCGTGGTTCATGTACCTCCGCTACCGCCCCACCCCCTCCCAAACAAACACAACCTTGGAGGATATGACAGAGGTGTGAGGTGGTGGTGGTGTAGGTGGTAGTGATGGTGGTGGTGGTGGTGGTGGTGGTGGTGGTGGTGGTGGTGGTGGTGGTGGTGGTGGTAGTGGTTATGATCGAACAATTCGTTTTTCTTTTTCTATTGTTTTATATTTATTTTCTTCACCTTGTTTTCTTTTTAATTGGGACACTATACTACTACTACCTACTACTTACTACTACTACTTCTACTTTACTCTACTTCTACTACTATCCTACTACTCTACTATAATACTACTACTACTACTTCTACTTCTACTTTACTCTACTTCTACTACTACTACTACTACTGTTACTACTACACTACTACTACTTCACTCTACTTCTACTACTACTTACTCTACTTCTACTACTACTACTACTACTACTACTACTACTTCTACTACTACTACTTCTACTTACTACTTATCTACTTACTACTTACTACTTCTACTACTACTACTACTACTACTTACTACTACTACTACTACTACTACTACTCTGCTACTACTACTTCTACTTACTACTATTTACTACTACTACTTACTACTACTACTACTATAACTACTACTACTACTACTTTACTTCTACTTCTACTACTATCTACTACTACTACTACTACTACTACTACTACTACTACTACTACTCTTCTACTTTACTCTACTCTACTACTACTACTTACTACTACTACTACTACTACTACTACTCTACTACTACTACTTCTACTTACTACTCTACTACTACTACTACTACTTACTACTACTACTACTACTACTACTACTCTTCTTCTACTACTACTCTACTTCTACTACTACTACTACTACTACTACTACTACTACTACTTACTACTACTACTACTCTTCTACTTCTACTTCTACTTCTACTACTACTACTACTACTACTACTACACTACTACTACTACTCTAATACTTCTGCTACTTCTACTTCTACTACTACTACTACTACTACTACTACTACTACTACTACTACTACTACTACAATCTTCTACTTCTACTTCTACTCTACTCTACTTCTACTACTACTACTACTACTACTACTACTACTACTACTACTACTACTACTTCTACAACTACTACTACTACTACTACTACTACTACTACTTCATTACTCTACTACACTACTACTGCTACTGACTCTACTACTACTTCTACTGTAGCTACAACTACTATAATACTACTCTTCTACCACTACTACTACTAGTACTACTTACTACTACTACTACTTTCATTAATCATACTTTTGAGGCAAACAACTAATCGACATGCCTCTATACATGCTACTTCCAGGAGAAAATCACATCATACACACACTCATACACACACTCATCACACACACACACACACACACCAACCACACACACACACCACACACACACACACACACACACACACACACACACACACACACACACACACATCCCCACGCTCCTCTCTACTTCGAACATGACAGAGTGTGAAAAAACCCTCTTGACTGAATAGCATGAATTAAACCTTTGTTGCTATATAGCTATTTATACGACCTACTTAATAATGATTAAAGAGCCAGCAAGCAGGATATGCCGGATGTGGTGAAAAGTGATAAGTTGCTATCATTTAGGATAGGGGAGCAAAAGGAAAGAAAAAAGAATAAAATAAAGGATGGCAGGGCAGTGTGATGCGTCATAAACACACTGCTGGTCCTGAGTGGCTGACAGGTGAGAACTTAATGAGATGTGAAGCGAGCGAGGCAGTAGAGTTATAATGAGAGTATTTTACCTGAATCTGTGCCGTTCCCTCTTCTCTTTAGTGAGAGAGGGAGAGGAGAGAGAAGAGAGAGCGAGGAGGAAATGAGGAGAGAGAGAGGGAGTGAGAGAGAGAGAGAGCGAGAGCGAGAGAGCGCGAGTGAGAGAGATGAGAGCAGAGAGACGAGAGAGATGACGAGAGAGAGACGAGAGAGAGAGAGATTTAGTGATGGGTAAGGTTACGTACTATACTGTTTGGAATGAAGAAGCAAGGAAGCATGGTTATGTGAGAGAGACGGCTTCGATGGATTAATGTAGAAATAGAAAGCTCTCTATAGATTTGCAGCTCAACACTTCAAAACACACACACACACACACATACACACAACACACACACACACACACACACACACACACCACACACACACACACACACACAACACACACACACACACACACACCGTACTCCCTGCAATGGTTAAAGAGGGTGTGATGCAGGAGGAGGATCTGTCCGGTCCCAACACTGAACAGAATCAGAAAATAGTGAGAGACATGAGCTGCACTCTGTATATTCATTTTACTAACATGTAACGACAGCTTACGCGAAACCGAACTTCTTAGAGAGGCATGAAAAAAGGTGTTTATTGATACGTGTATACTAACGGAGTGCAATCACATGCTTCAGTGTACCCAGGGTATCACGCCTCGATCTGTGTCCCTTATCGTCTCCTTGCTCTCCATTCACTCGTGCAGTCCTGCCATTTTACGGTCTCTGCCTCCTCCGCTCCCCTCCTGTCGCCAGTCTACTGTCCCCCTCCGCTGCCACGACTCGGAGTAAGTCTCGCGCGTCGGCCAGAATGGACTGGTCGCCTTAGAGTCTTTGTCAGCCTGGTGAACGAGAGGCTTGTGGCCAGGCCGGACGGCGGCGCACGAAAAACACGAGAAGAAATCAAAGGGCACCAAGACTAAAGTTCTTCTTTCACACTTTAATGACTTCTCAGCGTGTCCCTTCTTCGTCCCCTCCACACTAAGTCCTACTCTCCCGTACCTTACTGACTCCTTGCCTGCAGCTTCACTGTAATCGCACAACATGTCTCCTATCTCTCTGTGATCTGGCAGTATCTCCTTCCCGCCTCTCATAGTCTTCATGCTTGGATAGAACATTCTCTCTTTCTCGTCTCAGCCCTGGGTGCGTGTAGCAGCTTCACTAGGCTCTCCACAGCTCTCAAGGCCGTTGTGTGACGGGACCGAGGACCTTAGGACGCGACGCGGACAGTCAAATGATGGTGAAGCGTAGTGTGTGTGCGTAATATTTCTCAAACTGGGTGTTTTTCTTCTATTGTTTTATGATGTCGGCTCATGGAGTCTTCTTGTGGCGTTTATATCACTAAATTTAGTCGTGTGGCATCTTAATACACACACCACACACTGACACACGCATGCGCACACCCAGCACGCCACACACACACATACACACACATACCCACACACACACACAGGCGTACAAAGCGACAGGCTCCAAAGAATCAAGACGTATTTGTTATTCTAGTTTCAGCTTAATTAGTACTGAGATAATGACATAGATTTAAGGCGGATGATTCCATCAACAAACACTGGCGTTAACATGTACTATTTACCCTCTTCCTCCTCCCTCCCCTTGTCTATCCTATCATCCTTACCTCCCTCCTACTCAATTTTTCAAGTGATTGACATCGAAAGTTTTCCCCATCACATTTTTGTTATTACTGTGTACATCCGACCTTACTCCCACTGATTTTTTCCTCTTAGCTCCTCTCTGTCTTTCCCTGACCCCTCCTACGCATCCTTCCCTTCCCTTTGCTCTTTCCCTAACCTTAACTCGTTAGTGGCTTTCGCTACTGTCCCCTCTGTACTTACTTTACCGTGCCTCTATCGTTCCCTCTACCTCACAGCCTGCCTCGCCTACCTTGACAACTACGCACACTCTATGATATCTTCCTCACGACACACACATGTAAAAATTCGTTCCATCTCCCCTTTCCCTCACTCTTTGTTCAAATCCTCATTGAATTGTATTTAGCTTTGAGTCATATATCTTTGGGTATGTAAGTGTTCTCAAAGACCACTTCACTGTTATGTATATGTAGTGTAAAGTATGAATGTGTGTTTTTTTTCTTTCTATAATGATTGTGGTTATTGATATTCATATACTATTGTATATATTAATACATTGTAATTTAGTGATGTTCATTCTCGCTCTCCCCTTCTCCAGAAACCCAATTTGTTTGTACTGACTCATAATTCGAATTGAG
>JAPQNM010000043.1:21679190-21686690 GCA_029783475.1 Metacarcinus magister | reverse complement strand
TTGTGGTGATGCAAACTATTATATCTTCCTCCTCTTACTCCTTCTTCTCTTTCTCCTACTTTCCCTCCTTCTCCTTCTTCTCCTCTTCCTCTAGGCTATCAATGTTGACTCAAAAATCTATCTTCATCGTGGTGTAAAGATCTGTGTCCCTCGCGTCGGTAAGGTGTGTTGAGTTACCATTCTAAGTCACCCTGCAGTGTGCCGCCTCAATAGCCTTACCTTGGGGCTTCCGGTAAAGGTAATACACGTGTGGTATTGTTTCATGGATGGAGGCGCTCAGGTGAAGCCAAAAATAATGGGATACTAAAACAGAACAATGCCTCTTCTCCACGAAAATCTCCTCGCACAGGTTGGCCGGAAAAAAACAACAACTGAGGCTGAAGCGATGGTTGTGTGTGAATAACGCACATCCTTGAAGCCTCAGACCCGCGGCAGACAGCTCATCTGCAAGTTTCATCTTACCCAGACATTGTGTGCAACTCGTGTACATCAACAACGTGTGACTGCATGAACATAACGACGTTTTTATATACGTATTTACTGATAAATTTTACTACCAGTTATATAATACATGAAGCAGATGAAAGGTATGGTAATGGTAACTTCCCCTCATCATGTAGACAGTGATAGGTACAACCATAATGAGTGTCACCATGTACGGTCTTTGTCACACTCTGAGGCCTCGTAGAACAGCACAGTGTCTAGGAGCCGCGAGTGCCACATAATATGCACACTACTGACACTCTGTACTGTTTGCTTGCACTGTCTGAGCCGAGCAAACACCAGTGAATTATGTTAGTTACTTTCTTGCTAATTTATGCCCCAACTTGTGTACGGAAGAGTAATGCCAGACGTAAACACTTCTCTTTCAAGTATTTATTTTTGCCAAGTTACGGCGAATATATATATTACATTTTGCGTTGGGCTTCCTGACAAGTGAGGCGGAGGAGAGGCGGCGGGGCGTGGAGGGCACTCATGCCTTGCTTACTTAACGTTATGTTGTGCAACGGATTCCTGGCAAGGGATATGCATCTCTATGTGTCTGTCTGTCTATCTATGTTCATCTATCTGCGAGTGTATATATCTATATATTCATCTTTATATATATGTTTCTGTTTTTGTATCTGTATATCTATCTATAATCTATTTGTCTATTTATCTATATATCTATTTATTTATCTATCTCTCTTTCTTTCTCTTTTTCTCCATATACATATATGTATATATGTTTATTTATATATATATATATATATATATATATATATATATATATATATATATATATATATATGTATATATATATATATATATATATATATATATATATATATATATATATGTATATATATATATATATATATATATATATATATATATATAAATATATATATATATATATATGTATATATATATATATATATATATATATATATATATATATATATCTTCTTAATATAAAATATAAACAGTAAAAGCGTGCACGATACTTAAATGTGGAGTCAATGGAGTCAACTCATGTGCCATAACTTCCCATATTAATATTCCGCTCGTAAATAACAATGACATTTTCCTTTGTCCAGCTGTGGCTCGTTACGTGGCGTGGATGTTCTCAAGTCACTGTGGAAACGGTAAGTAAAGAATACCTTGTGCGTATATTAAATTTATATATAAAGTTGGTTGGTTGGTTGGTTGGTTGTCTATTGTGTCCCCATCTAGGAGACATACGGGCTATTTAGAGCCCGTCAATGTTGTGCGTTGGTAATTTTGAGTCAATGCAGCGGCGGGTACATTGTACACACTTTTATTAGTGTAGACAGTGTGGTTACAGTGAGAACACGGGCCGCCTGATCAGACTCAGTCCCTTGAGTCCAGGCCACACGGGGGCGGAGGACGTGTGTCGCTGGACAGCGGAGCAGGTAAGGATGAAGAGGGTCCTCCTCCTCCACAAAGCAGTGTATCTGAATCGAACACAATATAAAGTTATTCCTATGCATCAATTTCTTTAATTAAGGGGGAGGATGCAAGGATGTAATGCATAACTAAGGTAAACTTGTATAGCTTTACGTTTCTTAGTAGTTTTGGTATGGAATATAGTTTGGTTGTTCATTGATAGTTAAAAAAAAATTGTCATTCAGTTGTGTCTTAGTTACACAATGAGAAGCAGCATGACGTCGTGAATACACTCCAATTAATTAACAAACTGCTTTGCCGTAAACAAAAAAAACAACTTTATAATATGGCTCAGAATTTAAGATAATTTTGATACGTTAGTTAGAGTTTGTGCTTCATACTTACTATTATTATATAGTGTGTGTGTGTGTGTGTGTGTGTGTGTGTGTGTGTGTGTGTGTGTTTGTGTGTGTGTGTGTGTGTGTGTGTGTGTGTGTGTGTGTGCGTGTGTGTGCGTATAAGATGGTGGGGCTCAGACTCAAGAGTGACCTTTGATATTTTATTCAAGGCACTAAAGGTCAGGTGCATTACTTACAACTGAGGATCTTTACTCGTAAATATTATATTTTTGACCAAACATCTATTATATGGTTTTTTCTGCCTTTATTTTTTTACGGCTCTCACTGGACTGATTCGGTGGTGTTGAAGTGTTGGTGTTGAGCCTTAATGCCGTGATTGTTCTTGTGTTCTTACTCAATGTAAAGGTACCATGCTAACACTGTGTTCTTAGGACAATGATGCACACTGGCCACACTCGCACAAAGGTGTTCTGTAGTGTGTTTCATTAACCCCAGGTGAGGTGAAGGCCATCGAGGGGTCGGACAAAGAGAGTCATTGTAATGTCATGTCGGTGATTTGTTTTCGATAATTCTTTTTCATTCAGTCAAAAGAATAATGTTAAATCCTATATGTTTAAGGCTTTGATAGGTTAAACAAAGGTATTGATGCTTTAAAGTAGCATAATACAATACAAACTTAAATAAAGAAAACACTGCAAATCACTACAAGTCGTAAACCAACACCTATACAAAACACACGCACAGTTTTTTTTTCTCTTTTTTTTCAAGTTGAAATTTTGCAGGATCAGCTTCCTCCTCGTCCAGCTGCGAAGCTTCCAGCTCAAAACTTTGCTCATCACCAGCGCTTCTTGCAGGCCATTTGAGATGTTTCGAGGAAAGTTAACAAATTGTAAAGAAAATTCTTGCATTCGCGCGATTTTGCTTGATCATATTACTTCTGGAAGCGGTGTATTTAGCTCCACGATTGCTTTGTTGCAATTTTCACGTAAATCACCACAACGAGAGACTGAAACACCTTGAGAGAAGCGAACAAGATTTCCTTTGTTCTTCATGTATTACAACACCATCATGGCTTTCCTCTGGCCCTTGAGACTAGCTTTGAAAATGATATTAACACTCACTCTCCTGACATTGTCACTGAAGTTTGACATAATACCACAACATATAATCATCTTACCTCTAGTAAAAAGTTCCCGTCAGTCAAGGCATTTAATTGTGGAAAATGAATCATAATTACAGTATTGGGTTGTTTAATAACGAGTGTTTTGTAGTTGTAGCTGGTGACCTCCTGAGACTACTGCACACAGACAGGTGCTTGTGTGCTCCATTATTCTCCTTTACCAGACAGTTCCCGGGAGTAGAGAACAATGTCTTTCCTGTGTAACGTGTGTGTGTGTGTGTGTGAGATGGTGGGGGAGGATAAGTGAAAGAGTCTTGTTCAAAATAAGTTGATATTTTATTGTAAGCGTTCATAAAATCTATAAAACTCAAGCGAAAATTAACATAGAAATCTAACTTCGTACTACTTTCTGCAGGCGAACTAACACAAGGGAAGCGAGAGGACCATTAAGTGTTACCAGTGTGTGTGTGTGTGTGTGTGTGTGTGTGTGTGTGTGTGTGTGTGTGTGTGTGTGTGTGTGTGTGTGTGTGTGTGTGTGTGTTGATGGTGGGGGTGGGGAGGGGAGGGGGAGTGACAAGAGACGCACAGCTAAGCAAGAGTTTCTGGAGATAACTGTGATGAAACTCATTCCTTATCCTCACTGCGCTGATTAATGATCGCGGGTTTACAATGGCGACACAATGCAGCCGAGAATACCACTTAATGTGACAGTAATGCGTGCGAGGGGGAGAGCGGCAAACACCCACACTTACACCTGCAGCGGGAGACAGACAGGTTGTATTCCCTTACCACCGAAATGACGAAGAAAAGAGTTGAATATTGAGAGAGAGAAAAAAAAAAAGAGTCGTAGTTGTGATTTAATACACTTCGGTGGGGGAAGGTGAATGATGAATAAAATATGTAATAAACGGTTGCAACAAAGGAAGAAAGATGAAAAGAAGTAAAAGAAAACAATCTCACCTCATGTAAATAAGAGGAATAAGAAGAATGTTTATGATGACAATAGAAACGGAATGATGAAAGGAGAAAGAACAGAATGAAAGCAGGAAGCAATAAAGAGAAATTATCTGTCCCTTCCCAGAGACGACAATTACGACAATTATGTCACACAGAATAATTAATTACAAGCCTCATGATTGGTCGAGGAGCAAGAACCTTGTCCTGATTGGTGTCATCATGAACGACGACTGACGCAACGACCATTTAAGGAGAGCTGTTATTATTATTGTTATTATTATTGTTATTATTATTATTATTATTATTATTATTATTATTATTATTATTATTATTATTATTTTCATTTTTTATTATTATTATTTCTGTCATTATTATATGAAAATTTAAATGATGGCACGATTCATTTCAGCTAAGGTAAGGTTCGGTAACTTGCAATTATTATTGATACCTAAAGTTGTATGCAATTATTATGAGTTGCAGTGAATTTGTACACTCTGATGACGGATACTACTAATGAACTATATACTATGGTTGCGTTAGTAACAAATATAGTAGTAGGAAAAGTAGTAGTAGTAGTAGTACAAGTATTTGTAGTAGTAGTAGTAGTAGTAGTAGTAGTAGTAGTAGTAGTAGTAGTAGTAGTAGTAGTAGTAGTAGTAGTAATAGAAGTATGTAGTAGTAGTAGAAAAAGTAGTATGTTTTTTTGTTGTAGTAGTAGTGACTGCTATACTTAAATTTGTAATCTCTCTCACCCACACTGTCATCCTCTTGAAATCAAACCAACAATGTCGCGTTATGAAAAATCCAAGCACACCACTTCTCAACCTATTATTCGCTATAGAATGCAATAAGAAAATTTACTGGAACACAGTGTATATTGCCCTACAATATTAATAAGACTTTTACCAGTGTTTTAATTATATTTTTGTACCTGCTGCTCTTCTATTGGTTGTTGCAGTTTCGTGTATGACTTTGTTTGGGAATTACAGTTCTTCGTGCAATATATGTTATGTAAAGGATATTATTTGTTGTTATATTGTTATGGGAGGAATACGATTTTGTTAGGGATGCCAAACTGAAAATGTATTATTATTATTATTATTATTATTATTATTATTATTATTATTATTATTATTATTATTATTATTATTATTATTATTATTACTATTAGTATCATTATTATTATTGTTTTTATTATCATTACTATCATAACGCCTCTATTTCCTTTTGAACATTATATCAATTGATGTTGAAAATGACAGAAACACATTTTTTCCCCTTTAGTCGTATTCTTTACTAAAACTCCCAATACAATATTAAGAAAAGGCAAGCAAAGTTTTCCTCCTCGCATCCCCACGTAAGTTTATTATTGACAAAATAATTAGACTTGCTGATGAAGGAATTAGATTTTCTGATTCTATGAAATTTGCATTGTTTCTGCGACTGGATAAGATAACAGACATAGGAAACATAATGACAGAGAGCAGGTTTACGTAGCTTGTTAGATGTTTGATTATAGTAGCCTACATTTCAATAACCGCTAATATAACCACCAGACACCCTTAAGAAGCTGAAAGAAAGGAAATGGAGAAATAAAGAAAAATTGTCACTTAGAATCAATTTGAATAATAGAAACTTCCTTATTGCTTAGATTAAAGAAATATTTAGCAACTATTTCAAAATATGTTTTCACGAAAATTTTGAAACAAGTTGTTAAAGTTGAAATTGTATCAAATTATTCCAACAGTCTCAGAGCTAACAAGACATCAGCATAAGTGCAAAGTGCATGTTTTCTTTTTTATACGTCTCTTAATAGCATGTACATAAACAACTGCGTGGTAGTTGTTATCAATACTTAAAATTGCATCAATACTACAACCTTTTATTTGAAATGAACCGAATGAGCAAAGCGTGTCGAGCAGAATTAGCTTAGTGAGTACGTGTGTGTGTCTCCAAGCCGAGCTGAACGGACTAAAGGTTTATTTATGCGAGGCTCCCGGGTAACGATACGAACAAGCTTAACAGTCCTGCTCAGGGTTTGCATAGTCAAGATCAGTGTTCACGTTGCTCTGATTAAACGTGTGTGCTGTCCAAAATAGGTACGGATTTTCTGTCTCTAAACCCAAATTTACTTTCCTTGCGTTCTGCTACTTCACCTTGTCATATCTCACCAATTTTTTATGTAATCTAATATTCACCACACCTCACCGCATCTTCGAGCTCATCTAATATTAATGCACTTCAGTATTCTTACCTTGACTCCACGTTAGTTTGTTGCTCCTTCTTAAATATTACAGGTGACTCTAAGCTGCCACCTCTTCCCAAAGCCTTGTCCTCTTGGCTTCTTACTCCTATACTCTTGTACCATATTCTTATCCTCCTTACTATTACCTCACCTCTTTGTTTTTCCTTCTAATCTAAGTGTTTCCCGACCATCACGTTGCCAGAAGAAGAGGTGGGGGGAAGTCTTGCTCTATTCTATCCTAATTTCCCATACGTAGTTTACTAGTAGTAGTAGTAGTAATAGTACATAGTTAAGCAGATAGCCTCGTTATAGACTAACAGATCTCCTGGTATTTATTCTTCCTATGTAATCCTATGTAATCTTATTCATTCATCTATGTGTTTCTTCCCCCTATGAATCTCGCCTTCGTTTTCTCTCCCCATGTCCCTCTTCTACCTTTCCACACCTACCTTCCCTTGTTTCTCCTACCTTGCCCTCTTGCCCCAATCTACCAGGCTATAAATATTTTTGCCGCAACGTTCCATTCTGTAACATCTCGCCCATGTCTTCCCGCCTCAACCCTTCCCCGTTCTCTAACACTCACCTCCCGTGGCGATACACTTGAGGGTAAGTGTCATCCCCAGCACGTAGGGGCCTATGGTGGAGCTCTTCTCGTTGTCGTTGATGTCCACAATCCTCACGCTGTCTGGCGGTACTGTGGAAGAAGAAGATTGGTGTGAGTACAGATGCCTGGACGGTGCTTATACACACACACACACACACACACACACACACAAGAAGGTGACGTTCAGGTACACATATTCGAATAGCCTTGTGTGCAGGTGGATGGACGGATGGACTCGCTCATCCACCCATAAGTAAACACATCCACAATGGTATGTAAAAATGAACACTCTTCTTTCTGATATTTCTTGAGCCTCGTCGACAGT
>JAPQNM010000043.1:21656690-21674190 GCA_029783475.1 Metacarcinus magister | reverse complement strand
TCAACATTATTATTACGTTGTCATCTTTAAAAAAAATATATACATCGTTCCTGTTTTTTTTTCTTATAGTTCTTTGGTTATTGTTAGTATTTCAAAAGCAGTAAATATTTTCTTACTTCTGAATCGCTTGGCTTTCGTTCAGCAATTTTTTTTTTTATACTTTCTCTTTGGTATTTCGAAACAATTATTCTTTTTTGTGTATGCAAATATTCACCGCCAACACATATTTACTTCAGGGATACAGCAAGGTAAGCATCCCTTTAATACTCACAACAAACACACATTAATCTGCTGTCATGATACTGAAATGTGAAGAAAAAAAACTACTGTGAAAACATATCCACCTTTGTCACTAATGTTGTGTTGGTGTGACGCGATAATCTGTCTTCCTGGTGTGATGTTAGCCAAGGTTCACTCCTCACTGTGTCAAGCTGATGTATTTATGTCCCGTTACGCTACAGTGTGTGCTGATACATATATAACCTCTGGATGTTCCCTTTTTCAATATTTATTTGCATGACCTGTGCGTGTGTGTTTCTTATTCATTATATATTATGAGTGGTTTTTATATATTTCGTTGCATATTCAAAATTATTATCATTCTGCTTTTATCTTCTATCCTCTTCTCTCTTCTCTCGCTTTTCACATCCTTTTGAAAGCTGTTTCCTTGGAGGTTCTAAGACTGGCATATCTTATCACCTGTGACGCCTTCCTCTCATCTTTCACTCCTTTCACATTGCTCACTTCCCTTTCCATTTTACTTGAGTTTGCAATCCTCAGGTCATGTTCACTGGTCGTGTCCGTTGCGTCCTTGTCCTTGTGTCGTCCAAGTCAGGAATTCCTAGGTCGTCTTTGTTATCCTTTCCCTCTTTTGTTGGGCGTCGCGCTTCTCCTTCCTATGTCACACTTCTTCCTCGCAGTCCAAAGCGTAATACAAGAGACACACGGAAGCCTAACTGTTATAATGTTAAGCCTGGATGAAAATTATGTGTTTACGAAGCTCCACTGCCACCGAGATATAAGTGAAGGAAGAAGAGGAAACCAGAATTCCTCAAAGTCATGTGCAAAGAGACTGAGTGTTGTGTCTCTCCATGAAACACACACCACACACAGACACACACACAGACACACACACCACACACACAGACACAGACACCCCCCCTCTCCCCCCACACACACACAATAGTCTTAGAAGTGTGTCACGGCACCTACAATGAGAATCAGAATCTCCTCCATGTCGTCTTTATATACATACACTCATTCTTTGGAGAAATACACCTACCTACCTACCTACCTACCTACCTACATACATACATACATACATACATACATACACCATTACATTTCTTCCACACTAACTTTCATGTACCACCCATTCTTCACATCCCTGTCTGCCCTTCACACCTGCACCACACAAAGCACCTCTCACATCACTCCCTCCCTTGCCTTTACACATCCTCATGTCTACCAAACAACCCTGCGTAGCATATCCTCAACTTCTGCCTCTCTCCCTGCCGCTCTACACTCTCCCCTCTCCCCGCCAGGTATCTCCCGGCACCTTTCCTCCCCAACACGTCCGTCCTTCCCCAGATAACCCATCCAGGCTGCAGGGATCAAGTAAGAGCGTCATCGAAGGCTTAGGTTCACGCCTGCGGGATCAGTGCACAATTTTCTGACACACACGAGCGTCAAGGTAAATCTGCAGGCTGGGAGGAAGGCAGGAAGGAGGAAGGGAAAGAAGATGATATTGGGAGGGAAGAAGGGAAGAAGGTTGTGTACCGTGAAGGGATGACTAGTAAAGATCTTTTGCCTTGCTCTTTGCCTCTCTCTCTTTCTCTTTTTTTTTTTTTCTCTTTTTTTTGTTCCATATACTTTCCTTTTCTCTCATTGTTCTTTTTAGTTTTTCATCTATTTTCTCCTCATTTTGTTTTATGTCTCACTGTCTATTAGTCAATATCTATTTTTTTTCCTTTTTCTTTCTTTCTTTTTTTATATTCTTTCTGTTATTCCTTCCTTCTTGTTTGCCTTTTTACTTTTTCGTTCAGTCTGTAGTTTCCTTTGAGTGTAACTTTTCTTCTGTAAAATGTTACTTAACTGCCTTCCGCTGTGTGAAAAAACATTACTTCTACACCTGTTTCCCAGTCCCAAGCCTTTAACATCAACAACAAAACCTTCTTAGTCGTTGTCGTCTTTGTCGTTGTCGTCTTTGTCGTTGTCGTGGTCGTCGTCTTCATAAACAATACATATCCCTACACAACACCCCTGTACTCCTAACACACACACACACACACACACACACACACACACACACACACACACACACACACACACACACACACACACACACACACACACACACCTAAAACAGCCATCATAATCCACAATTACAATCCACACACCTTCTCACATATCACCGCCACCCACCCTAAGTAGCCTCTCCCTCCACTCCCCCACCCACACCCTACCAGGCGTCCCCTCTGAGACACCCGAGCTCATCCTCCATGTATCAAATTTCCTCTCTCGTTACCGCTCACATTTGCCTCCCAACTCATCTCCTTAATTCCCGGACACCCACCACTAGGAGGGAGCGCCGCCCCCCTACCCTATTCTCTCCTGTAGTGTGTTTTCTAGCTCTCCGCACGGCTGTCTCATCTCCATCTTTGTTTTTTACTTATTTCTGCGACGGCAGTAAACTAGGTAAGGAGGTAAAGACGGAAGGAGGGAGGAATGGAGGTTGGGATGGAGGGAGGGATGGAGGGGGAGGGAGGGAGGGATAGAGGGAAAGGGAGGGACGGAGGAAAGGAGGGAAGATGATTGGTGTAAGTCTTACTAATGTTTTCGATAATATAGTTCATCTCTATGTTTAATGAGATACTTATAATGAAATATTTCTTTGATAATACAGACTCTCCCACTCTCTTATCTCTCTCTCTCTCTTATCTTATCTCTCTCTCTCTTATCTCTCTCTCTTATCTCTCTCTCTCTCTCTCTCTCTCTCTCTCTCTCTCTCTCTCTCTCTCTCTCTCTCTCTCTCTCTCTCTCTCTCTCTCAAAACTATCTCTCTAGTAGCACATAACCCGCTGTTCGTTGCCTTTCCAATCTCTTCAACTTTCTCCTTTTCCTCTTCCCTTTTTTCCTTTATTTCCTCCTCCTCCTCCTCCTCCTCCTCCTCCTCCTCCTCCTCTTCCTCCTCCTCCTCCTCCCCCCCTCCTCCTTCTCCTCCTCCTCCTCTTTGCTTCTTATCCCAAGAGAGGTATAGCGTTGCACAGTTTCCTCAAGTCCACCTCATTACTAGTATTCATTTCCTCTCCTTTCCCTATTCCAATTCAGCATTGCTCTTCGCCTTCATTCAAGCGGCATTTCATCCTACACTTGACTACCTCCGCTGCACTTCCTCCTTTATTGCCCGTCCTCTTCAAGTTCTCTTCCATTTCTCGACTGCCAAGCTTCCTCTTCCTCCTTGACGGTGTAGCTTGGCAGGCGTGATCTTCTCCGTCCAAGTCCATAAAGTGTTTTCTTTTATATAAATGGACCGACTCCCTGCCGCGTTGGAGATCGATGTAAAGTGATTGCCCTTCGTCTTTTCTCTCTTTCACGGGTGTGCCAGATATAGCGCGTTTCTTCCGGCGTTCAGAGTCACAGTCGGCTTTTGAAGACTTGTTCCAGGCATGTTCATACCTTCTGGAATGATCAGAAACTCCCAATTTCCCTTCTCAATTCTTAAAGAGTTTCCGTGTGCGTTCGTTCCTTGGCTTTCAGGTGTCTGCAAAAGTCGTTCAGTTTCCAGGTTTTCTCAAGTAATACTCAGTCAGTCAGTCATTTCTTTCGTTTCAGGAGTGCTAAAATCATGCTGAAATTTCACATTCCAGGAGTAAGCGCAGTTCAAACCGGTGTTTTACTAGTCAATTACATCATATAGTTTCTCTTTCCTTCAGAGCACACACCAAAGACGCTTGGTTTTTGCTCACGTAATCATAATACAACCTTCATTTCTTTTATATACTGTATTCCTAAACAGCGAAGGGAGTTTGAAGCGTCATGTCTCTGCTCTTTGTCTGTCTTTCCTTCTGTCACCACACACCACAGCCATCACACTAAAGAAGAAGGAGGAGGAGGTAGTGATAGTGATAGTGGTTCTCGCTCCATAAACTCGACTGGCACATCAACACAGCATCACATTAGTGGCGCCGACCCCTTAATTACCTTCTCGTTATTTAGTAGTGCCGTAATCTGCGTCACATTAATCACACCGCCTCCCTTAGTTACGCCAAATTGCCATCCCAACGTTTTGCATCTGCCTAAACCGACGCCCTCCCGCGGGATTTACTCCAGTTGGCGATTAAAGTTGGGTGCAAAATTATGCGCCAACATTAAAGCTAAGTTATTATGGCAAAGCATGTGTTTGGAGACTTAACTGAATAATTTATGTTTTCCTCATATCTCCTACTAATCGGAGGAAACTATGAGAAAGAGAGAGAGAGAGAGAGAGAGAGAGAGAGAGAGAGAGAGAGAGAGAGAGAGAGAGAGAGAGAGAGAGAGAGAGAGAGAGAGAGAGAGAGAGAGAGAGAGAGAGAGAGAGAGAGTGTATAAAGGAAGCAAGAGAGTTGGATGACGAGAGGGAAGAAGATTGAACAGAGAATAAAAGAGTAGAAACCCATTTGATTCCACACACACACAGAGAGAGAAAGAGAGAGAGAGAGAGAGAGAGAGAGAGAGAGAGAGAGAGAGAGAGAGAGAGAGAGAGAGAGAGAGAGAGAGAGAGAGAGAGAGAGAGAGAGAGAGAGAGAGAGCTACATCTCAAAACTGTTTTCCTTCCTTACCAATACTCTGCAAAATTAAATCTCAAGGAGGAGCAATGTCCTTGCTCAACCTCGTCCATAATTCTTAAGATAACCTTCTCCTCCAACCCCTCCATCATCCTTTCCATTCTCCTCCACCTTTATTCCCTCCTCCATCCTCCATTCTCCATTCCCTCCTCCTTCCTCCACCCACCTCCACCCACTCAATCCCTCTGTGCCTCTTCATCTACCTTGCCTACCTCCTCCTTCAGTTTTCCTCCATCTTTCCTACCTGCCCTGCTCTTCCCCTCCCCTCCTCCCTTCCAGTCCCACCACTCTCTCCCTCCTTCCCTCCTCCGATCCCCCAGAACCCCGACATGTAATTAAAAGAAGCTGCTGCCTTGAATTTTTCTTCTGAGTTGAAAAAGCAAAAGCGATATTTCATTTCCTATCCAGCTAGTGCAGTTTAAGGTAACTTTCTCTCTCTCTCTCTCTCTCTCTCTCTCTCTCTCTCTCTCTCTCTCTCTCTCTCTCTCTCTCTCTCTCTCTCTCTCTCTCTCTCTCTCTCTCTCTCTCTCTCTCTCTCTCTCTCTCTCTCTCTCTCTCATGATCAAGTTTAAATTGCTTTTCCACCCCACAAATGCGACAAAGTGTTTTTGCTCAGGTACCATTTCCTTCCTTTTGATCAACATATTTTGCATTCATTTATCCGCTATAATTAAACTGCCTCACCCCATAACTCTGCAACTCCCTCCATATCTATTATATTTTATTCACCTCGCATCATCATCATCAGCACCAGCACCCAGCCCGCCCCGCGACACACTGTTATATAATGTAGGTTAATGTTTTCACCCTAATTTCCCGTGATGATAAATAACTGTCAGACGTCCTGGATATCGCCATAAATTCATGTATCCTGCCGGGGCATTAGCGCGGGGAGACCAACTACAGGAACTGAGAGACCTAGCATACCTGACCGACTGAATGAATTGAGTTAACTTTTTGTTGGTGTTGTTGGTGGTGGTGGTGATGGTGGTGGTGGATTTTGCAGTCGTGGTGGTGACGCTGGAAAGTTTACACCATCACCACCACCATCATCACTTTGGCCGGGAATGTGAGAGCTGCAACAAAGTCAACAATAGTCTAGGAGGAAAGGCTACACCATGAGCTTCTTTTTTCTTCGTGTGAGTGGTAAAGGAAGAATTACCAGCTTCACTTTCGGCTTCATTTGTATGACGAACTGCTAGACTTAACTCAGATCCACTCATATCCTCATCTTTCTTCTCCTTCTCTTCTTTCTCCTCCTCTTCGTCCTCTTTCTCTTGCTCTTGCTCTTGCTCTTTCTCTTTCTCTTCATATTCCTCCTCCTCCTCCTTCTCCTCCTCCTGTTTCTCCTTCACTTTCTCATTTTCCTCCACTTTTTCGCCTCAATCTCTCCTCCTTCTCTTCCTCCTCCTCCTCCTCCTCGTCCTCTTCTTTCCAGCTCTTAGTCTTTTTTCTTTATCTCTCTCTATCTATCTATCTCTCTATATCTATCTATCTATCTATCAATCTTTATGTCTATCTATATCTCTTCTAATTCATATTTCACTTCCCCTTCTCCTCTCCTCTCTTCCTCCTTCATCATCTGTTCTTTCTCCTTCAAGACTTTTAATAAATCAGACAACGTCGCTCGTATGAAGTTCTTTGAAATCAGAACAAAAACAGAGATAGGAAACAATGTTAGGTCGATTTAAGCACAGACCACCACCACGCAGGTTTGTAGAAATCTTTCTCTCCAAACCATGTTGCCGCACTCGAACAAGCTGCTGCCCGAGGAACCAAGTGCAAAAGACCCACCACTTTATTGCCAATTTAGTCTGTTATGTAGTTTTTGGTTTAGCATTTATATATTCTCATCACAAAACCGCTACTCCTCATGTCCTTTAGTCCCTATAACTTTTCTACATTGCATATTGTTTTTTTTCTTTCGTGTGTTTAAAGATAGTTCGCTAAGTAAGTAAAATATGTTTTCTAACTAGTGTGCCATGCAGATATTTTTTTTTTCTGTTTTTTCTCTTTCGACAAGAATATTGATACTTGTTCTGGTCTATCAAATGTTGTGTTGTTGTCATTTTTGTACTTGTCTGCGTTGTACTGCAAGGAGAGAGGGACTAGGAGAGCCCTTCTTTTTTTTTATGTTCTGCTCTCACACTAGTGGTTATATTCTATAGAACGAACGATGTGATTCCTATGTATTTCTCCTCTTCCTCCTTTTCTTCTTCCTCCTCCTCCTCCTCCTCCTCCTCCCTATCCTCCTCCTCCTCCTCCTCCTCCTCCTCCTCCTCCTCCTCCTCCCCATCCTCCTCCTCCTCCACTCAGAAAGAAAGCTAGATTTATACAAATACATTAAATACCATGTTTACGGACCGAAAAATCTAATGATATTTATTCTTCTTACTCATATTACTCCCCACCACCACCACTACCACCACCATCTCCTCCTCCTCCTCCTCCTCCTCCTCCTCCTCCTCCTCCTCCTCCTCCTCCTCCTCCTCCTCCTCCTCCTCCTCCTCCTCCTTCTCCTTCTTTAATATCTCCTTCGTTACCTCCTCCTCCTCGTTTTCTTTGTTTTCTTACCCTTTTCATTCATTTCACTTCATCTTGATACTGTTGACAATAGTGACGAATTGCCTTGACTTGCTAGATGTTTGAAGAGAGAGAGAGAGAGAGAGAGAGAGAGAGAGAGAGAGAGAGAGAGAGAGAGAGAGAGAGAGAGAGAGAGAGAGAGAGAGAGAGAGAGAGAGAGAGAGAGAGAGAGAGAGAGAGAGATATCTGAAGTAATGGAGGCGTACGAAGTGAGGAATGGAAGGGAGGGAAGAGAAATGGGCGCAGTAAAGTCTAGAAGAGAAGAGGATCCTGAAGGGAAGGAGAGAGTGGAAGGAAATATGAGATGATAAGAGGCAAGGGTCGCTAAAGAGGGTGAAAGGAGAATACGATGAGACTATGAGCAGAAAGAGAGAGAGAGAGAGAGAGAGAGAGAGAGAGAGAGAGAGAGAGAGAGAGAGAGAGAGAGAGAGAGAGAGAGAGAGAGAGAGAGAGAGAGAGAGAGAGAGAGAGAATTAAGAATATTATAAATGATCATGTTCTGTATTTTTGTATATTCTTCCTATTCAGCCAATATAATCGTACTGAATACCTTCCTTCCTCCCCCTTACCTACCCAATAACAATAAAAGTGTATGCAATAGTACTAGATCAACCTCACTTATCCATACACAGCCAGGCGTTGTGAGGGAGTGAAGATAGACATAAATATATACAAACAAGAGCCATACCATACTCTACATACATTCACAATTCCTTCACACACCGAGACTCTTCTTTAAATATTGAAACTCTCTGATAAATTAAAGATGAAACGGAGGTCATAAAAAAAATAGAGGAAAGCCAATGCAAGAGGAAACGACATAGCTACCTTACAATAAAAAGAAGAAAGAGAGAGGAAGTGACATTGGTGCTTTTAAAATGAAAAAATCCTTGGTTTCGTATCTTGACAATCGGACTGCATTTCCTTAGGTGCTGTAGTAATTTAGAAAGTCCGGTGCGTCCTACATTATACAGTGACTTTAGCTTCTTGTCAAGGAAAGAACGCAGGTCAGCGAGGACACCGGCGAGATGAAATTCCTGGACACACACACACACACACACACACACACACACACACACACACACACACACACACACACACACACACACACACACACACACACACACACACACACACACACGTAGGCGTTGAAGGGACGTAACGCAAATGAAGAAGGTTCTTATCTTCCTGCCTTCGCGCCGCCCCATAAGCCTGGCCAAGCCCTTCCTGAATGAGGTCTCTGAGGCAAGGTAGCGCGTCGTGAAATTACGGAGCAGGTACAATGAGTTTACATCATTGTGTTGGGTTACGTATGGTTTTAATATACTAATAAAGAGACTGTGTTCTTGGTAGAAGAATGAGAGAGTGTGGAATAGAGAAAGAGAGAGAGAGAGAGAGAGAGAGAGAGAGAGAGAGAGAGAGAGAGAGAGAGAGAGAGAGAGAGAGAGAGAGAGAGAGAGAGAGAGCTAAAGAGAGTTAGAGAAGAAATTATCCTTTAAAAATTGTGTAGTTATATTTCATTTATTTGCATTATTACTTTGTTTATTTGCTTTGCTCAGGTGATTGTTAAATGATTGTTACACGCACACACACACACACACACGCACCTGCACACACACACACACACACACACACACACACACACACACACACACACACCCACACACACACCCACACACACACACACACACACACACACACACACACACACACATAAATGCCGATGTGCAATGAATGAAACAAAGGAGCAGGGAAATATATACTGAAATAGAAAAAGAAAAAAAAAAATCGGCAAACATCAGGTATGAAAATTCTCATTATTATTTTTTTTTCCATCATTCTGAACATCATGTATTAAAAAAGAAAAATTCATTACACATTTTTTCTTTCTTATTTTTTACTCTCCTCCATTTCAGTTACGTAGCATAATATATATAGATATTTCAAATTTTTTCCTTATATTTCTTTTCTCTTATTTTTCTTTCGTTGCCTCACAAAGTATTCAAATATTCGTCAGTAGTTTCATATCTATATATATATTTCACACTCCATTCTATTATTTATCTCGTGTTTCATTATTTAAGGTTTTGCTGCAAATCTTTCCTCGTCTTTTCCGGCTGTCCTTTTTCCTATATTTTATCTTTTCTTCCCTTCCACTCCTCCCTTTCCTATTATATTCCTTCGTCCCTTCTATCTGCCTCTCTCTAGCTCTCTCTCTCTCTCTCTCTCTCTCTCTCTCTCTCTCTCTCTCTCTCTCTCTCTCTCTCTCTCTCTCTCTCTCTCTCTCTCTCGTCTTTTCTTATTCGTAAGTAAGAAAGAGAGAGAGAGAGAGAGAGAGAAAGAGAGAGAATATCCATTTGTATCATGAATTTTCTGCCTTTTGGGTGAGAAAATTCAACACACATTTATGCTCTCCTCTGTTTTGCTTCTTATTTTTCCACCTTGTCCAGCCTCCCTTTGTAGTAGGGAAAAATCAGGAAATTACTCAGCTCAAAATGCACACGTTGAAAGTCCGACCAGAGAGTAAAAGACCAACACCTTTATATTGGTATGAAAAAAGAAAAAGAAAAACAGGAAAAAAAAAAAAAAAAACTGCTGGCGTGTGTGTGTGTGTGTGTGTGTGTGTGTGTGTGTGTGTGTGTGTGTGTGTGTGTGTGTGTGTGTGTGTGTGTGTGTGTGTAAGCCAGTGGTCATGTCGGCTCTACAACCAGGCGTAAAGCTAACAGGGGGGAAAACTACACACACACACACACACACACACACACACACACACACACACACACACACACACACACACACACACACACACACAGATAAAAAAGAGAGAAAAAGGAATAATGAAAAAAGGAAATTCTGTTTTGAAAGGAAAGTGAATGTGTTGGATGCGTCTTTGTTGAAGGTCTGCCTGTAGGATGTACAAAAGGGAGGAGGAGGAGGAGGAGGAGGAGGAGGAGGAGGAGGAGGAGGAGGAGGAGGAGGAGGAGGAGGAGGAGGAGGAGGAGGAGGAGGAGGAGGAAAAAAGAGAAACAAAGAAAAGGAGGATCAGGATGTAAGAAAATGAAGACAGGGAAGACGAGGAGAAGGAGAAAGAGGAGAAGGAGGAGGAGGAGGAGAAGAAGGAGGAGGAGGATTATGTACCAACGCAAATTACAGTCTTTAACATCATGAGAGAGAGAGAGAGAGAGAGAGAGAGAGAGAGAGAGAGAGAGAGAGAGAGAGAGAGAGAGAGAGAGAGAGAGAGAGAGAGAGAGAGAGAATAAGTTCATGTCACTAGAAACAAAACACTGTCTATAAAAGCGCAAAGGAGACAAAGGTTACTTACGTGTGAAAAAAAACACATCCTAATGAAGTAGCAGAGCGAGAGAGAGAGAGAGAGAGATGAGAGATGAGAGAGAGAAGATGAGAGAGAGAGAGATAGAGAGAGAGAGAGAGAGAGAGACACGCTGCAATTAACTTTTAAATTCATCTCACCAGGAAGGATGTTGACGTGAAAAAAAAAGAAAAAATTATGTCTGAAATGTGTATGGAAAAAAAAATAAGGAAGGAAGAAAATGTCTAAGGATCTGTCTATACAAGACTTTTTGACGCCTGAGCTGAATTAAACTTTGAAAAGGTGAAGAAATATGCAAATTAACATCTATGAAACGTAATTAAGGGATGAATGTGAGACAATTACGGATAAACCTCCTATCTTTTTTTTTTAAGTGTTAATGAGAGAGAGAGAGAGAGAGAGAGAGAGAGAGAGAGAGAGAGAGAGAGAGAGAGAGAGAGAGAGAGAGAGAGAGAGAGAGAGAGAGAGAGAGAGAGAGAGAGAGAGAGAGAGAGAGAGAGAGAGAGAGAGAGAGAGAGAGAGAGCAAAAAAGGTGGTAAGAAACTCTGCTCTCAAACTTTCCATCACTATACTTGGTCACGCCATAAACGAATATCCCAAATAATAAGATTCTATCCATTGAAGGGGCAGCGGGAAGTCGTACTGGCCTTCCATATATCATTTACCCTCCTCCTCCTCCTCCTCCTCCTCCTCCTCCTCCTCCTCCTCCTCCTCCTCCTCCTCCTCTCCTCCTCCTCCTCCTCCTCCTCCTCCTTTTCCACCTTTTTGCCTCCTTTCCAGTGGGTGGGGAGGAACACAGAAGAGAGAAGAATGGAATACATGAAGAATACGGACGTAAGAGTGGGTGGGTTCGGAAAGCTGAGCGCGAGGACGGCAACTAAAAGGGACGACAAAGGGGTGGAAATATTACATTCTGTGAAGCTTGAGTCGCCCTTCTTCGCCCTGTGTACAAAGCCGCCACTCATCGCTTAGGTAAAGAGAATAACAGCTTTCATATTAAAGGTAAGAGCCTCTCCATTCTTCTTTCTTCTCTCGTTCTCTCATTATTTTGGTCAGCGTGTCAACAAAAGACGGAGGCAATTATTAATAAAATATCAGGTAAACCGTAAAGGAAACACATATGTTATCTTAATTAATATGAGTAATCAGCTAGACACCTGTTGTTATAGCTGTAAAATGTTTCCTGGGAAGTACATCCGGCTGGGAGGAGGCGCTGTAAGCCTGTTATTCACCCTTCCAGTTTCTTTTTGTCTCCATAACATAAGAGTGTAGTTGTAATGCTATACTCTTTAAAAACAACTCCTACCACTATTCTCACTACACTACATGCACTATACTCTTATACAATCTCAAACTAAAAATGTATTATTTATTTTGTGTTCAGTCCGTACAACAGCCTTAGTCCCCATCAAGGGAGTGAACAAGGTGTGTCCCCAGGTCAAACCATCCTCTTGGTGAATATTTAAAGTGTCCTCATACCGCCCTGCAATTTCCTCTCTATATTAAATTCTGCAATACCCACGGTCTCAGATCTAATTCCCAATCTATGGAACATCATTTCACTTTCCTTAAGCGAAATTTTGTCTTCCTCACTGAGACTCAGGTATTTGAGATTACTGACGGCAATCCCTTTTGTTTCTTCCTATTTTCTGTGTCCTTATTTTAAAACCAAAGTTGCCTAGTGTTTCTATGAACACAACAACATAACCTACTGTCATGCCCACGTCCTTCATTCTTCACTATTTTACATCATCTGGCTGAAACTTCATTGTCGTTCTCTTAATTCTTATCCACCCTTGTATGGAGTATGCCTCCCATATAATACATGTGTGAGTGGAATCGCGTTATCAGAGGGTCAAGTGTAAAAATGTTCATCTCAATAACTCCCCTCCTTTAAGTGTCTGTCTTCAATCTCACACTGCGCCGGAATGTTGCTTTTCTTGCTGTCTGTTACCATTATTTTCATGGTTACTGCTTTTCTGAATTTCCTAACTGCATGCCTCCCCCTCCCCCTCCCCTTCCTGTGACCAATATGAACAACACTTTCTACTTACTCTCATCCATTTTCTATTCACCTCACTAATGCAAGAACTAACCTGTATTTTCACTTTTTCATTCCTTTCACTGATAAACTTTGGAAATCTCTTCCTAATTCCCCCTTTTTTTCCACCTTCCTTTGAATTGAAAAGTTTCAAGAGAGGTGTATCAAGACATCACCATTACTGAATTGGCTAAACCTTTTAGACTTTAATCTAAAACCCTTTTGGGAGCAGCTTTTTAACGATTTTTTTTCTTCTTAAATACTTATAACCCTTAATTAAATGTTTTTCCTTATCTGTTTAAAAAATATATATTACGTTGCATGAATATCACGATACATTTGTTCTGTATTGCCAAAGTGCATTTATTATTTTACACTGAAATATTATGAATGGAATACTGAGTGTTATCGGAGAAATGCTGTGCTGGATTTTGTTGATTAATTTAGTTCCTCTGCATTGATTCAATACTTGTGGCGGCAGTATTGGTGCTTCAACTGTCTCAAATCAATACAACAAACTTTGCAACTTCAATTTCCACTTTAAACTTTATAAATTTCTTACTGGCTTTCAAGGGCGAAGAAAGCGTAGCAGAAGGTGGCGAGGAGGAGCGGAGGAGAGGAGAGGAGGAGAGGGGGGTCTCAGTTTCTTTTTTTTTTTTCATAAGACGAATGCAGGATATAACTCACTTTTGTATTTCAGAGAGAGAGAGAGAGAGAGAGAGAGAGAGAGAGAGAGAGAGAGAGAGAGAGAGAGAGAGAGAGAGAGAGAGAGAGCGAGAGCGAGAGCGAGAGAGAAGAGAGAAGAGAAGAGAAGAGAAGAGAAAAAAAGTAGTTTCGTATTTCTATATTTTTATTTCGACCATCAAAAACCCTGCAAAGCAACAGACACACAAGACGACGTATGTGGGAGGCGCTGTGACTACTCTGGTTTCGTATTTCATATTTATTTATGCTGGGCAAGGAATCGGTCAGATTTAATATATTTTGCTTCCTCCTTCAATACCTTCCCGAAGCGCCACCCTACTTTTCAGGCAGGCCGCCGCAACACCTCCCCCCCCCCACCATACACACAACACCACAAACATATTTTCCTCCCTGCTGATACGCTTGAAAGTTTGCCAATCTTCTTGCTTCTCCTCCCAGCTGGCCTTTCAACAGGTCCTTTGTTAAGTCCTGCATCCCTCACGCCTCTCCTGTCCTCTTGTCGAAGGGAGGAGCCGAGAAGTGAGGTCCTGAGGAGGTGAGGTATTGTGGAGGTGAGAGTGTTGGTATCTGTTAGGGGACGAGACGGCGGTGTTGTGGTGGGAGTGATGGTGGTGGTGCTGAGGTAGTGACTGTTATGGTGAGATGGTGCCTCTGTAGTTGTGTTGTGATAGTTGTGTTTTAATGTTTTTTATTTCGTTGTAGCTCTTCAGTGATGTGTTACGTAATGTTGAAGTGTACACGTGATGTTCTGGTTAACTTCGATCTTTCCTTAAGTACAACTGTAATAGTACTGTGTTGTTGTTGTTGTTGTCAGTGGTGGTGGTGGTGGTGGTGGTGGTGGTGGTGGTGGTGGTGGTGGTGGTGGTCGTCGTGGTGGTGGTGGTAGAGGGAGATAAGTTATGCACACCTGCTCATAGTAATTTGCCGGTAAGCAAGGCCGTGATGTCCATAAGTAGAATTAAAATATTGTAGCATCTTTTCCGAACTTTATTTTTCCAGAATATAAAACTCTGCTTATCTATCCTCTGAGCGAACAAAAACATAACCGACTTAAGAGGGAGCATCGGCGTCCCGTTATTACAGAAACATACGCTGCGCCCAAGTAAAGCTATTGCCTCACAATTTGCAATTCTAATATAGTCTGCCTTAAGCCACTCTTCATGGTTTACACGGACAAAAAAGAGAATGTCTTACGAGCGTTTAAGCCAAGTTTTCCTCTACCACAATCTTCTCTTCAACTCTTCAAAAATTTTATGCTGTTGGAGTGCTATAAACTTTCACGTAAGCCGATTAAAGGTGATCGAGGCTAACAGATTACACCTCAGACATTTTTCCATCACCTCAAATTTCACAAGTGGAACCCCAAGAGGGCAATCTGGGCCGCGAAAAATTATCCTTCTTAGCGATGGGCGTGAGAAAAGTGATCCTCATTTTGCCTGATCCTCGAGATGCATTGAGGCTGTGATCTGCATACCTGGTGGTCGTTCGTGGCTGCATCTGGCGTGACCAGCGTCTGGAATGCCTCGCCCCTCACAGCCTCACAGGAAATTGATGGTCTGGACAAGATAGGGAGGAAAACAAGAGCGGACATGACCACCTTCTTCCCAGCAGGGGTGCGGTGAGGAAACTTGCCGGAATTTCCTTGGCACTCAGGTTATTTTGAGCGTGTTCTTGGCAGCAGAGCGTGGCTTGCAGGAGTGTTCTTGGCACTGCAAGGGTTTAGAGGGACGGTGGAGTGTGCGTGTGTTTGTTGGGTGAGGACGTTCCTGCTGCAGAAATTGTTTTGTGTGAATATTTTTTGGGAAAACAAATAATTTTTTCTATATTTTTAAAGTAAATCATATAACATTTCAGTTGTATTTTTTAAGCTGCTGTAGATATTGAAATTAAAGTCACTGAAGTTTCTCGAATATAGAGGTTTGAGAAAATCCGCATCACATGGCGATTAGAATGATATGCTAATTCCTCGTTGTATTTCGTTCATTTTTCACACCACGCTACGGTGCCCGTCTTCCCTGCTGTTGCTTTCTTTTATATGTTAATCTTCCTTCCATTGTTTAACTTATTCCATCAAGGCTTCTGGAGAGTGTCGTGACCTTGGATCCTTAACACTTAATTCTCTCACGTCTCTATCTGCATATATAACTTTTACGTTCAATAGCTTACTAAACTCTAACTTCTGTTCCAAAGATAGAAAGTTTAAAGTCTGTCTTTGTCTTGGGAATACTGGTGTAGCGAGGACTGGGTAGTTGGTTGGTAGTGACGGAGTGATGGAGTGGTGATGAAGTGCTTGTGGAGTAGTGGTGAGGGAGTGATGAATGTGATGAGGTTTAAGTGATGCTATAATATATGAATAGTGTTCCTGGTGTAGTGAAGTGGTGTTGTGTATTGGTATGAGGAAGTATACACCACAGTATGTTCTTAAGGTGTGGCAGTGACTGAGTTATAGCCTAATAAAGTTGTTAGTTGTATTAGTTGTATTACCATAACATTTCGAGAGAGAGAGAGAGAGAGAGAGAGAGAGAGAGAGAGAGAGAGAGAGAGAGAGAGAGAGAGAGAGAGAGAGAGAGAGAGAGAGAGAGAGAGAGAGAGAGAGAGAGAGAGGTAACTCATAATGAATGCAACAGTAAAATCCTTTCCTGTCACCTTGTACATTGCCATGCCTGCCTTGCCGTCTGTCCCTCGCCTCATAATTTTTTAAGAATAGACATGACCATCCGCAGACCTTCTCTTCCTTCTCCTTTTCCTCTTCCTCCTCCTCCTCCTCCTCCTCCTTCTCCTTCTCCTCCTCTTCCTCCTTCTCTAAAACTGCAGAATGTGTTGTTATTCTTTACTGACTGACTGTAAATGTATCTTCTTTTTTAAAATTCAGTAACATCAATAATCTCTCTCTCTCTCTCTCTCTCTCTCTCTCTCTCTCTCTCTCTCTCTCTCTCTCTCTCTCTCTCTCTCTCTCTCTCTCTCTCTCTCCAGTTATTTATTACGCTTCTATCTTCCCTCTCCCTCCTATCCTCACAGCCTATGCAAGAAAACAACTTTGTATATATTTTTTTAATTTGTCGAAGCGCGGAACGTACTTAGTTAAAATGTTTTTCATGGAGATAGACGTTTCATTTTCATCTGATGGGAACGAATTTGAGTGTCAGGTAGACAGACCGCTTGGAAATCAGACCAAACATATATTTTCCAAGAGTCTAATTAATAAGTAGGAGAAGAGGAAGGAGGAGGAGGAGGAGGAGGAAGAGGAGGAGGAGGAGGAGGAGGAGGAGGAGGAGGAGGAGGAGGAGGAGGAAGGGAGGATAGGATGTGAAAATTATTTGGGAATGAAATGTGTCAGGAGAGGAAGAGAAAAGTAAAAAGGGAAGGAAGAAAGGGAAGAGGGGAAAGAGGAAAGGTAAGGTAAAGAAGGGTTGGTTGGCTAGTGCAGGTTTTAGTGTCGTTTACGCATCTGTTTTTCTCTTCTACTGAGCAGCTTCGTCTGTGAGGGTTTGTGAAGCCTTGCGTGTTTGATGGATCATGTGGGAGGGGAGCGAGAGAGGAACGGGAAGGGAGGAACGGGAAGGGCTGCCAGCATATCTGTTTGTTTACGTAGGACTTGTGTGTGTGTGTGTGTGTGTGTGTGTGTGTGTGTGTGTGTGTGTGTGTGTGTGTGTGTGGGTGGGTGTGTCATTAAAAATAGGACCACTGTCGATAACTTATGTAAGGAAAATGTAATTGATTCATAAACATGTCATCGACGTTATCAATTACATGTTAAATTGATTTGATTAAAATTTCAGGTTTTCTCTTGAAAATAGTTACTCTCCCTCCTCTCTCTCTCTCTCTCTCTCTCTCTCTCTCTCTCTCTCTCTCTCTCTCTCTCTCTCTCTCTCTCTCTCTCTCTCTCTCTCTCTCTCTCTCTCTCTCTCTCTCTTTTCAGATCCAAAATATACGTAGCTATATATAAACTCAGAATACGCATAATTTATTTGTATAATAAATTGTTCCTAAAAATCATAATTTTCAACTTTGTAA
>JAPQNM010000043.1:21644190-21651690 GCA_029783475.1 Metacarcinus magister | reverse complement strand
GGTTACCATTGTGTTACCTGTTCCTCCATTAATTAGCAGGTGACACATGCGTTAGATGCTTACGTTAGATACAACAATATGCAAGCAAGCAAGTTTTCGGTGTAAGTAGGAACCTGAAACTTCCCTTCCCTTGATTGCAGGTGTTTGTGGGAAACTCTGGGTAACATACCTGACATGTGTAATTACTGGCATTACCAAGGCGTGTATCAGTATGCTTCAGGTAACAAAGTATAGCATATGTATTCCACTGTGTAGGCGTGTGTTAATGGTGCCACCCAGCTGCTTGCCTTGGTATTTTTCAGTTTGTGTTCAATATTGTGTTTAAGGATTTTTAAGATAAATGCGTACAAGGTAATTGGACACATTAATGAGTGTTTGTCTTGTTTATGCTTGCACTGGGTTGCTTTCTGTGTGTGTGTGTGTGTGTGTGTGTGTGTGTGTGTGTGTGTGTGTGTGTGTGTGTGTGTGTGTGTGTGTGTGTGTGTGTTAAGCTGACGCATGCTTCACTGAATGTCTAAAACGTTTCTGCCGTCGTGTGAAAACGTTTTGCTGAGTTGGAAACACTCGCGGAATGAAACCTGATGCCAAATCCAATTAGTATTACGCTTGGTTGGAGCTCAATATTCTGTCGCCCAATTATATGCCAGCAGGTACTAGTCTCATACACGATATTTATTTGCATATAGTGAAGAAAAAAAATGCTACATAGTGACAAAACAGCGTCCCACTGAGATATGTTTAAGTAACAGTCCAAGAGAATTTGCTTCAGCTCACCATTCTTTGCCTTCAGCATAGAAAATGTTGTCATTCTGCACCGCAGGAAGATAGAGTCTCAGACAACACGTTCTCCGAGGTATAACATGGAGCTGGAAAAACTGCCTCGTTCTTTCAAGACGGGAGGGAAACTGGCGAGTAAAACTTGGGACTCAGTCAAACGCAGCAGGAGAGACAGTGAAAAATTTGCCCGGTGTGTGTGTGGTTACAAGGCTCGGGAGTGAGTGAGTTCACGGTGTTTGTGTACCGTGGCTCGAGAAGTCCAGAACTCATAGCGGAAGACAGATTTTATTTATCCAAGTATTTCTGGCGCACTTTGTATTTATGTATTTTATTTGGTTCTGTGGAAGGGGAGTGGCGCTGCGTGGACTTGGACAAAGACACCCCACACACGCAATAATAAATGTACGAACACACAGTGAAGAATGTATGAAATGATCTCCTATTATTGATGAACGTGAGTGAACATTCACATGCACATACTGTAGGAAGCTGAACGTACCGCACAACCCAAGCAGTGAAGGGCATCAGACCGTCCCCTTTAACTCTCTGAATAACTGAGTGAAACGAACATGTACTGTTAAATCACTGCTTCAGATTAAACAAAAAAGTATTCATACGCCAAAAAAGTATTCATACACATGACTGCAATTCAGAGCTTAGATGAAGATAGAAGGAATATAAATAGAAGTGCAGTGAATTGTCAAATCAATGTGTCATAAAAGAGAGGAAAAATAAGACAGTAAGGCTTAGCAGTATTGAGTAATATCTGCATTGAGTATGTTATTCGGAAAATTTGAAAGCATCATAAATTTTTAGGCTATGATCCACCAAGGCTGCTGGAAAATGGCAGGGGAAGGTGACAAATCCAAGCCCTTGAATACAGTAACTAGGATAGGAAGGGAGTGTGACAGCGGAAGAGGAGAGGCAGAGGGCGACGGTGGTGGTGGTGGAAAGATTTGAGTGGATGGACGGAGGGCGTGGCATGATACAGATGACAAGTGGTGGAGGTGGTGATGTAGTGCAGAGAGGAACAGAGGATGGGAGGTTGGTGGAAGAAATGATTGACGGTGCACAAGGGACGGCAGCATGTGTAGTGAGGTGAGCTGGTGGCTGTGGTAGTGTTGGTGTTGTTGGTGTTACTGGTGGTGGTGGTGGTGGTGGGGGTGGTGGTGGTGACATGTATTGTAAACTTTTAATTTCATTTACTGCCCAATATTTCGACGTATTGAGTGTCCTTGAAAACAGTTGAGCTCCGAGCAAAGACTGACAAATGAGCTGCTTTTGTTTATATTCATATCGTTGGTGAGACACTAATAAAAATAGTGTTTGGGAGCATTTTTTGTAGGAAGAGAGAGAGAGAGAGAGAGAGAGAGAGAGAGAGAGAGAGAGAGAGAGAGAGAGAGAGAGAGAGAGAGCGAGAGCGAGAGCGAGAGAGAGAGAGAGAGCTACCTTTATAGTTAGTCACCAATATAACCTTCAACAGGACGAGGCTCACACACCATCGTAGTGGTCGGGACTCCGGACAGAACATAAAATAAACTAAATAAGTAAACAAGTGAACGCCATCCGTGACATATAAAGTACAATTCCTGGGTGTAGTATTGAGTCCTTTCCCTTGGCATGCATCACCGCGTAACATACTGACAGTTGAACTCACACAGGCGTTCATGCAGTGGCTAGTGGCAGGCAGTTCACGGCCTCAGTCATGTACACTGCGAGGATACCGCTGCCACATATGAGTCAGTCAGTGCAGAGTGACAACTGGACTCACTGAACGAACGCTTTGGTAGCCACACCAACCACAAAAAACAAACAAAAATAGACTTCGTAATGAATGATTTGACTTCAGGAAAATATATCAAACTATTTTTTTGGTCTAATTTACATGTTAAGGTTACGAGGCATATTGATAGGAGTGTGATGTGGGTGACAGATGGAGTTATTGACGCCAACGTGTAGAACAATGAGACAATCGTTACCTTGAAGGATCCCAAGAACCCCATCAACACAAGCGGCATATGAACTCGTCCCCTCGTGCAGCAATTACAGCGAAGCATCACACGTTGGACAAAGAAAGGGACAGCAAGTGGTGGTGAGTGTGTGATGTGACGAGCATAATTGATAGCTGAGTGTATGGTGCGGGGAGTCACTGTCTGAGGGCGTGCAGGCTAGGGCGGCTCGCTAACGAGGGCAATTATGGAGGGCGTTGAGGCGGTTGCAGTGAGGCATGAGGCGGGCACGGACCAAGGCGAACACATGAGGTGCCGGGATTATAACAACGCGAGCCTGGTGGACGTGTGTGTACTGGGGTTCCAAACACGCTGCTTTAGTGGGTATTGTTTTGATTTAAGACACCCCCCCCCCGCGGTGTGTGATAGAACTTAGGTACTGTTTTAGATGTACTGCAGATGGCAAATATAAGCATTTGATTTATCAGTTAAATCTAAATAATGAAACTTATTTGATGATAATGAATTAGTCGGTTAAATGTACTAATTTTCAGAGCAGAAAATAAAACCTAGTTACGTTTTCGACAAGATTTTTCCATGTATGATTACATTACTTCATGATGTAGTTTTGTGCCGTTTGGTAATTGATGAAAGTAATATAGTTCCGTGCAAGCTAGGAGGCAAAGTGTACAGTTGAGGACATTGTCGTCACTCCACTGTGATGTTTTGTAAATTTCAACGTCGTCATTACGTTTGCGTAACAGCTTGGGTACAGTATTTTCACTCATGCCAATATTTTTTGACGAACATTGCGAATAATTATTTTTTTCATATTGTTTTTTATAAATATATTATCACTGTAACGCTTACACTGTAAGCTCAGGACTACGAGTATAAGTGTTCGATTTTATGCCTCGTTATTTACTGAGATAGAGTAGCAAGAAATCCATGATAAGATTATTAACAGTAGTAGTTAACAGCCTTGGGGTAGATAAATACTCACTTTAAAAACACTTTAAACACTCAAGCCTTGTTCCTACCTACGGGCAGGTAGAGAACAGCTTGCCACTGCCTCGAGGTGGAAAGTATGACCAAATACTGTTTGTACTACACACAATCGGTCAAGGAAGAAAGTTTCCCATGGGTGAGGTGGTTTAGGACCCGCGTCATATTAGTTCTGGTAATAATAAGCCTAACGCCCTGGAGGTGTGGTGGTGGTGGTGGTGGTGGTGGAGGCGGGTGGAAGGCTGACGAGCTCGAAGCACTGCCTCGGCGCTGCCTCGACTCATGCTTCAATTCATTCACACATCACAAGGAGTTGCCGCTTCAGAGTTTTTTTTTCTTCAATGACCATCCCTCAGTGTTATTGCTCCCTCCTAACTTTAATAAACACATGCATAATATTACTATTTTCAACCATAAACTTGTCATGGAGAAATGCAGGAGCTCATTTGTAAACAAAAGAACGTAACCTTTTCTTTTAAGAATTGCAATTTACATGGTAATACATCACTCAGAAGAACATTAAACAACATATTATTTTCTCAAAATATTAATAATATAATACTAGATTATCATATACACAAATATCATTGAGTAAAACAGCAACAGTCATAACACAGACGATGTGGATATTACAATTCAAACTGGGGTTGTACATCATTTTTCTGTCATCACAACAAAGTAATACTCGACCACAATTCATACACCTGGGAATTACCATACAAACACCTGTCACCGTGTTGCCTTTTATCACACTTACATTCATTCATTTGGAGAAGCTTTCCTGACACCGTAAAATAACTCAACATGAAACCGCAAGGCAAAATTACATGTCACTCATTAAACAACCTAACACTCGCCACTCTGCACGTTACTATAGCATTGATGTGTTAAGTAATGACCTGAGTGTGTAGGTGTGGCTCTTGTGGACTGATCCTGTTAATTATGAAGCTTTGAGATGAGTAGTGGCATCCAGACCCCAACCCTCGCCCACCCCACACACACACATTGCATCTCGCCTAATTATAGTCCTTTTTTCACATCCACATTGCAGTCAATTTGCTGTTTGACATAACGCAACGCAAACTTCTAAATATCTACATGAAACTAATACAATCCCTTAGTTCTATTGGTACTGTTTACATTGTGACGAGGGAAGACTGAAACAAGGAAGGGATGAGCGACATGTCCTTGAAATCATGTTGCCGTTGTCCCTTGCTTGTTCAGTCCCTTCATTGCGTCTATCTATAGCCTGTCCCCGAGGTGACTGTGCGTCATTGCATTGTCTCTTTAGTGGATGACTTGTTCTGCGGGTTGTGTGCAGCACCACCTTCACCAGGAGCCTGGGTTCGCTAGATGAGGTGGTGTAGAGGGGTAAGGTATGTGTGTGGCATTGATGAGGTGGTGTAGAGGGGTAAGGTATGTGTGTGGCATTGATGAGGTGGTGTAGAGGGGTAAGGTATGTGTGTGGCATTGATGAGGTGGTGTAGAGGGGTAAGGTATGTGTGTGGCATTGATGAGGTGGTGTAGAGGGGTAAGGTATGTGTGTGGCATTGAACAAGTGTAGGGTTTCACCTCGTGGCACCTTCTGCTATGTAACTATTTGGTGTGTGTATAAACCTGACGAGTGTTGGCAGTGTCGCGGCTTGGACAAGAAGGTGCTTATCAAACATTGATACTGTTCTAGTATATCCTTCCATATTATTGTAGGAGTAAAAAAAAGATTTTGCAAAATTTATCTACTAAATTCTTTTATAACGTTTCTTATATTTCGGTAAACATGCAATGATGAAATCCAAATGAGTGATGAATCATCGAAACGCGCCGCGAAGTGCCATCAGTGACCACGCGCAGTCATTTCATAAACAACATGGAAGACGGAGCACGCCAAGCCGTCTCCACTTCCGCCACTTTCCTATCACGTGCTGCCTCTGTCCCATCCTTCCGATGCCAGATAAGTGATAAGGCTCCCCTGGTACTCTTGGCGTGGCATTCTGAGCCATGGAATCTCGTGCTTTGGGAGTACAACTATAAGTATAGACACACGTGGTTCCTGCTTACACCTTGCCGTTCTGCGCAACCCCAAGGCGGGAGTGTGAGGTAAGTAAGTATATAACACCTTTCTTTGGCCGCTGTTATGGTAATGAAGCTGATCAAAACTAAATATTGTAGGTATATTGTAAGACTTTTGCTAGACTAGGTGGCGTGTTAAGGGATGTGATGTATGTGTGTGTGTGTGTGTGTGTAACTGGAGGGAACCGCCACACCCGCCTCCCCCGCGCCATCACTGGTCCCCCCGTCCTACCGTCCCTTAAGTATTATCTCCATAGTAAAAGTTACATCATAGTTTTGTGTTAGTTGAACAGAATGAAGCTGCTGCCGCCGCCTGGTCTGCCATATAAGCCTATGCGTGGACTGAGGGAACAGGAATAAAAAATTACAGCATCTGCCCTTAATGGCCTAACATGTGTATGGTATAGGGCGGGGTGGAGGATGGGGGGGCGGGCTGGAAAATGGGGGGGGTGGCTGGAGGATGATGGGGTGGGGCGGGGTCGTGGAGTGAGAAGCAAATTAGGTTAAACGTGCAGGCTTGATGCATTACCTTAAGTCTGGTGAAGGCCTTGGCGGATTACTATCATTATAAGTCAAATGAAATACTTAAGACAAGGCAATTAACTGTACTTCAACACTTTTTTTCCCCTCCTTCCTCTCCCCACTCCCTCCTCCCCATTTGTTCTTGCCTACCCACGGCTAAGACTGATCCTGTCACGGCTCAACTTAAAGCATTTAGTTTAATCACATCAACTGACAATGATTTAATTTGATTTAATCCTCTCAGTGAGGCTATTAGGGTGTTAATAGTGAAAGTGAGGTCCGTCCTCCCCCGTGCTGGGAGTGGACGCGCCCCACCCTGGCTGACCACCACCACCACCACCACCACTCCCAAGCCTCTGTATTGAAATGGCTTTCGCCTTACACGTAATGTTACCGATCAAACTTTCACAGCTGCACTTGAATGGTTTTAGTTGTGCAGTGATATTGAGATGTTCCTGCAAGCCATTCCTGCAAACCATTCCTGCCTGTACATATGTAGATGAGTATATTGTACGTATATAGAAGGGAAACTAGACTGTATATAGAAGGGAAACTAAACTAGATCGCTTCACTACATCCTTCCTTCCATACTGTTTGGTGGGGTTTATATAATTGGTGTGTGTATATATAGTGTATTATAACGGTATGAGAAGGTAGTAGAGGCTGTTAATATAGGTTCAGACCACACACTATACATATACTGTTATGTATTCCTGTCGAGGTGAAGAGTGAAGAACAAATAAGTGAATTAAGTAACTAGGCTGTTACAATGACTGTCCCTACCACCACCACCACCACCACCACACCACCACCACCACTGTTGTTTCCTCACACCCTTGACTCTCCTCCATGTTCTGTGCACTCTTGGTCGCCTTTCCTCTCTTCTAATATCCCGTCACATGTTTTCGCTTTGTTTTGATTAACTAGATTAGGAATATTTTCACTGCACAAAGAACCTTACATTGACTGCCCGCCGCGTCCTCCGTCCAGTCTATCTTCCCTGCCTTGAGGTGCACTTAAGAACGTCATCTTATTGTTCCCTGACTCTCCTTGTCTGTTTATCTCTTATCTATTACATGTATTGCATCTACCTGTGTGGAGAGAGAGAGAGAGAGAGAGAGATAGATAGATAGATAGATAGATAGAGAGAGAGAGAAAGAAAAAAAAAATTAGCACA
>JAPQNM010000043.1:21621690-21634190 GCA_029783475.1 Metacarcinus magister | reverse complement strand
TAATTTGCTTTGTTTTTGTCTTATCCTTACATTCCCTGAAGACTTTCTGCCTTCCTTGGTTCTTTCTTTCTTTCTTTCTTTTTATAATTTCCTTCCTTCTATCCTGTTTCTTCTTCTTATCCTTCCTTCTTATCTCCCTTTATTATTCTAGATTATTTCAGTGTTTCTATTGTTTCATTCGTTATATCCTTCCTTCCTTCATTCTATCTTTCCTTTTACCCTTCTACTGTCTATCCTTGCATTTTATCTAACCTTCTTCCTTCATTCCTTCCTTCTTTTTACCCTTCCATTGTCTATTCCTTGCATTATCTAACCTTCCTTGTTTCCTTGTGCCATTCCTTTTCCTATCTTTGTATTTCATCTAACCATCTTCCTTCATTATTTCTTGCCATCCAATGTATTTATCCTTCCATCCTTTCCTTCTTTCTTCCCCTTCATTCCTTCTATTCTCTCACTCTCTTTCAGGTTCCCTCTATCCTTCCATCCCTTCCTTCCTTCTTTCTTTCCTTCCTTTCCTTCCCCTCTATCCACTCACCTTCCTTCAGGCTGCATCAGTTCTTACTAGGAAGCGAGGGAGGAGAGGAGTCTGTCTTATAGCACTCACGTCACCACCACCACCACCACCACCACCTCTAACAACCACCACCACCACCACCACCACCTCTACCACATTTACACAAAGGAAGGGAGTTCTTAACGCCTCTCTAGGTTGCACAGGGAAAGATAAAAAGAACATCGCAGTTTTTTTTTTTCTTCTTCCTAGCTCTTATTTTTCTTATGCATTTTTTGTTCTATCTCACCGTCTGTCTTCTATTTTTTTACGCTTTTTTTCAGCGTTGTATTGTTTTCTAATCGAGTATGAGAGAGAGAGAGAGAGAGAGAGAGAGAGAGAGAGAGAGAGAGAGAGAGAGAGAGAGAGAGAGAGAGAGAGAGAGAGAGAGAGAGGGAGAGAGATTTTAGAAAGGGAATAAAAGAGGGATGAATGATGTGTCAGGGGAGATGTAGAGAGAGAGAGAGAGAGAGAGAGAGAGAGAGAGAGAGAGAGAGAGAGAGAGAGAGAGAGAGAGAGAGAGAGAGAGAGAGAGGGAAGGAGGAAGGAGGAAGGGAGAGAGGGAAGGCAGGAAGAGTTGTAGGAATGAAGGAAGAAAGGATGCGTTATATATAGTCCTTCCCTCTCTCTCTATCTCTCTCTCTCTCTCTCTCTCTCTCTCTCTCTCTCTCTCTCTCTCTCTCTCTCTCTCTCTCTCTCTCTCTCTCATTGTACTTTTCGTGTGTAACATTTTTGTTCTGTTTGTTTGAAAATGTTTTATAGAAGTCTTGTTTTTCTTCTCTTTTGTTTTTCCTCCACTTTCTCTTATCCCTTATTTCTGTATTACCACTCAGAATCATCATCTCTTTTTTTTTTGTCCTACTTCTCCTCCTCCTTTTCCTCCTCCTTGATTGCTAGACTGAGAAATAACCCAATGAAGGAAGACTTTAGTTAAATAGCTAAACATATTCAGCCTATCGAATTGGAGGAAGCAAGGTAATCGAATATTAAGGTTTGCAATATTCAAACATTCATATGATTTGATAACAACAATGCAATTGATTACTTCGCAACCGATTATTGATCAAATACAAAAATAAGACGAAATAGTTTCAAGATAGTTAGTATAATATTTCCATCAAACGAAGCAAGCTAATCACTTATTCAATCTGGTTGTTAAGATCTGTTACTACATATCCTACAATGTCATCGATTTTATAACTGTTACAGCTAACAAGAACAAACTAAAGATATACTTAGACATCAATCCGCACTGAAGATATAATGTTTTACTGTAGCAAACAATCCATTAAGCTCTAACGTGTGCATTTATTTGAGTTTGTTACTGGTAGTCTGGCAATGCGTGTGTTTGCCAGTGTTGCAGTAGTAGTAGTAATAGTCTTACCACTTGCATATAAGAATTTCAATGCAATTTTATCATATTACATGATTTTCTTCCTTTCCTTTCATCCCTGGGTGGAAGGAGGGGTGGGTGGGGAGAAGCCTTTGTCTTTACTATCTTACATTTCTCATTTTTAGGTTTGATAGTGTAGTTTATCTCAAGCAGCTTCGTAATGGCCAACCTGTCTGCTGCTGGGTTTTTTCCCTTGTTTTCCTCCACCTCTTCTTCCTCTTCACCCTCTTCCTCATCCTCTTCCTCTTCCTCCTTCTCCTCCTCCGTATATCAAAAGAAAATGGCAGCTTTCCAAAGTATATTTATTTGTGCAAAAAAAGACACCATTCCATTTACCTGTAAGTTATGGCGTGTATTTAATTTCCTTTATTTCTCCGTCCTCTTTTCCGGGTCACATTCTCTCTCTCTCTCTCTCTCTCTCTCTCTCTCTCTCTCTCTCTCTCTCTCTCTCTCTCTCTCTCTCTCTCTCTCTCTCTCTCTCTCGCTCTTTCTCTCTCTGTGTGTGTGTGTGTGTGGTGTGTGTGTGTGTGTGTGTGTGTGTGTGTGTGTGTGTGTGTGTGTGTGTGTGTGTGTGTGTGTGTGTGTGTGTGTGTGTGTGTGTGTGTGTGTGTGTGTGTGTGTGTGTGTGTGTGTGTGTGTGTGTGTGTGTGTGTGTGTGTGTGTGTGTCGGCGGGGCGGGTGGGTCTTACAATAAAGGGAATGTTGAAATATAAGTTTAATAACATATTATTGTATTGTATTTGAATTAGCGAGAGAGAGAGAGAGAGAGAGAGAGAGAGAGAGAGAGAGAGAGAGAGAGAGAGAGAGAGAGAGAGAGAGAGAGAGAGAGAGAGAGAGAGAGAGAGAGAGAGAGAGAGAGCAAGCAAGCAAGCAAGCAATGTTGAATAGTGTTGAAGAGCAGGAGAAGAAGTAGAAGCAGACTTTGTACGTGCATCGCATTTTCCTCAGTGGCAGGGCGTGAGAGGGAGGGACGGGGGGATGGAGGGGGGGGGGTGGCTGGTGGCTTGGACAGACTATAGGCAAGGAGTGATGGGGAGAGCAAGGCAGGGAGAGGTAAGGGAGAGGGGTGACAGGGAGCAGCACTGGAAGGAATGTGGAGAGGAAAGGAAAGAATTGTCATGTCAGGGACGATGAAAAAGGGTTGTAGAGGTAGAAGCAGGGAAGGTACTTGTGATTGGGTCTATTGACAGGGTTTGTGATGGCCGGCAGGGTTTTGTGACGGTCGGCAGGGGTATGTGATGGTTGGCAGGGATTCGTGACAGTCGGCAGGGGCTTGTGACAGTCGGTGGTAGGTGGTGCAGGGCGCACAAAGGTACTGGGGCCACTTGACAGGCGGATGAAATTTAGTGCATGAAACCATCACTGTATTTTTCCGGTTGACAGTGTAAACAAGGGTGAAGCAGCGTGTGTGGGGGCGATCCAGGGCCTTCCTGAGACACATTTCCAAACTTTTGAGTCTCTATCACCACGTCCATGAAGGAACATATACAATAAAGGGTTTGCAAATACTTGAATATATACGCTGAAAGTTTTTTTTTTTAGCTTGTCTGTGTGTGGATCTGAAACTTAATTAATCAATACTATGTAAACTAATATGATAAAACTATTAGTTATTCACTCAATACGTGTGACGGAGTTTGTTCTCGCAATACATAACCGTAAATACCATAACAATGAGTCAAAACAAGACAAAACGCATCAATAAATTAGCATAAATGTTATATATTGTGAATAACAAAACAAAAAGAAAAAAACTGAAACATTATTTGCAAGGATCAGGAAACAAACTGCCACAAGGGAACGGTCGTGATGGTCTGCCTGACTCTGGCGTGTGTTACTCAATCTTCGGGAAACGGATTGCGAGAGTAACGATTGGAAGGCGCGAAATACGAGTCTAGATAGTGTCGAAGCGAGGACAGAGAGGTGCCGGACACACAGGAGGGAGGAGTGTGAGCGAAGCACTCCAGGGGAAATAAAGGGGAAAAAATTACCTTTGGAGATGGAAATGGTTACAGCGTGATGATATCAAAACAATGGAGAGAGAGAGAGAGAGAGAGAGAGAGAGAGAGAGAGAGAGAGAGAGAGAGAGAGAGAGAGAGAGAGAGAGAGAGAGAGAGAGAGAGAGAAAGAGAAAATTCCTTGCCACTAAGGTCACTAAGGACTTTTTCTCCTCCTCCTCCTCCTCCTCCTCCTCCTCCTCCTCCTCCTCCTCCTCCTCCTCCTCCTCCTCCTCGTCCACATGGTCCCTTTGAAGACCGTTTCACCTCGGGGCGTCAGAAAGCTGCACTTCAGATTTTGTTGGAATTTATCTTGGCTTATTTGCCGCAAGTAACACCCTGACTTGAAGCTTTCACCTGTGGCGGGGCGGTGCGGGGCGTGGACGGGGCGTGCAGTGTGTGAGGGTTCATGATGAGGTGTAGGACAGGAGTGTGAGAGGAGGGAAAAAGTGTGTCTGGAGCAGGTTATGAGGTAAAATGAGAGAGAGAGAGAGAGAGAGAGAGAGAGAGAGAGAGAGAGAGAGAGAGAGAGAGAGAGAGAGAGAGAGAGAGAGAGAGAGAGAGAGAGAGAGAGAGAGAGAGAGAGAGAGAGAGAGAGAGAGATTTGACAGGCAAGGATTTGTTGACGTTTGGGAATTATTTCTCGAGCGAATTCCTGGAAACGAACGAAGAAAACCTGGTACTTCCAACATCATCCTTAGTCCTGGAAGCTCCCTCGCTCTTGTAGACTCGCAAATTTTCAATCAAAACCACACTTTTTCTTTTCTTTTTTTTCCTTGTTTTTTATATTTCCCTCACGGCATCGGAATTTTTCAATCATGCAACACGTTTTCAATCCGCTATTTCCCTCGCGGTACCTTGCCAACAATACCCGTTTTTTTCCCCCTCGTTCCACGCTTCTCTTCTAATTCATATACTTTTTATTCCCCTAATCCCTCTGCGTCTTCAGTCTTTTCTCCTGAGACGTCAATTTCTCGTCTGTTATTCTCTCTCTCTCTCTCTCTCTCTCTCTCTCTCTCTCTCTCTCTCTCTCTCTCTCTCTCTCTCTCTCTCTCTCTCTCTCTCTCTCTCTCTCTCTCTCTCTCTCTCCCTCGCCCTCGTTGGGGATAACTGATGAAAGTATTTCGGGTTTGAATTATGGAACCAATTAAAAGTTCCCTAATGACTTGGTCCCCTCACGCCCGGACTCTGAAAGGAACACGTCTTGTATCTTGTTGGGTTATATTTAGGAAAGAATTAATACCTGCTTCCCACCTGTACACGTGTTCTCATATGATAGGGGTGTTACTATCTATCTCTCTCTCTCTCTCTCTCTCTCTCTCTCGCTCTCGCTCTTGCTCTTGCTCTCGCTCTTGCTCTCGCTCTGTATTGTAATGTAGTTATTCCCAACTTATGATTGTGTTTGTGTGTGTGTGTGTGTGTGTGTGTGTGTGTGTGTGTGTGTGTGTGTGTGTGTGTGTGTGTGTGTGTGTGTGGTAATGCATGCATCCTTCTTGCATATGCAAATTCCACACACCAAGTTACATGAATAAAAATTGAAAAAAAAAACACATTTGCTACCACACACACACACACACACACACACACACACACACACACACACACACACACACACACACACACACACACACACACACACACACACACACACACACACACACACACACACACACCAAACAAACAAACTAATCAACACTTTACACATTTTCTCCTCACAATCCTCAATATCTAGCAGAGAGTCCAATGTGAAATCTCTTCAATCCAAAACTGTACAATACTCGATAGATATACGTAATATTTAGTACACGAGCTCACGATAGGAAGGGAAAGAAAGAAAAAAAGAGAGGAAGAAGGAGGAGGAGGAGGAGGAGGAGGAGGAGGACGAGGAAGACGAGGAGGAGGAGGAAGAGGACGAGTGTAGCCCGCCAGTCGCTTGTTCCTCGCCCCTCCCCAAACTGTACTTAAAGTGTGATTAAAGTCTCCTGAGTCATATTTTACTTGGTCCCACAGTATCCTCCTCTGTAATGGAAGAGTGGGGGGAGCCAGACCCCTTCCCCTCCTCCTCCTCCTCCTCCTCCTCCTCCTCCTCCTCCTCCTCCTCCTCCTCCTCCTCCTCTACCACCATCACCACCACCGGAGACTTGGGTAATATATTGGAGAAAGTCTCATTATCTGCTGTCATTATGAGACTCCATCCGCCTCCTTTCGTATCTCTCTCTCTCTCTCTCTCTCTCTCTCTCTCTCTCTCTCTCTCTCTCTCTCTCTCTCTCTCTCTCTCTCTCTCTCTCTCTCTCTCTCTCTCTCTCTCTCTCTCTCTCTCTCTCGTCGTATTTGCTGGTTAAAAATCTTATGTTTTAGCAATCGAGGAGGATGCAGTTTTTTTTTCTCGTTTACACACACACACACACACACACACACACACACACACACACACACACACACACACACACACACACACACACACACACACACACACACACACACCCCATTAATTCCGTCAATCAATCAGTCAGTCAGTCAACGAGAGATACAATCAGACACTTTTTCCACTACAAGTTAATAAGTAAAGCCTTGAGAGATAGCCTGTCCTACCTACCACCCTACCTTCCCGCCCTGCCTTCCCGCCCTGCCTTTCCCTTGCTTCCTTCCCTTCCCTCAGCTAGTGTGGCGCTGGGCAGGAGGCTTCGGACGGCTATGTATGTAACCCAGGGCGAAGTGCGACAATAGCGAGGTGAGAGGAAATAAGGAAGCAGCAGCAAGGCTTAAGGAATCCACGTCGACCTTGCAGAGCGGGGAAATGAGGCACTATGTTGGTGCTTAATGGGGCATTTCGAGAGATATAATGGCACCTCCAGACGTATGGCTCCAATTTTCTTTCATTTTGGAGCGGCTGGCGTTGTATTTGCCATGCGTCCGTCTTACCTTCCCGACGCCCCTTAAACACAAAACAAATGTTATCGTCTTAGTGGCCGCTGGAATACCCTGCTGGAGAAGTAGGAGGAGGAGGAGGAGGAGGAGGAAGAGGAAGAGGAAGAGGACGAATAATAATAAAATAACGAAGAAAAAAGTACGATGAATAAAACAAAAACGAAGAAGAATGAAATTAAGAAGAAAAAATGTAGAAGAAGAAGAGGAAGACGGAAAGTAAGAAGAGGAGGTAGAAGACAAGGAGTTAACGTGCCTTTTCCCGGTCCTGTCCTACTCCAGAGCGTCTTTTGTTTTCCTGAGACAAGGCGAATGTAGTTTTGTGGATTTATACTGATTGGCTTGTAGTGTTGTCTGGTGTGTGTGTGCGTTTGGCTGTATTATTATTGTTATTATTATTATTATCATTCGTATTATTATTGTTATTTTTATTATTATTATTATTATTATTATCATTATCATTCGTATCTTGTGTGTGTCTTCCATTTTCTGTTCTTGGCAGAAACACTTTTTTTTTCTTTTTCTCTTTGCTGTTAAAATGTCACGTTTCGCCTCTTGTATCTCCTACAGATGTATTATTAGACAGCTAGTCTTGTGCAGGCCATGACCTCTCTCGCTCTCTCTCTCTCTCTCTCTCTCTCTCTCTCTCTCTCTCTCTCTCTCTCTCTCTCTCTCTCTCTCTCTCTCTCTCTCTCTCTCTCTCTCTCTCTCTCTCTCCTTTACCTTTCGTCTCCCTTCACAATTTCTTTTCTTTTCCTTCTCATCTTTCCTTCCCTACACCTCCATTTGCATTATATCTTTCCTCTCTTTCTTTACTTCCTTCTAATAACACTTGTTCTAAGAGGAGGAGGAACAGGAACAGGAACAGGAACAGGAACAGGATGAGGTTAGATAATTTTGGTGGTGAGAGAGAGAGAGAGAGAGAGAGAGAGAGAGAGAGAGAGAGAGAGAGAGAGAGAGAGAGAGAGAGAGAGAGAGAGAGAGAGAGAGGAGGAAAGAAATCTTAGTTTTACGATTGCTTCTACTAAAAACTCTTCTAACTGTAAAAATGTCGATGATAAAGTTAATAAATTGCTGGGCCTTATAAACATTTTTTTTATTTTGTTCATGAATAAGAAATGTGATTTTACTTCTATACACCAGCTTATTCAGACTCTTATGCTGCAAACTTTATCGCTTCACCTTATAAAGAACCTAACAAAATTTGATGTCCACCTAGGGCTACGAAGATTATCCCATCATTGCGTAATACATTTTATGAAGAAAGGTTGGCACATATTGTCTCGATAAACGTCGCCCCCGAGGAAATCTTATAAGGTGTTTTAAAATACGTAAAGGATTTCTGAATATTAACACAACTATACTTTTCAATTGATGACCTATCTTGAACGAGGAGTAACGGAGCAAAACTAAAATGTAGACAAATACAACTCACCGCACTAAATTCTCTATTACCAATGCCGTCATTAGAGAGTGTTATAAGCTTCCATTTTCAATAGTTTAGTGTAGCACAATAAATTTTTTTAAACACAAATTCGACAATCATCTCCAATAAGGTTTCCAATAGAGTGTACCCGGCGTGCTGCTGGCTGTAACACTATGTTGCTTCTGACTTCTATTTACTTCTGATTACGTTTGGATTAGATAGTATTTATTCTAGGTTTAGGAGAGACTACCTAGTTTGAACCCAAAGGTCAATTTAATTTTATGTGATTCTCTCTCTCTCTCTCTCTCTCTCTCTCTCTCTCTCTCTCTCTCTCTCTCTCTCTCTCTCTCTCTCTCTCTCTCTCTCTCTCTCTCTCTTTCTCTCACTTTCAATTTCACTTTCTCTTCATCTCTCTCACTCCTCAATTTCGCGTCGACTTTTACTTCCACTTTTTATATTTTGTCATTTTAGTTTCGTATTCCCAAGTTGGAGACAAAACATGCCTTTTTTTCCTTTTATTTTGTGATAACACATATATCTTTTTCCTTTTTTCTCTTCTTTTCGATTCATGAACCACCACCACCACCACCACCACCACCACCACCACACCACCACCACCACCACCACCACCACCACCACCACCACCACCACCACGTCACTCCCTCCCTCCCTATCTCCACCTTATGCATGTCAGATTCCAATATTTTTCCTCGTTTTTCGTCTGAGTGGCGCCAGACACAACTTCATTTTGTGGTTAGCATGAATATTAAGAAGGATTTGATTCTAAGCTGACTTAACTCTTCCCTCCACCAATGAATACCAAGTAGGATTCCACCAGCGGGAGAATCGAGTCTTAAGAAGCTTATAAGCACGAGGTCGAAGAGGCAAATTTTGACTCTGAATTCAGTTTGAGCTTCGAGGAAAGAGGGAGTGTAAGAGAGAGAGAGAGAGAGAGAGAGAGAGAGAGAGAGAGAGAGAGAGAGAGGGAGAGGGAGGGTGGGAGGGAGGGAAGGAGGGAGGAAGGGGAGAGGCAGCTAATGGCCCTTTAAATCGAGACAAGCATGAGGGGAGGAGACTTATGAGAGATAACTGAAGGGAGGGAGAGGGAGAGGGAAGGGGGGAATGAGGGGACGGACGGGAAGATGAGAAACGCAAGTGATGTATAAGTGAGAGAAGGGTACGTGAGGTATGGTGTGGAGGAGGAGGAGGAGGAGGAGGAGGAGGAGGAGGAGGGAGGAGGAAGAGGAGGAGATGTATTTATTATGATGACAAAATAAACAAATGATCCCAGAGAAAAATGTACCAAAATCTGTCACTGGAAACTGGAATCATGGAATCTGGAAACTGGAATCATGGAATCATAATGGTTGGGTAACGCTCCACCCACTCCATCCACCCACGCCCACACATCCACCTACCAACACGCCCACCTACACACACATCCACCCTCATGCAAAGAAAACCGAATAGACTGAAAAGTTTTGCAAAAAGGAAAAAAAAGAAAGAATGAGAAGAGAGAGAGAGAGAGAGAGAGAGAGAGAGAGAGAGAGAGAGAGAGAGAGAGAGAGAGAGAGAGAGAGAGAGAGAGAGAGAGAGAGAGTCTGGATTAATGAGATGGAGTCCTGCCAGAGAGATGCTCCGGGGCTGAGGAGGCGAGGGCTGGTCCTTCGCCACTCACCCAAAAGACGGAAAGGAGGCGCGGCGCACTCCTTAGGGATGGGAGGGAGACAGGCAAGGAGGCGGGGAGGCTTAATGGGACCTCGTGTTATAGTGAGACTCTGTAAAACTTTTTAGTCAGATGAAGATGTACTGTTCCCACCACCACAACCACCTTCACCATCACTACTACTACTACTACTACTACTACTACTACTACTACTACTACTACTACTACTACTACTACTACTACTATTACTACTACTACTATTGCTATTATTACTACTACTATTACTATTACTACTACTACTACTACTACTATTACTACTATTATTACTATTATTACTATTATTACTACTGCTAATATTACTATTATTATTACTACTACTAATATTACTATTATTATTACTACTACTAATATTACTATTATTATTATTACTACTACTACTACTACTACTACTACTACTACTACTACTACTACTACTACTACTGAAAATACTATAACTGCTATAACTACTCCTAATATAATGATAAATGTAATAATAATGATAATAATAATAATAATAATAATAATAATAATAATAATAATAATGTTTCCTTATTCACTTGTATACATATCCATGGACGTCATTAGTACAGAAACTTGTTTGCTACGTTTTCTTTTTTAATACATTTTTGTGTTGGGTCAACCATTTTCATTTGGGCATTTCATATTTTTTCTCTATTTTTCTTTTTCTTTCCTTCTCCGATTTTTTTTCTTCTTTTCTCTTTCTTTCGTTTACTATTTCTTTCTCTTTTTTATTTTTGTTCATCTCACTCTTTCTTTCTTTCCTTCTTTTTTTTTCTTTATCTATTTTTCTATCTCCCTCTTTTTCCTCTTAATCTATGTATCTCTCTATCTATATCCCCCCTTTTTTTTCTCTTTCTCTTTCCCGATGAGAGAGAGAGAGAGAGAGAGAGAGAGAGAGAGAGAGAGAGAGAGAGAGAGAGAGAGAGAGAGAGAGAGAGAGAGAGAGAGAGAGAGAGAGAGAGAGAGATGTGATTATGATTCCAGTGAAGGTGTTCGCTGATGTGGAAACCAAAAACGAAGAGATGACAGATTAGGTTTTGGGAACAGCGAGCGAACCTTTGTGAGGGGGAGGAAGGTGGCCACAGGAGGAGGAGGAGGAGGAGGAGGAGGAGGAGGAGGAGGAAAAGAAGGAGAAACGTTGAGAAAAAGAAGTTAGAAAATTAAAAAAAATAATGAGAAGAGAAAGAAACTGGATAAAAGGGAAAAGAATGAAAGAGTAGGAGGAGAAAGAGAAAGAGAAGGAGGAACGCTGAGAAAAGAAATTCGAAAATAAAAACAAAATTAAGAGAGGAGAAAAAAAAAAAACTTGATAAAAGAGAAAAAGATGGAAGATGAGTAGAAAGCAATCGATGGCATGGGTGAAAAAAAAAGTTAAGAGGAGTTTGATATGTAAGAAATGAAAGAGGTTCTGGTACATCTAATATATAAAGTACCAGAATACCATAACATATAGTAGAAAGTAGAAAGTCTGTTTTACCTATTAGTATTTATCACTGTGTGTTGTCCAGACCTTCACTACTAGCAGCAAGAACATGACAGGATAGTGACATGGAGCTTCTGCCACACAATGTCCCTCCAACACTTTTCTCTCACACACACACACACACACACACACACACACACACACACACACACACACACACACACACACACACAAGAAAAAATCCTTCTTTTACTGGTGTTATGAGAGTTCGTATGGTATTTTCTTACATTCTCCTACAAAAAGAGAATAAAAAAAAATATGAAAAGGCTGCTCATCTCTCCATGTACATGATAAAAGTTCAATGATATGTAGCTGTGGACATGTGTAACCCTGAAAGTGCTAGCCAACACACCCTTCCCACCACCACCACCAGCACCTATAATAAAAAAACCCCAACTGTCCTCTTATTTTTTTTTTTACTTGCCCCCAAAAAACACATGTTCCATCAGTTAATAAAAAAACTGGATTCGCTATTTATTCACTCTCTGCCCTGGTGACTTTGTTGTGTTATTGGTGGTGCTGGGAGAGGGAGACAGAACTCGCCTCAGGAACCACCCCGCTGGCTATTGTTTTAACATTGCCTTGCTTGGTAGTTTTTTATGATTTTGTTCTGTTGTTTAAGTATACCAGTTAATAGCTTGTGATTCCGGTGAGTTAGTCTGATTAATTGTCGGCAGTTAAGAGTCTTGTGAAGGCTTGTATATACGCTTGAGTGAAATTGTTTATATTATTATTATTATTATTATTATTATTATTATTATTATTCCATGCGTCCCTCAGTGGCGACATTTCTTGCATAGTGGATCATTACGCAATTCAACATCCTTGTCTTCATGTGTGGCGTGCATGGACGGTGTATTGGAGAGGATGTGCATGTTAATTTGTGAATTATGTCGTGGCAAAGGCAGTAGTGGTGGTGGTTGTGGTGTTGGTGTTGTTGTCGTTGTGGTTGTTGTATTAATGATAAGAGAAGGATGAGTGTGTGAGAAAGAGACTGAGC
>JAPQNM010000043.1:21609190-21619190 GCA_029783475.1 Metacarcinus magister | reverse complement strand
AAGAGAGAAAGAATGAAGGAACCAAAGGAAGAAAGAAATAATGAAAGAAGGAAGGAAAGAAGATAGGAAAGAAAAAAAGGCAGTAAGATAAAAAAAAGGAAAGAAGGAAATAGATAAATAGAGAAAAAAAGAAAAACAAAGAAAGGTTGATTAAAGTTAACGGAAGAAAGAAGGAAAGTAAAGTTGATAAAAATGAAGGAAAGAAAGAAAAAAATGAATGATGTAAAGAAAGGAAGAAATAGAGATAAAATGAGAGAAAGAGAAAAAGGGAGAGAAGTCATAAAAACATAAGACAGATATAGGAAAAAAAAAATAAATAAATAAAACTTTCCTTCCCCTTCAGAACTCCATCGTATCACTTCTGTAGGAAAGACGAGGAGGACCAACGACCTAAATTGCCCTGAGGAGGCGCCGTGCATGTCCCTATGTGTGTGTGTGTGTGTGTGTGTGTGTGTGTGTGTGTCGGTGTGCGTGTGTGTGTGTGTGTGTGTGTGTGTGTGTGTGTGTGTGTGTGTGTGTGTGTGTGTGTGTGTGTGTGTTGTTTATTTATTTGTTTGTTTGTTCGTCAATCTGCCTTGTAATTGGTTGTTTGCATACATCGTGTTAATTGACGAAGATAGAACTGGATTGTGTATTCATGAATTCATCTATTTATTCGTGTTAACCTGTGACAGTGAAGATTATGATGGATTGATGTTTATTAATTCATGTATCTATTGATATGTATGTGTCTACTTCATTCATTTATACGTGTGTGTGTGTGTGTTTGTATTATTTATTGTCTTTTATCTTTATCTTTCTACCACTTGCTGAACGTATTTTACAGTTTCTGGCCTTTTTATGCTATTCCTTTCCAATTATCAATATTCGTTATATATTTTTGTGTAGCACTCTTTTCCTCTCTTCATGTCTGCTTCAGTCCATTTTATCCTCCCACCTTATCTCTTCCTTCCCTGTTTTCCTTCCTTCCTTCCTTCCTCTTTCCATCCTTCCATCCTTCCGTTCCTCTCCTCTTTCCTTGCACCTTCTCATTCTATTCTTCCACTTACCCTTCCCTCGCTCCTCCCCATCATTGCTTCTCTCACTCCTACTCTCCGCGCATCCTCCCTCTCTTTCCTTCATCCCCTTCTTTCCTTCCTCTCAACAGGGTCTCCTCGCCTGCTCTAATGTCAGCTGAAAATTAGGTATCAGGCATATTTTAACCTTTCTCTTGGGCCCAGTTGAAACCTTTTAAGAAAATAAGCCCCAGAACCATTAAAACTCGGTAGCAAATTATTCCCCGTCATGAGTTTTCCTCTCTCCATCTTCCCCCTCCTCTCTCGTTTACCTCTCCCTGTCCCTCCATATTCTACATTCTTTTTTCCCTTTGCCTCCCTTCAACCCTCTTATTTTACTCACACAGCCTCCTCCTCCTCCTCCTCCTCCTATGATGATTAGCAGCTAAGGTTTGTTTGTTACTTCAGTTCTTGTAGGAAATGTCTGAGTGGTTTTTTTTTGTGTGGTTAGTTTTCTTCCTACATATATTTTTTTTGGTTTCACATTCAATAACTTTAATTCTCCAACACACACACACACACACACACACACACACACACACACACACACACACACACACACACACACACACACACACACACACACACACACACACTACACTTTGCACATTCTGGAAGCTGTATTCGTGTTTTTTTTTTAAGTGTCTGACTCGCTCGCCTCGTTCCAGCCTTCGCCAATTACACGCAGAACTCAGAAGAGCAGCGAGTCACTGCCTTACCATCCCCCCTCCCCTTCTCTCCTCTCTCTCTCTCCTCTCTCTCTCTTCTCTCTCTCTCTCTCTCTCTCTCTCTCTCTCTCTCTCTCTCTCTCTCTCTCTCTCGCTCTCTTTGTCTTTTTTTATTTCTATCCCTTCGAAGAGGAGAGAGAGAGAGAGAGAGAGAGAGAGAGAGAGAGAGAGAGAGAGAGAGAGAGAGAGAGAGAGAGAGAGAGAGAGAGAGAGAGAGAGAGAGAGAGAGAGAGAGTAGATGGGGGCTTGAGGAGCAATATTAGTTTTTTCTTACGAACGGATACTATTAAGGGAGGGTGGAAAGAGCACTCAAAGTAGGAGGATTAAGAAGATCTGGATTAAGAGGTGTAATAGTAGGAGGCGGAGGAGGAAGAGGAGCAGCAGGAGGAGGAGGAGGAGGAGGAGGAGGAGGAGGAGGAGGAGGAGGAGGAGGAGGAGGAGGAGGACGAGGGCTTGAAGAAAAAGTCGTCAACAATTTTCTTGACATCAAAGGAAATGACATTTATCTATAAATATATTTGCTCCTTCATCTCTTACTTTCTCACCTTCCTTCTTTCCTTCTTTCCTTCCTTCCTTCCTTCCTTCCTTCCTTCCTTCCTTCCTTCCGAACCCTGTATTTTTTCTTTTTTTCAACGATAGAGCCATAGCACTTTGGGTAGCTAAAAACGTAGTACTAGTTATAAGAAGGATTTACTGGTAATCCGGCTATGAGTATCTGGTATTAGGATTATTTATTTTTTTCTTTTTTACCGCAGATGTTAGTGTTTTGACCTTGTAGGATTAGGTGCAAAGGATGTGGTGACGCCGGAATGCAATGTGTATGATGTGGGTAGAATATTGTGGACGGTAGTATGATTAATGGAGACGATATGCAAATGTTGAGTGTTGGTTGGTAGGCGTCCGGTAAACCATGAATTATTATGGTTATTATCAACACACACACACACACACACACACACACACACACACACACACACACACACACACACACACACACACACACACACACACACACACACACACACACAAACGTGAAACTGTGTATGTTAGATTTTTTCCAATACAGTGAATTTTACCTGATTCATAACCACACTCCACTTTCCGTCTAATTTCCTTCCTCCATTCATTCTTCCTCCTCTCTCTCCCTCCCTCTCCCTCCCTCCCGCATCTCTTTCCTTCCTTCCCTCCCTCCCCGCTGCACCGTCATCACCATCAGTCGCCGCGGAGCCCCCGTCACATACACAACGCAGCAGGTCCTGGCGGGAGAGGAGATGGGGAAACCCTGGGGCGTTAGGGGACTTGACGAAGGTGAATGGGGGAGGAGGAGGAGGGGATTAAGGAGGAGTAGATGGCTGGGGAGGAATTGGAGGGGATGGATGAGAGGTGGAAGGGGAATTAATGAAGAGGGTTACTGCATGAAGAGAGTTGGATGAGGGGAAAGGATAGCGTGAGGGAGGGTGGAGGGGACTGTATGGATAAAATTAAATAAGTTTCGGGGCTGAAATAGTACGATTTGGGGCTTGAAAAGGAAGAAGAAGAAGCAATGTTTTACTGGTAGAGAAGAAGGCAACGATGGGGGAGTCGAAGGGTGAGTCGTCCCTCTAAAAAGACTTAAGGGAGGCGGTACCAGGAGGTCGTTTTTCTGCGTCTGCATCCATCGTGAGTCCTAGACCAACTTGGGAGTGTCTGGGCGGCCCGCGCGCGCGAGTTATGTTAACGAGTTTTCCAGCAAATCTTTCGGAAGCTCCAGTTTAGCTTGGCTGTTATGTTCTCCCCGACCCGCCATCAAGTATTGGTATGTGTGTGTGTGTGTGTGTGTGTGTGTGTGTGTGTGTGTGTGTGTGTGTGTGTGTGTGTGTGTGTGTGTGTGTGTGTGTGTGTGTGTGTGTGTGTGTGTGTGTGTGTGTTTCTGTGTTCTAAATCATTAACCGTTAGCGCCAGTAGGCTTATGGAGGCACAGATGGACTTGCCTCGCCTGTTATTAGACGTAGGTTATCAGATTTTTATAGTGACGCCTCAAATGTTTACGTTCTCTCTTGAATATGTTGAGAACGTGCGAGGCTAATCGCTGCTACAGCCTCAGATGCATATAACGTTGTAAGTCCCGTCTGAGGACAGTATGGCAGCAATTTGGGTAGTCTTTGGCCACTCGGCGGTGATATTAAAGAATGAAAAGTGGTCAGCGAATATCGGGAATTCGAACCTGGGATCCTAGGCTGGCTCACCCGAGCGCTAGACCACTGTACTACCGTGTGTGCGTGCGTGTGCGTATGCGTGTACATACTTAAATATTTGCTACATGGCGTAATTGCAGATCCTCTTGTAACCAGAATGTGAGAGAGTGAAGAGAACAAAAAATATTACTTGCTAAAGCTGGTAGCAACTCTGTGAAGTATTTATTCACCAACACAACACAGCAGCCTTTACCTACACTCCTCTCTTTCTCTCTCTGGTGGTGGTGGTGGTGGTGGTGGTGGTGGTGGTGGTGGTGGTGGTGGTGGATGGTGAGCCGTGGCTGTTAAATATGGTGACAACAGGGTTAATGGTGGTGATAGTGACAATTTTTAGTGGTGTTGGATAGGGTGAGTGAGTGATGATAGTGGTGAATGTTAATGTGGTAGCGGTGGCTGTGGTGATGATTTGATATTGGTGATGACTTTTTACATGATTTTAGTGGTGGGGTGAGTATAAAAAAATGGTGGTTTTGGTGGTGGTTTCAGTGGTGTGGATTAAATACTACAGTACAGGATTTTACACATGATAGCATACAAAAAAAAATATATATATACATACATATAGAAAATAGTAAAAACATTCCACGGACTGTTGTGTGAAAGTTAATGTATCTTTGTGATGAATTATTCTGGTTTTGAGTGCGGTACTAATGCTGAAATTCCACACCTGCGCTGCTGTATTTATGTGTCATTACCCTAGTTTGCTGCCATGCGAATATGAACCATAACTACGTGTATTTTTGGTGTGTGTGTTGTATGTTTTAAAGAGACGAAGGTATTAAATGCTAAGAGTGATTTACTAGACAGTGCTGGTGACTCATGACTAAAAGCTGTGTGCAACAAGCTAGTTGTCTCTTCTAACATGTAGCTTGGATTCTACACCAGCCTTGACACATTTGGAAAGGAGAGACTGGTATGAAGGACTGGCTGGGGCAAAAGGGAAGGCTGGTTTGAAGGTAAAGGGAGACTGTGTGAAGGCAGAATTGTTACAAAGGAAAAACTGTTTTAGAGTGAAGAATGTTGCAAAGCGTCAAGGGAAAGAAAAGTGGAGCAGCACAAGGCGATGCTAAAAGGTTTGGTTAGTGGCCGGAAAAAATATATAAAGAAAATTTTTTTTTTAGTTGTATATCGACTAATAGCTCGTTAAATGCGTTCAGTACTGCAAGATATGATAACATCGACAAGACATTATTAGCGTTTGGATTCCATTAACATTCTTATACTTAGTGGGACTACATTGTTCATTTCCAATTCTCACCTGTATTTATTTGTATTTTTGGTAGACTTTTTATTATAGTTATGTCCAGGATGTTAAGGGGAGAAAGGGTCAGGTAGATGTTTTTTAGTGATGACTGAAGATGCTGTGTGTAAGCATCATGGTGGTGGTGGTGGTGGTCAGTGTAGCGATGGAGAACACGATGGTTATAAATGGTGATATAGGAGGCGGTGGTAGTTCTTAGGTTAGGATAGAAAATAATTATTATATTAGGGGTATTGATTTTAGTTTAGTGGTGTTAAAGAAAAAAAATGTCAGGGAGTGAAATGAAAGAGTGTACGTGAGTAAAGTAGAAGGAGTGGGTGTAGGAGGATGACCACTAGTGAAATGGCACGACAGAGTGATAAAAGTACATGAAAAAAAGGAAAAAGAGGAGATTGAAAAGATTGGAGCACGCAAGGAAGAAATGTAAGGACGGGAATAACTTGAAACTCTTCTGCCGTTACCATTCACTTAGGTGTGATCTTAGAAACAGGTGTCAGTTAGATAGAAAGATGATAGATAAATATATATATAAAAAAAAATACGTTAATGGTAGTAGTGATGGTTGGGATGGTAGTGTTGGTGGTGATGCATATACTAACTAATAATCATTATCTGCGAGTTTATCAATATGTACGCGAATGGACAACTTCGTTAACCATATTAAATCTATCCTTCCCTCACTCCTAATTCCTTTTGATGCATCTGTAAAGGCAGCATCGAGCCCCTGCCGACCATAGCTATAGGGGCGTCACGTGTGCTCAGTTTTCCTCACTGTTAACAATAGCAAGTCGGAGCTTCATTGAGATTCACCTTAACCCACCACTAGCCCCCTCCTAGCCCTCCCCAGGTGTGTAGATCGGCGTGCGGGGGAGGGACGTAATATGGATGGGTGGATGGGAGGAGCAGGATAAATGGTGGGAGGGAGAAAGGAAGGAAAATTTGTTAGGTACGAGGGAGGGAGGGAGGGAGGGAAGGAGGGTAGGAGGGAGGTAAGGTGCGTGGCTGCTATCGGTTTAATTTTAACCTGCTCTCCTTCGTCAATTAATCACCTCACCTGGCTGCTCGCGTCAGGTAGGCTGCCACACTCTCTTTGCCCGTCCTGAACCAACCAGCCACTCACCTGCCAATTACCTGCCTGCTGCCTCGGCCCTGGACATCACACTCACGAAGGACCTTTATATCCGTGGCCACTCGCTCGCCCTCCCTGTTCACGGCGGTGCTTGGGTCAGCGGTGCTCGGCCAGGGGTCAGGAGGCGGCTGTCAGCTTCATCGGAGGAGTGGACGAGGTTCGGGGAATTTGCACGACGCCGCACAATTTAATAATAGTAGTCGATCGGGACGCTAATGTAAGCGATGGGGGAGGTTCTGGTGTTTTGAATGGTATTATTGTTTAGCGGGTATGGTGTGTGTGTGTGTGTGTGTGTGTGTGTGTGTGTGTGTGTGTGTGTGTGTGTGTGTGTGTGTGTGTGTGTTCGTTCGCTTGTTCTCGTTTGTGTTCGTGCGTGTGTGCTATTTTTGTTGTGAAGAATAAGACCATTTTTTTCTCTCTCAAATATGTGTGTATTGTTAGTTGGGCAAAAAATTGGGCTTGAGTTGCTGTGAGAGGGCATGATAATGATATTACACAATTACTACTACAATACTACTACTATTACTACTACTACTACTACTACTACTACTACTACTACTACTACTACTACTACTACGACTGCGACTACTACCACCACAACTATTAATAGTAATAATGATAAAAGTAATCATAATAATTTTCATAATAGCAGAAAGCATGTTGTTGGGGCCGAGAGAATGAGAACATTCATCCTTTCCAGACGCGACTTGCTCTAAGAGTTTAAAGCCTCATTTGCTTTCCCGACGTTTGTATCGTTACACAAAACTTAAAACACCTGCGAATATTTTTCCTCTCCTTTCCGCTTAGCCATTTCACTGCATATCCTCTCTCGACTTCTCTTTTTCGTTCTCTTCTTCACTTCTCCTCCTAGTCCTCTCTCTCTCTCACCTTCTTCCATCTTTCGTCCCAAACTTCCCTTCCCTCCGTTAGTCTCCTGTTGCTATTACGAAGAAAGTCCCCGGTGGACTACGCTGCCGCTCCGTAAATTATGCTGAAAAATTCCACGGCGAACGTAGGTTTTGGCACGTAATATCACCTCGCTTTTGCCTTACTCCAGCTCGCTCTCTTTCTCTCCTCTTGCTCCCTCTCTTTCTACTCCCTCTCCTCCTGCAACTTCCTCATCCCCTCTTTGCCCCCTCACAGCATCTGTAATATCTCGCTCATCTGACAAACGCAAACATTAGTGTATAAGTGAAGACAATAAAGAAGCGAGACTAATATTTGGTTTTCATCTCCCTTCGGGCCCGCAAAGTTTTAGGGTCGGAAAAAAATCTGGGCACACCTGCGAGTTGTTGTTCTTTTCCAATTTTTTTTTTTTGATTCTTGGTTTCTACTACTTTTTGTTGTAGTTACTGAAGTGGCTTTGTTGTACAACCCGACAAAGCTTGCCACATCCCTGCTTTGTTACGCCCCGTCCCACCCCGCCCTGCCCTATCCCACCCTACCCCGCCCCGCCACGCCGCTGCCACGCCCCGCCCTCTTACATGTCTAACTCCATCACCCGTACTTTTTTCTTACCTATCCTGCCCCGTTCCACCCTGCCTTCAAAAGGTTCCCCGCTCCGCCCCATTGGCCCCGCTCCGCCCTCCCCGCCCCTTACTTTTCCAAGGGCTCAGAGGTACACCCAAGCCCTCACTTTGCTTTAATTTATTTAATTATCATTCTTTATTCTGAGGTTGTTAAGAGTGATGCATTGTACTTGGAGGACGAGGACAAAAAAGAAGCTAATGGCTCTTTAAACCTAATTAAGCCCCACGACCAAGAACGTTCGTTGTTTTATACCACGTCCGTAAGAATCACAAAAGAAGAACGGCTCACTTACCAGAAATATAAAAAAAGGAAAAAAAGAATAAGATAAAAAGGAAGAGAAAGAGGCCGTAGGTTAATTAACTGTGGCCATTTTTCCTCCGTCAGTGTTTTTTGGCAAGTTTCTGTGAGTGTGTTATTTGTTTCCCTGAGGTATGGACGCCGCCGCTGGTATCCCGCCGCTGGGAAAGCCAAAGCCAGCCAACTCATCAGTTAAGGCCGCGAGGGTAGATGGATGAACGAACTACACCGGTTAAATATAAAAAGAAAATGTTGATAAAGATAAAATGGAAATAGCTTACGCACAATTGAATGTATTGGTGGTGAAATGCAAGTAATAATTTGATTTTTTTTTTGTATGTATATATTTTTTTTCATTATTTTTCTAAATGCTTGATTTTTATACATATATATTTTCTCTTCCGATGCAGTGATTCTGTAGCTCAAGTAAAAGTTATTCAGTTACAGTTGAAAAAAAAAAGTTTGTAGCATTATAGTGAAAAGAGAGTATTTCGTTTATCCATAGACTTTTTTGGAGTGTCATTATAGTGAAAAACGAATAGACTTTTTAAGCGGCATTAACGTGAAACAAGAACATGTTTTACCGTAGATCTTTTCCAATATGTTTATCACCCTCTGTGGGAGCTCCTACGGAAGGGTAATGGCGGTAGTGACGGCAGCTCTCCACCTTGCACGTATTATCCCCTGTGAGCAGCGTATTATGGTCATCCTCTCCCTGAGTGGGTAGAGAGCAGAAGCGGCGGGAGAGGTAGGCAGAGTGGGAGGTTGTGAGGGAGATGAGGCAGGCAGACAGGGAGGCAGGCAGGCAGGCAGGCAGGCAGGCAGGCAGGCAGGCAGGCAGGCAGGCAGGCGGACCGCTCTATTGATCGGCCCTCACCCCGCCCGGCCCCACCTCGCTCCGCTTCCCCGCCTCCCTCAGGGCCTCGCTACCCACAGCTTCACACAAAACTCGCCATCGCCCGCACCCCCAGAGGCCCTTCTGCTGTTCGTGGCGGCAGGGAATGTGGTTACAGCTGTTGACGTTGTTGTTGCTCCCTGTCCTTATTCCCTTCTTCACCTTTTTGCTTTCCTCCACAAACCACCACCACCACCGCTTCCCCTTCAGCTCCCTCCAACCACCTTCCCAAGTATCGCGAAAACTGCTATTGTGTGCCGGCCGCCGCGGTGTAACGAGTGGCCCCGCCGGCATTTTATCTTGTGGGTATTGTGGATCTCAGGCCTTGGTGTTGTGGTGGTGGTGGTGTGTGGCCCCGGCTTTCTGGTGGCTACTGGCGTGTCAATGCGAGGCAGAGTGGGGCGGTACAATAGAGAAGGTTATTCCGTCCTCGAGATGCTTTGAGGCTGTGAAGATGTTATGCGTGTGTGTGTGTGTGTGTGTGTGTGTGTGTGTGTGTGTGTGTGTGTGTGTGTGTGTGTGTGTGTGTGTGTGTGTGTGTGTGTGTGTGTGTGTGTGTGTGTGTGTGTGATGTGGTTGGATAGGATTCCATCACCACCACCACTGTTAGGGGTGTTTGGTGGCGACGTAACATGATTTTGGCGGGACGTTCGGGAAGCTGACGTAGGTGTGACCTAGTTACCACTACTACCGCTGCTGCTTATCTTGCTGCTGTTACCACTACTATTGCTATTACTACTACTACTACTGCTACTACTACTATTGATGAAAATATTACAAATAACAATAATAGTAATGTCAATAATGACTAACAATAACAATAATGTTAATAATAATAATAATATTATTAATACATTTTTTGTGGGTAGAA
>JAPQNM010000043.1:21599190-21606690 GCA_029783475.1 Metacarcinus magister | reverse complement strand
CTTCTTAGTGTAAGCAGTGCATCGTATCACCTGCTTCCCTTATAAACATGGATACAAGCGTCACCTTTGAACTTACTACTAGAATAAAACTTGGAATAAACTGGGAATAAAACTCATATCCACCGTTTTTCTTCTATCATCAAAGGAGGTGGAAAAGATAGCTGTAATTTTGATGTTCATTTTATAAGTTTCCATCCCATGTTGCTGTTATTGTCACGTTGGCCAGGAAGTCGGTGGTGTTTGTGACGGGAAGGCGCGTCACACATATCAATGAATAGCATCCGCCTAGTAGAGGAAATATGTATCGGTTGGGGAGGGATAAAAAAAAAAACTTTGCACGTTTTTCTGCCTGACATCCTTCTGCAACTCTTTGTCTGTAGTATACTTTATTTTTTTTCCGTTGCGTTATATGATGTTGTTTTGTCTTTCTCCCATCAATGAAACTGCTTACCGGTGCACTCTTAACACACACACACACACACACACACACACACACACAGTAGTTTTATATAGCACACTCACCAGGTTGTCTGAGTGAATATCTAGTAACACCACCACAAGGCATCACCTTCAACACAGTATCGTGTCCTCGTGTCCTCGTGATGCGTCCTTAGGCTACCAGGAAAGTGAACGGAAGGTAGTGGCATGTTTTTATCACCTACTATTGCTATTTCTACCATCACTATTACGACTACTATTACTACTGCTGCTGCTATAATTGATGATACATATGATTTGCCTTACTGTCATGAAAGAATTGTATTATTATTATTGTCTTTAAGAGGATGTTCAGTACAGTCCTCGCAGCTCGCGTTGTGTTTCTTGGGCTTGGCGTGGAGCCGAGCCGCGCGCCTTTTTGTTTCCTGGAGTTTGGTATGAACGCTCGTATTTCTGACAGGTCTTGACTCGCTTGTCGTGTTTATGTAATCTTCACATATTTCATTTCATTTTTATTGCTTCTGTTACAGCTACAACTGTTATTATTGCTGCTGTTGCTACTGCTGCTACTGTTGTTGTTGCTGCTGTTGCTGCTAAGACTACTTCTACTACTACTACTACTACTACTACTACTACTACTATTACTACTACTACTACTACTACTACTACTACATAATACATAATAATACTATACTATACTAACTAATACACTAATAATACTATAATAATAATAATAATAATAATAATAATAATAATAATAATAATAATACTAGTACTACTACCACTACTACTACTACTACTACTACTACTACTACTACTACTACTACTACTACTATTACTACTACTACTACTACTAATAATAATAATAATAATATACTAGTACTACTACCACTACTACTACTACTAATAATAATAATAATGATAATACATATAATAATGATAATAATGCAGATAATAATTTTCATAAATTTGCTGCTTCTGATGTTAGAAGCCATGTGTATTTCAATTATCACCCCTGGCTGTGCAAGAATGAATAATATAATTATTATTTTTATAATTGTATTCAAATTATTATTATTCTTCATATCATTACTATAATTATTATTATGTTTGTTATTATTATCATTATTATTATTATTATTATTATTATTATTATTATTATTATTATTATTGTAATTACAATTATGATAATGAAAATTCTTCTTCTTCTTATTATTAGTAGCGTTAATGTTGTTTATGGTAGTGTTTTATTTTCGTTATTACTAGTAAATGTAGTAAATTCATTGTTACGTTTCCATAACAATTGTTTCATGATAAGTAATTACATTTAAAAAACAACCTAGCATCCTATGTAAGTGCATATAATTGATAGAAATAAAAGTCTCGAACACAAATGCAACTGGAAACTCGTGTACAGTAAAGCACGCAATGAAAGACGAAATGGGACACCTACAAAACATTCTCTCAGGCTGGACAGTAAATGTTTAGACTGAAAACATTTGCCTGCCTCGCTTTATTCATTGCGTAAAGTTGAAGTGAATAGTGAACAAGCTTCGCCATGGCACACTGAAACTTGCTTGACAATACGCTCCCTTTACGCCTAAAATAAAGAGTCACACCATAAACATGCCTTTGTTTATGGTGCAGAGTCTTGGCAAAGGGAGGCGGCATCTGTATCTGAGAGGCTCCCAGGCTATTCCCTTTGCATAGTTTTTTTTCAGGGCTTGGGGAGGGTAGAGGAGAGGAGAGGAGAGGAGGGAAGGGAAGGGAAGGGAAGGGGGTGAGTCTCCTCTCCTCCGTTACCTCCATTTCCATGTATAATGCATTTCCATTACGCTGCGTCTCTTACGTCTCTTCATGGGCGAAACTCAGGAGCACTTTTTGGCGTCTTCACTTCTCGACGCATATTTGTATGTTCCCACGACTCGAGGACACAAATGGCACGCCGCCGTGGAAATAAGAACAAGGTGACTCTTCGATCCAGTTAGGCGTCGATGTTATTCCGTTTGTTAAAATTAGTTTTGCTCTGCAGGGTGGCGGGCTGGCCTGTTTGCACCCGTGTTTCTTTCCACCTGTGTTTGTTTGCACCGCCTTCGTGTTTGAAAGATGACACACACCATTATAGGACAGCAGATATAATTAGATTTAGAGGAAGGAATTCAGTAACACATTCCACACCTTTCAACTGTCTACACATACATATAATTAAGTAACCCTTCGTATCACAGAAAGAGTACTTCCAATGTGACTTTGAGAACATAAACCAACTCTCGCTATTTGTCTTCCAGAGCAGGGCTGCGTTTTCCAGCCTTTGAGGCTGAAGCGAGCAATAGGAAGCTGGTAATACTTTTTAAAGTGGAGCTGCTTGACCAGTATTGTTGGAAGGATCTCTTGGCTGCCGTTGAGGGCAGCAGGTCAAAGGGTGTGTGTTAGTACTCACCAATGACGGTAAGACGGATGCGGGAGTTCCGAGTTGGAGAGTCTTTGAAGTCAACTCGGCAGCGGTAGAGTCCGTCATCTGAGCTCCACACCGTCCTGATCCTGAGACCCGACTTGCCACGGGTCATATCAAACTTGGCGCGGTCCTTCAGGATGGCGACGGGTTTGTGCTTGGCTTGGGAAGGTCTGCGGCCCCTGATGTCGACCCTGCAGGAGGAGGAGAGAAGGAAGATGTAATTAATAGTCTGTCTTAAGAGAATGAGGTCTGTCCTTGTCTTGATAAGCTTTGTATATTAGATATTCAAGGATCAAAGCAACATATGTATGGTAATATTATACGTCTGCGTTTTAGTAAGTCTCTTTTGCCGTGGGATGATTTTTTTTCTGTACAAAATATTAACGTTATTTTCTTTTTATTGTGTGTGTGTCGGATGTACAAATGGATGATTATTTTGGTTGTGACCCTCTCGGGTGTATCACTCTTTGGTGATGACTTTTTCATTTGGTGCGTAGGTAAAATAACTAGCGATGGGTGATAATGAAGAAAAGAAGGAGGAGGAAGAGGAGGAGGAGGAAGACAAAGAAAGAACAGACAATCCTACTGGACCTAACGAAGCTGTCCATATGGCTACATTACTACTATAATATCTACTTGATAGACAAAAGGACAGCAAAGTGGAAGGCTACTTCCCACCCACTCCTCCTTCCAGTCAAAGCTGGCTGGATGAGGAAGCGATACCATATAACATAGACAAACTATCATGGAATTTATATAGGAAATTGAGTAATACAAAATAATCTACGTCTATTACTAATAAAAAAAGTACTCAGTAATGAAATGCTCAATTTGGTGAACAGATGCTCTGTCTTTATCAAGTTTTTTCTTAAATGATTCAATTGTGATACTGTTAACTATTTGTGCTGGTAGAGAATTCCAAATATTCACGAATCACTTGAAGAAAAAGTACTTCGATCTAAAACGATCTAAAACGCTTATCAATGATCTTGATGCCATTGTTACGAGTGGTGCTTGTGAGATCAGTAGTTACATAGTCATCTATGGGGGAGGAGGAGGAAGAGGAGTACAAATAAGTACAAAGGAATACAAAGGAAGAACAGACAGCAACAGTCCTACTGGAGCTAACGAGGCTGTCCGTGTGGCTACACTACTACTAACTATCTACTTGATAGAGACAAAAGAACAGCAAAGTGGAATGGATCCTCCCCACCCACCCCTCTCTCCAGCCGAAGCTAGCCGGAAGAGGAAGTGATACCATGTAGCATAGACAAACTATCATGGAATTTGTATAGCAAAGTGAGAAAACAGGAGTAATCTAAGCTATTACTACCACTGGAACAAAAATTACGCAGGAATGAAATCATTGATTTGGTGAATAGATGCTAAGTGCTTATCAAGCTTTTTCTTAAACGATTCTATTATGTTACTGTTAACTAATTGTGCTGGTAGAGAATTCCAAACATTCACAATTCTATTAAAGAAAAAGTGTTTCGCTTTGTTCAATCTAAAGCGCTTACCAATGATCTCGAAGCCATTGTTACGAGTGGTGTTTGTGAGATCGGTAGCTACATAGTTGTTTGTCAATATTATCAAAACCGTGGAAAATTTTAAATACTTCAAGTATGTCCCCTCGTCGTCGGATAAACTGAATAAGTTCAGCTCCTTTAGTCGTTCTTTGTAAGGCTTGTTTCGCTTTCTATGGATAGTTTTAGTAACTTTTCTTTGTATTCTCTCCAGGAAGAGGAGGAGCTGCGGAAAAGAGGGTTGGAGGAAGGGGGAGAGGAGTTCCATGTATGTTTATAATCATCATAAACTCAAATTGCAACTATGTATAATGTTACGAGATGCCAAGACAATCTTCACATTATTATTGTTATTGTTATTATTATTATTATTATTATTATTATTATTATTATTATTATTATTATCATTATCATTATTATTATTATTATTATTATTATTATCATTATTTTCATTAATATTATCATTATTATTATTATTATCATTATCATTATCATTATCATTATCATTATTATTATTATTATTATTATTATTATTATTATTATTATCTTCACCTTTATCATTATTATTAAACAGTGGATTCATCTTTTTGCTTAAGGGTCTTATAACTAAAACGAATAATAATGAAGGAAAGATGATGAGAAGTGACGAATGGATGAGTGTTAATGGGAATGATGGGTGCTCGTGGGAGGTGAAGGAAGTAAGGGGTGGTGATGGTATGGTAATGGTGATGGTAATAGGTTGTGATGGGTGGTGGTGAGGAGTGGTAACGAGGTAAGGTGGTGGTGAGATGATCATTGGTGATGGGAAAGTAATGTTTAAAAGGGATAAAGGGTCCTGCTTCTGAAGGTGATGAGTGAGTGATGGTGAATTGTGGTGATGGTGATGAGAAGACGCCAAGGACAAAAATACCCAGAAACTACTGTAATCAGGAAATATACACTTTCCTTCATCTCTGTGTATGGTAATGCCTGAAGATGTATATAATTTGCTCTCTTGGAAGTTAAAAAGACTCATGTTAAAATGTTGTAATTGCTTTTTTTTCAAATTTATAGTAGGATTAATTGTTATCACGATGTCCAGGAAGCAAATTTTCTATTTCTTTTAATCATTGTCATTTTATAAGCAAACAAACATAATCTTGAGACTTACTTTGTTTCTCTCACCGTTACTCTCTCCTTCCATCTCTCTTAATAACACACACACACACACACACACACACACACACACACACACACACACACACACACACACACACACACACACACACACACACACACACACACACACACACACCATCTCTTTTTATCACTTGACCTGAAACTTTAACCTAACACAAATCAGACCCATCACACCTTACAGTCCACCCACAACACCTGCTCATTTACACGTGTTTGCATTGTTCCTCCTGGCGCCGGGCTTCCACAGGTGCTGCTTCTGAAGGGAGGGACGAGTCAAATGGTTTCCTCTCCCATCGGCACATTTCTAAAGGCGCGGTGTAGGCTCAAAGGGCGTGTCAGATCAATCAGGAAGCTGTTCTCTACACACATGGTTTCGCCTTTGAGAGCGGAGTCGTCTTCAAAATATCACTATAACGCCGCGGGATTGTTGGATTCCAAATAATGTTTCGCTCTTTCTTTATTCTCTCTTATTATTATTATTATTATTATTTATCTTTTTATATTGTCTGGGTTTTTTTTTTCTTCTTCACCCTGTCCTACATTTCCTTTCACTGGATTTATTTTTATTTTATTGCATTTTTTTGTATATTTCTATTTTTTTATTTGTTGTTGATTTTATTCCTTTTTTTACTCTGTTTGTTATGTTAGCTGTGTATGTGTTGGCACCATTTTTGTTCTCTCTCTCTCTCTCTCTCTCTCTCTCTCTCTCTCTCTCTCTCTCTCTCTCTCTCTCTCTCTCTCTCTCTCTCTCTCTCTCTCTCTCTCTCTCTCTCTCTCTCTCTCTCTCTCTCTCTCTCTCTCTCTCTCTCTCTCTCTCTCTCCTACGCTGCAAAAAGTATTGAGTTAATGTGAGAAATGGGTTTTATATTGTTTGTGATCTGTAGGAGAGAGAGAGAGAGAGAGAGAGAGAGAGAGAGAGAGAGAGAGAGAGAGAGAGAGAGAGAGAGAGAGAGAGAGAGTAAAATAATAATAATAATAATTTTTTTCCCTGACGTGGTTTTCTAGAGAGAGAGAGAGAGAGGAGAGAGAGAGAGAGCGAGAGAGAGATAGAGAGAGAGAGAGAGATGAGAGAGAGAGAGACGAGACGAAAATGAGCAAAGAGAAAGAGAGAGAGAGAGAGCTAAGTTCTCCTGATCTCATAAGGACGCATCTCTCGTCTCTCTCTCTCTCTCTCTCTCTCTCTCTCTCTCTCTCTCTCTCTCTCTCTCTCTCTCTCTCTCTCTCTCTCTCTCTCTTCCCACCAAACTAACATTATTTGGCCCAAGTCTTTACCTCCTCATCCTGCAATCCTTCACTATTTCCCTTCCTACGGTAATTCACCCTCTCCCTTCCTCTTTTTTTTCCTCCTCTTCTCTTCCTATTCCTTCTCTTTATTCCACTTTATTCCCCTCTTTGCTTTCGTCATCATCCTTGTCTTTACTTCTGTCAACCTTCGTTCTTTCTTGTGTGTCTTTTTTTTGTTGTCGTGTACTCTTCCTCCTACTCCTCCTCCTCCTACTCCTCCTCACTCACTCACTCACTCACTCACTCACTCACTCACTCACTCACTCACTCACTCACTCACTCACTCACTCACCTCTCATTTCCACTCACTCTCTCTTTGTAGCTCTTTCGTTTTCTTTCTTATTGTTTTACCTTGTTTTGCTTGCGTCATGTGTGTATCTCTCTCTCTCTCTCTCTCTCTCTCTCTCTCTCTCTCTCTCTCTCTCTCTCTCTCGCTCTCTCTCTCTCCTCTCTCTCCTCTCTCTCTCTCTCTCCTCTCTCTCTCTCTCTCTCTCTCTCTCTCTCTCTCTCTCTCTCTCTCGTACAAACACAAAGAAAGGATCTACATCTGCGAAACATTTTTGTAATACATATCGCGTGAGCTTGGCGCCTTAGCACACTGCCACCTGGGGCGAGAAG
>JAPQNM010000043.1:21584190-21589190 GCA_029783475.1 Metacarcinus magister | reverse complement strand
AATTAGCTAAAGAGTACAAAAAAAAATTACTTAGAGTTTTAATTTTCTCGTCTTTTATTTGTCATATTTTGAATACGCAATTACGCAGTTAAGTATTTATGTATACATCATTTTTCTGAATGTTCTTACGTGATGCATTTGGAACTGAAAGTGAAAGTGATGAACATATGTAGTGTAATTATAGTTTAGAAATCTTACATAAAAATGTTGATTCCAAAATTATCACATCCTCTCATAATTCATTAATTTGTTGAAGCTTTGCAACACCTTTCAACACCTTACCCTTGTCAACGGAGAATCTTGATATAGTGATTTCAATTTCATCAGATAACGAGGATGCAAGAATAGTGAACATTAAATTACATGAAGACGTTTTATTACTGTTTACAATGAACACTTTCTTAACTTGTCACTATACCTTCCCTTGTACTTTATTTTGAGGCGAAAGTAAAGACTGTTGCATAGAGCTCGAACTTTGTACTGTGATAGTGAGTGTGTGAAGGTGAATTCAAGAGTTACCTGACCCTCCATAAGGCTGCAACACACACACACACACACACACACACACACACACACACACACACACACACACACACACACACATTTTTACACTCAATTCCCTTAGAGTTCTTCACAAAAGTCATGTTCAAGTAGTAGAGGGACAGCTTTCTTTCGTATATTTCTCCACTCACATTTTTCATTGTATAATTTTCATCTCGTACACGCACTCTTTCACTCCCTCCTCTCTTACTACTCCCTCTTATTGTCTAACTCCCCCTCACTCCCGTCCTTCCTTTTTCTCCTTTACAATTTTCCATTTTTTTTTTATTTTTCTCTATTTTCAATTTTTTTTTTCTTTCTCCCACATCTTTTGCTTTTGCCTCCCTTTTCTTCCCTCCTTTGTCACCTCTCATCCTCCCCTTCGCTCCCCTCTTTTCCATTTTAATCCCTTCTCTCTCAGGCATCCAGCATTCCAAGAAGTAATTATCAAGTCCAAAGATTAAAATGTCAAAGTAATGAACAAGGTGGCTTCTCTCTCTCTCTCTCTCTCTCTCTCTCTCTCTCTCTCTCTCTCTCTCTCTCTCTCTCTCTCTCTCTCTCTCTCTCTCTCTCTCTCTCTCTCTTTCTCTCTCTTACCTGTACCTTATCATTCCACACCTGTATAACCCATGTGTTGACGTTAAAAAGGCTTATTCCTGCCTCTCGCCCCCTTGAGCTCGGTAACATATTGCGTTAGGTCTTTCGCCGAATAGGTTTTCGTGCGGCCTCAAGGCTTTTACGGGTCAGACGAAGCCGATAAGGAAGGAGGGAGTGCAGGTGTTCTCTCCTTGCCTTTATTTGCTTTGGCTACGAGTGTGTTGAGTGTATGATGCAATAAATGGTGTAGTTTCTCTCGCTCTCTTTTCTCTCTCTCTCTCTCTCTCTCTCTCTCTCTCTCTCTCTCTCTCTCTCTCTCTCTCTCTCTCTCTCTCTCTCTCTCTCTCTCTCTCTCTCTCTCTCTGGCTCGCTCTCTCTAATAATTATGGGGTGATGTGCTGCAAATGTAGTGCTTTTGCTCAATCTTAGTAATGAAATTTTATGATTATGTAAAACAAATCTGGCTGCAAGGAAAAGAGAGATAACGCCATGAATTATTTTTTGTTATCACATTTTGTAAGGGAAGTACCTGAGTTTTTTTTTTCATACTCATTTTGCTAATTTTTTTCATGGTACTGCGAATTAAACAAATGATTAAACCAACGAAAAGATTGTGAATTTATGATAGAGTAAGGTAAAGATATTTTTTTTCAGTTGGCCAAATGTTGCTTTCCTTTAAGACAAGACAAGATCAAGACACCAACAATAATAATAAACTTTGTGAACCATAACTGTGTGAGAGAAAAAGAAAGCAGGAATGGGAGAAGAAAAGAAAGAAAGAAAGAAAGAAAAATGAAAGAAAAAGAATGAAAAAAAGAAAGAAAGACCGATAAACAGAGAGAGAGAGAGAGAGAGAGAGAGAGAGAGAGAGAGAGAGAGAGAGAGAGAGAGAGAGAGAGAGAGAGAGAGAGAGAGAGAGAGAGAGAGAGAGAGGATAGAATAAGAAAGCAAAAAAAAACATCACCAATACATAATATACATACACATACACATCAATATCTCCGTCTCAGATATTTACGAAGTGTTGCTAATATGATATCTATAAATACGAATAGAGGGCGCCATGGAAAGGTAACAGGAGGGAGAACGGAAGGACAGAGACTAATGGGTAACTAAAGAAAATACTTGAAGGTTCTTATGCTATTGAGATAAAAAAAAAAGTTGATATTGAGGAAGGAGATAAGGAAAGAAAAGGGAGTAGGACAAAAAATAAGTCGATTAATAATGATCTAGTAAGTAAGAGAGGAAAGGGGTGGAAGAAGAGGTAACTAAGGGATGAAAAGGGAGGAAAGGGTAGAAGGGAAGGAGAGGAAAGGGAAATTTAAAAGGAGTAATGAAGGGAGTAGCGAGTGGTCACCTTGAATCGAGAGAGAGAGAGAGAGAGAGAGAGAGAGAGAGAGAGAGAGAGAGAGAGAGAGAGAGAGAGAGAGAGAGAGAGAGAGAGAGAGAGAGAGAGAGATGTAACGTAGTGCAAAGATAAGCAAACTGACAGATAAAAAAAAGTAAGTAAGGAAGAATGTAGAGGGAGTGAAGAGGGACAACGATAAAGAAGGTTGAGAAGGAAACCAAATAACAGATGAATTAGAGGAATAGAAGGATAAAGGAATGAAGGGGAAGGAATCAGCAGGGAGAGAGAGAGAGAGAGAGAGAGAGAGAGAGAGAGAGAGAGAGAGAGAGAGAGAGAGAGAGAGAGAGAGAGAGAGAGAGAGAGAGAGAGAGAGAGAGAGTAATAGAGAACGAACAAAGGAGAAAGGAAGATAGTGATGAAAAGAGGAACAAGATAAGGATGAGAGAATGGAGGTTGACAGTGAAAAAAAATGAATATCTTGAATAGATATTTTTTTCGCTGAAACCATAGAAATGAGGTAAAAGAGGAGGAGGAAGAGGATGAGGATTGAGGAAGGGACGAATAATAGTGGAGGAGGAACCTTGGAATTGATGAAGCTGATGATTTTCACGTTATATTTAAGGATATTTCGTTATTTTTCAAAGTGTTTTTATCGTTGGAAAATTGTTATTATTATTATTATCATTATTATTATTATTATTATTATTATTATTATTATTAAGATTGTGATCAACATTACTACGACTTTTGTTACTACTACTACTATTATTAATACTACTGCTACTACTACTACTACTACTACTACTACTACTACTACTACTACTATACTACTACTACTACTACTACTATTACTACTACTACTTCTACTTCTTCTTCACATTTACTATTCGACACCCATCATCTTTTCTTCCATCAACATTATTATCAATAAACTTATACCTCGTCCTTACGCATAATATTATACAAACTTTTAAATTTAACTTTTTCATAACCTCTCCTTAAAAAAAATCAACATATATCATTTTTTAACTTTCCAGAAAATCGTAATAATGTAATATGTTTGTTAATTGTGAATCGTAGTTAACACAAGTTTACTCTAGATAAAAATAATATAATGCCATCAAGTGTAATCATCTGACTTTCCTCTACGTCCGGTAACCCTGAGTCCTTATCAGAGGCAGCGCTGACCCGTCCGTGCACGTAATCCTTCCTTATTTTGTTACATTGAAAAAATAATAATAATTCGGATAGAATTGAATCGTAAAACAGTTTATCTGAGAAGCTTAGCTTGTTATTAAGTTTACGCTTTGAAATGGAACTACTGTCTATTACTTTTATTATTATCATTATAATTTTCAGTATTATTATCATTATTATTATTACTATTATTATTGTTATTGTCTACATGTTTTTTGTGTTACACTGAGCGTGGTGGTTTGACATTCAGGTGTATAATGTAGCGGGGTCATTGCAAGCTTAGAGTAAAGTGTTGTTGTGGAAAGAAAAAAAAATTTCCCCTCGCCTTTCCTGCATGTTACTGCGACACTCTCACAAAGGGAATATCACGTCCACACTTGCAAAACGGTCATTGCACATTATTAGTTTCCTTCGTGCAGTACCGGCACCAACAACAACAACAGTAGTCATTTGTATGTGTGTGTGTGTGTGTGTGTGTGTGTGTGTGTGTGTGTGTGTGCGTGTGCGTGTGCGTGTGTGTGTGTGTGTGTGTATGTGTTTTGAGGTAGCAGTAACATATAGTTTACAAAGTGTCTCACAAATCTACAACGCTTCCTTGCTCTACATTAATGTATTTCCAGACGTATATAATTAGTAGTGCAAAGTTATCGCGTTTAATATAATTCCAGTCGCCACGTTGTAGTTCCAGTGAGTTTCCTTTCCATACCCGTGACCTTTCGGTTAGGTTATATGGCTCTCTCGGATGTGCTGATATGCCACGCTCGAGTCCTGCATTTTAGGTTTGGTTAGGTTAGGTTAGGTATTAGGTTAGATTAGGTTATGTATATTTATATGTATAACGTGAATAACCTGACTTCAAACAATGTGAAAATCAGTTGCTTCCTGTTTATTTTTTTCCATGAAGATATAAAAAAATCAATCTAAAATATTATAAATCATATATTCCAACTAAAATAACACTCGTCCTCGTCCCTTACGTGGTGTGTTCTGTTGACAAATTATTCTTAGCTACCCGTGTATTGCTTGACCTTTACAATGTGGCTTCATAAATCGAGAGCAAACCAAGAACAGTAGAAAGGAAAAATAACATCACACTCCCAAGACATATCTGCGCATACTCGAAACTTTCCAACCTTGCATATTCATAATCATTGCCGAGAGAGAGAGAGAGAGAGAGAGAGAGAGAGAGAGAGAGAGAGAGAGAGAGAGAGAGAGAGAGAGAGAGAGAGAGAGACAAAAGAAAGTGAGTAGAGAGGAGAGAACAGAAGAAAAAAGAGGAGAGAAGTCGGACTAATTGGCAGTAGAAAATGAGAATGAA
>JAPQNM010000043.1:21579190-21581690 GCA_029783475.1 Metacarcinus magister | reverse complement strand
GTGTGTGTGCATGCAAATGAATGTGTCGCCACCCCTTCAGAGGCACGTGTCTGATTCTTGAATAATTTGTCATTGAAGTAATCGTGTTCTCGCACCATGACCTGGGAGACCCTTTGCTTGGTTCTACTAGCGTCACCCCTTCCCCTTAACCCCTTAACCCTCCCTTTTACGCCTCCATTACCACTTTTTTTGACTCTTCCTTCTCCTCCTCCTCATTCCTCCTCCTTTCCTCTTTCTTTATTTTCGCTCTTCATCTCCTCTCGTTGGCGTTGATAGTTCGTCATCTCCTCTTTTTCCTCCCTGTCGTACTCCTTCTCCTCCTCCTCCTCCTCCTCCTCCTCCTCCTCCTCTCCTCCTCCTCCTCCTCCTCCTCCTCCTCCTCCTCCTCCTCCTCCTCCTCCTCCTCCTCCCTTTTTTTCGTCGTCCTTTGTTTCCTGCTCTTCATCCATTTTCAGCTGTCCTTTGTCTTTTCCTCTTCCCTTTTCTTTTTCATGTCTTCCTGTTGTTTTTTTCAGCTCAAAATGGAGGTTTCGCTTGTAACCTGGCTGTATTAATTCATACTTTATCCTGTGGCTGTAGTTTTTGTAGTGCCTGAGCCATCATCAAAGGAATATAGGAGTCTTATTGCCTCTTTTTTGTTGTGTTGCTGTGGAATTAAGTAGCTATTCCTCTGTGCTATGTGAATCCAAAACATGTAGTAGGTCCTTGGGTAATCATTTTTTTTTTTACTCTCTCTCTCTCTCTCTCTCTCTCTCTCTCTCTCTCTCTCTCTGCTCTCTCTCTCTCTCTCTCTCTCTCTCTCTCTCTCTCTCTCTCTCTCTCTCTCTCTCTCTCTCTCTCTCTCTCTCTCTCTCTCTCTCTCCCTACCTAAGATAAGTAGCAATTGATTCTCTTTTTCTGGATTTTTAGATTTCTTATTTACTTTCCTTGACCAAAAACAGGCAAAGAAATAATTATTTCCTCTGTAAGAGTTTTCTTGAGGTCGAGTACTAGCATTCTTTTTTATTCTCTCTCTCTCTCTCTCTCTCTCTCTCTCTCTCTCTCTCTCTCTCTCTCTCTCTCTCTCTCTCTCTCTCTCTCTCTCTCTCTCTCTCTCTCTCTCAGACAGACAAACCGACAGACAGACAGACAGACAGTATACATGTTGGTATTAGGCAAGAGACAGGCAGAATGGAAAGCTCAAAGATTTGGACATTCATATATATATATATATATATATATATATATATATATATATATATATATATATATATATATATATATATATATACATATACATACATACATAAATAAATCTCCATATGCATATCCATATGCATATATATCCCTTACATCCCTCTAACATGGATTCCAGTTTATTTGGGATAGTGCTCGTAAACTGCTGGCTCCTGTCCACGTGGGGAAACGTTGAGCTGAATGCTAAACTGACAGCGTTTTATGGGACTACTGAAAAATATCTCAGATTTAGAACATTTTTGCTGCCCTTGTCAAACGATTCAAGGGAAGCTTGTGGGTTGAGGCATTGATGGCGAGGCACGCGGAGCAGACGGCAATGAAAGGGTCGCGATGTGTGCTGGAAGATAAACATTAGTGCGAAGAGAGAGAGAGAGAGAGAGAGAGAGAGAGAGAGAGAGAGAGAGAGAGAGAGAGAGAGAGAGAGAGAGAGAGAGAGAGAGAGAGAGAGAGAGATAGAGAGATAGAGAAAAAAGAGAAAGAGAAAGAGAGAGAGAATGGGTAGCAAGGTAGTTGTAGGGGCTTAAGGGACCCTCTCTTTGGTAGTTAATCAGATTAGCTGTGGGAAATTTTTGTTCCATTCGAATAAAACCTCTCCACTTCACCCAGACGTTAATCTCTCTCTCTCTCTCTCTCTCTCTCTCTCTCTCTCTCTCTCTCCTCTCTCTCTCTCTCTCTCTCCTCTCTCTCTCTCTCTCTCTCTCTCTCTCTCTCTCTCTCTCTCTCTCTCTCTCTCTCTCTTTCGTATATACACACACAAAAATTGCCTTTTTTTTGTAATAGTTGCTAACAAACGAGGAAAACTTGAGAAAATTTATAATATTTTCGTGCTCGGCATATTTCATTAGCGTTGGAGTGTAGTGGGTGAAGCTTGCATTACAGTGTGTTTGGAGCCTGACCTTACCTGTGTATAGACGCTGGAATGCTAGCCTCCTCTCCTTTTCCTAACCTCACTGCACTATTTTTTTGTAAATGTTGGCAGTAATAAAGGCAGTCACTCCTCACAAGACGCTTCATTGTTGCTTGTCACCCAATATAAGTCACTAAATATTACTTGTGTGTGTGTGTGTGTGTGTGTGTGTGTGTGTGTGTGTGTGTGTGTGTGTGTGTGTGTGTGTGTGTGTGTGAGTGTGCTTGCTTGCTTGCTTGCTTGTGTATGTACTCCTACTACTAACTAAGAATGAGTGGACAGATGAATACTTCGTCCTCGTCTTGCTCATCCCATCATACTTAACATCACTTACCACCACCACCATCACCTCAGCCA
>JAPQNM010000043.1:21564190-21566690 GCA_029783475.1 Metacarcinus magister | reverse complement strand
CTACTCAATATGTTACACTTTCTTTAATGTTATTTCTCTCTTCCAGACTCAGGCCGGGAGAGTGTAACAGCAGCAGGAGAGGCAGGCAATAATGCGTATGGCTAGAATTGTCATATTGTCCTCCATGTGACGTCTTGGCGGCTTATGTGTGACTTAAGAGCGTGAAGGGAGGAGCAGCACTGACTTATGGATGGGAAAGTATAGCGGCAAGTGACTGAAAAAAAAACCTATTGCGTAACTGGACAAGAATATGTTTTTTTTTCATTGTGTTTCGTGTAGTGTAATGTAGTGTTGTGTTTGCGTTGTGTTGTGCTGCGTTGTGTTGCGTTGTGTTGCGTTGTGTTGCGTTCGTGTTCTTCCCATCACTATGCTTCCTCCTCCTCCTCCTCCTTTCTCCATCACGCCGGGAAAGGTAAGTTAGATGTGTTCATAGTTTTGTTTTTTAATGTTGATTTTTCTTAAGGTAACGCAAATCAGACCTGGTTCCTCTCCTTCCGTGTTAGTTTCATCTCACTTTAATCTATATGTTGTGATTTTTTCTTCCTCCTCCTCTTATTCTTTCTACTCTTCCTTTACTTACTTCCTGTTCTTGTTCTTGTTCTTCTTCATTCTCTTCTTCTTGTGCTTTTTTTTCCTTTCTCTCCTCCTCTCCCTTTCCTCCTCAATTGCCGTGTTTAAAGTCCTTGAAATATCCGGAAGCAGTTGACAACCTAATCCTTGACCAACACGAGGGAACTAAACAATAATAATAATAATAATCGGTCTTTTTGTTTATATCTTTGTTGAGCTTAATTGGCAGTGACCAGAAGGAATGGATAAAGTTGATCACCGTCAGTCAAAGTTCTTCCTCCCTTGTGTGTGTGTGTGTGTGTGTGTGTGTATGTGGGTGTGTGTGTGTGTGTGTGTGTGTGTGTGTGTGTGTGTGTGTGTGTGTGTGTGTGTGTGTGTGTGTGTGTGTGTGTGTGTGCGTGTTCTCATATTTCAAATTAATTTACACTCCATCTTCCACCTCTTCTCTAACTCCCTTTTAGATATTGAATGAACACTAATCTTTTAATCTCTCTCTCTCTCTCTCTCTCTCTCTCTCTCTCTCTCTCTCTCTCTCTCTCTCTCTCTCTCTCTCTCTCTCTCTCTCTCTCTCTCTCTCTCTCTCTCTCTCTCTTTCGTTACCTGTTTATTTTGATGGTTTATTTTCATGTGTTTTTCACTGATTCATTTTTGTTTTTGTCCGTCCATGCGCTGAGTCCGATTGCGTTATTTTATTTTATTTTTTTATATTTTTATCGTATTGGTAATGGAAAGTTTTGATTTGGTGTATAGGGAGCGAGGGAGGGTGCTGTGGGAAGGGACACACAGACACACACACACACACACACACACACACACACACACACACACACACACACACACACACACACACACACACACACACACACACACACACACACACACACACACACACACACACACACACACACACACACCACACACACACACACACACCACACACACACACACACACACACACACACACACACACACACACACACACACACACACACACACACACACACACACAACACACACACACACACACACACACACACACACACACACACACACACACACACACACACACACACCACACACACACACACACACACACACACACACACACACACACACACACACACACACACACACACACACACACACACACACACACAGGGGGGGAGGGAAAGAGAGAGAGAGAGAGAGAGAGAGAGAGAGAGAGAGAGAGAGAGAGAGAGAGAGAGAGAGAGAGAGAGAGAGAGAGAGAGAATATCACTGCAATATTCTGAGTCTATATAATTTTCTCATAATTATTCTTTTGATAATGAAGTTCCGTAATGAGATTAATAAAACAAAAATTATTTCTGTGCAAGTAACTCACACACACACTCTCTCTCTCTCTCTCTCTCTCTCTCTCTCTCTCTCTCTCTCTCTCTCTCTCTCTCTCTCTCTCTCTCTCTCTCTCTCTCTCTCTCTCTCTCTCTCTCTCTCTCTCTCTCTCTCTCTCTCTCTCTCTCAAGTGCGTGTTAATTTCTCCTCTACCACCTTACATCCATCCATCATTTCATTTAATTTCAACTCTCTTCTTGGCACTTAGAATCGAACCCTGGTACCTTGGAATCCTGGAATCCTATAACCCTGGAATCCTATAACCCTGGAATCCTATAACCCTGGAATCCTATAACCCTGGAATCCTATAACCCTGGAATCCTATAACCCTGGAATCCTATAACCCTGGAATCCTATAACCCTGGAATCCTATAACCCTGGAATCCTATAACCCTGGAATCCTATAACCCTGGAATCCTATAACCCTGGAATCCTATAACCCTGGAATCCTGGAATACAGTAGAGGTGTGACATTTTGCCCATCCTATCTTCCTCCTTGCTAATGACGCTCCTGCTACCCCACTGCGTGTTATTATACCACCTGCTAGCTACAACCTCA
>JAPQNM010000043.1:21559190-21561690 GCA_029783475.1 Metacarcinus magister | reverse complement strand
GTCCTCATGACTTGCAAATGTTGCGAGTAACTTCTTTTTCTTCTTCTTTTTTAAGGCTATTCTTGTCTCCATCTCACCCTTGTCCTTTGCATCTTCCTCTGTCATACCAACCTCTTCATGTCCTTCCTTACAGCATCCATAAACCTCTCTTTTTAACCTTTCTCTTCTCTTTCTGGCGGCTCTATAATCAGCATCCTTCTCCCAGCATCTCATACATCCCTGGTCTGCACATGTCTAAACTATTTCACTTTCCCATCTCTTGCTATGTCTTCTAATCCTCCAATCTGTGCAGTCCATCTAATATACTCATCCTTAATCTTGTCCATTCTCTTCAATCTTAATGAAAATAGCAATTGCTTTATCTAATTTCGCCTCCTGTCTTTTTGTCAATGCCACCGCCTCTGCCAGTCTTACTACCATCCTATAGACTTTCCCTTCCGTTTTTATAGATACCCTTCTATTACAAATCATTCCTGTCACCCTACGATTATATTGCTATTGTATTTCTCTTCGTTCGTTTACATCGTGAGCAGTGAGTGAGCAGTTTCTCCCTCATAACTTTTACTTTTATCTTCCCGTGCAACATAGATAATCAACGTGCATTACTGTTCACCCTCAACCCCCCTCTCACCCCTCCACACACACACACACACTCTCTTCATACTGACAAACTCGATCACCATAAGTTTGCTCCGCCATCATCCGTTGCCTGCTCCATTATTACCAGCGAGTTTGTTCGTATTTATATAAACCGCAATAATCCTCCTTATCTTTTATTCGTAATACCACAGCACAGAACAAAGGATCATTTATCACTACCAAACTTTGAAATAATTAGTTTGCTGTTTGTAACATTCCCGCATCGCAGTATTCCAGAATCATTGGTGTTCTACTAAACTTTAGTCTCTTGCTCTCTCTCTCTCTCTCTCTCTCTCTCTCTCTCTCTCTCTCTCTCTCTCTCTCTCTCTCTCTCTCTCTCTCTCTCTCTCTCTCTCTCTCTCTCTCTCTCTCTCTCTCTCTCTCTCTCTCTCTCTCTCTCTCTCTCTCTCAGTGCTAGATGTCATAGAATTTCTGCCATGAACCTTTGATTTTCCGTTAGTTCAAAACGTGTTTATCTGGAAATTCTCAGTGCTCGTGGTGGTAATGGTGGTGGTGGTGGTGGTGGTGGTGGTGGTGGTGGTGGTGGTGGTGGTGGTGGTGGTGGTGGTGGTGGTGGTGGTGCTCCTGCCTTTCAGTACTGAGTGGAAGCTGTGAAATTATGCAGCTGGATGTGACATAAATTAGGAGGTGTAGGTTTGTTTGGTTATGCATTGCAATATATGAGCGACTGACTGTCTTACTCCGTTGTGTGTGTGTATGTGTGTGTGTGTGTGTGTGTGTGTGTGTGTGTGTGTGTGTGTGTGTGTGTGTGTGAGTGTGTGTGTGTGTGTAATATCAATCAACTACGCAATACATTTTTATTTTACTTTGAAGCATTTTAAACGTTTGATGCTTTTCCATTTATTTACCTTTTTAGAGTAAAGTCGTCACCACCACAATTCACCCCATCCTCCTCCTCCTCCTCCTCCTCCTCCTCCTCCTCCTCCTCCTCCTCCTCCTCCTCCTCCTCCTCCTCCTCCTCATCCTCCTCCTCCTCCTCCTCCTCCTCCTCCTCTTGAACCCATCCAACACAAACATTACTGAGCGAATACTTAAACCCTGGATTAACACCAAGGTTTTTTTCCACTTGCACTGCATTACACCCGCCTGTATATTTTTTCCTTCGTACGTGGTGTCTGCCTTGATGACACATTTTTTCTTACCACTCCGAGTGTTTATCCTCGCCCACTAACTCCATCTACTTGTCGTTAACCTCATCAAGGACAGTAGTTCTTTCTCTATCAGCTCCTTTCCTTCCTTCCCACACACACGCGTGGGAGGATCTGCTCAACTGATGCCGCCACACAAACCAATACTCGGTAAACAATAGAAGAAAGAGAGAGAGAGAGAGAGAGAGAGAGAGAGAGAGAGAGAGAGAGAGACAGAGACAGAGACAGAGACAGAGACAGAGACAGAGACAGAGACAGAGAGAGAGAGAGAGAGAGAGAGAGAGCTAGAGAGAAAGGAAAACAGAGCAGGAAACCAACATTCTTTCCTCCTACGTGTCTTTAGGGTCATTTGGGGCCGACCATCCGTCTAGATCAAACGTTACGTCACAACCAACAAAGTGAAATGACCTCTTCACTTCCCCAACTGGTCCACCTCTGATTAGAAATTCCTCCAGTGGATCTTTGTTTATTCCCTCTCTGTCCTCTCCTTCATGTGCCGCCGCCGAACCTTTACTGGAAGGGGGACAAAAAGATGATCCTCTGTTTGCTCTCTTCTTAACCTTTAGTCCGTCATTGGGGTATGTGTATCCAGCGTCTCTTACTCTCATGGAACTGCCCCTTTCACTAATCATCTGCTCTCCTCTGTAATCTCCTATCCCAAGATTCATAAAGGGGTTAGTAGAAGGTGACAG
>JAPQNM010000043.1:21546690-21549190 GCA_029783475.1 Metacarcinus magister | reverse complement strand
ACGATATTACAAAGTCTATCCTACAGTTGTAATTATCCCTGAGACTGGCTTTTGCTCTCTCTCTCTCTCTCTCTCTCTCTCTCGTCTCTCTCTCATCTCTCTCTCTCTCTCTCTCTCTCGTCTCTCTCTCTCTTCTCCTCTCTCTCTCGTCTCTCTCTCTCTCTCTCTCTCTCTCTCTCTTTATCTTGTGTAGAGGGAATAGAGGGAGGGATTGAGAAAATAATGTTGGGAGAGAGGAAGAAATGGAGAGAGGGAGGAAAGAATGGAGGTAGAGATAATAATAAAGAAAGAGATAGAGAGAGCTAAACGCCCAAGCATTTCCATTTTCTCAATCTCTCTCCAGCCACTTTTCCGCCTCAGTTGTCCTTCCTTCCGCAGATAGTGAAAACAGGAAAAATGGTCTTAAAAGTTTTCTCTGCAAAGTTGTTCCACCTCTCTCTCTCTCTCTCTCTCTCTCTCTCTCTCTCTCTCTCTCTCTCTCTCTCTCTCTCTCTCTCTCTCTCTCTCTCTCTCTCTCTCTCTCTCTCTCTCTCTCTCTCTCTCTCTCTCTCTCTCTCTCTCTCTCTCTCTCTCTCTCTCTCTCTCTCTCTCTCTCTCTCTCTCTCTCTCTCTCTCTCTCTCTCTCTCTCTCTCTCTCTCTCTCTCTCTCTCTCTCTCACTGAAAATTGTATGACCTTACGTGACCCACTGACCTCACTCCGGCTCAGGTCAGGTCAAAGGTCAATCAAATCAATGCTTCCCTTCACTGTTTTGTCAGACCTTGCCTTCTCTTTTCCTACTTCCCATCTTTTAACCTTTCTTCCTTATTTGCCAATTTCCCTTTCCCTTCTCTCCCCTCATCCCCGACCCTCTGATCCTTCCCTCATTCCAGATTATGAGCTGCAAAGGCTGGTCGGTAAAGTTTTTTTTTTTCTTTCTTTAATTCTACTGTCTGGTGAGCATTCCCCGTAAATCCTCGATCTATTATTTGCCTATCGCTGGCTGGCTGGCTGGCTGGCTGGCTGTGTCTCGTGTTTCCCCTCAGCTTGTACTCTCTCCCTCACTGTTATGTCGTACTCGTCCCCTCTCTCCGCTCTCTGTTCTGTCGCAGTTTTCTCCCCTTCACTACTCTCTGCTGCGAAGATTGTACGATGAAATGAGTGGTGATGTTATTATTATTGTTATTGTTATTATTATTATTATTATTATTATTATTATTATTATTATTATTGTTATTGTTATTGTTATTATTATTGTCATTATTATTGTTATTGTTATTTGTAAACTTCCTCCTACTCAACTTTTCTCTCTACTTTCCTGTTTCTCTTTCCTCCCTTCCGCACCCCCATCACAGTTTTTACTTCCCCTTCCTGTCTTTCTATTCCTCCTCCTCCTCCTCCTCCTCCTCCTCCTCCTTCTCCTTCTCCTCCTTCCGTCCTCGCCATTTCAGTTCGCCACATTTCCATTTTGGTCATTAGTGAGGATCATAATGACTTCAGTAAAGGGCTTGTGAAGTTCAGTCACCATGCGCAGAAAAAAGGGAGCAAATACTATGAGAGAGAGAGAGAGAGAGAGAGAGAGAGAGAGAGAGAGAGAGAGAGAGAGAGAGAGAGAGAGAGAGAGAGAGAGAGAGAGAGAGAGAGAGAGAGAGAGAGACAGAGAGAGAGACAGAGAGATGTGGTAGTGGAGAGAAAAGGGAGGGAGCGAAAAGAAAAAAAAAAGAGGGGAGAGGATATTGCCTCGGAAATCGAAGGCTTCGCGTTAAATTGGGTGACAATGAAAACGGACAAGGTCTGCGGTGGACAAGGAGGAACGAAGGGAAAGTGGAGAAGTTTAGGTGATAAGCAGGTTGGGAGGGAGGAGGGTGGAGAAGAGACACTGCTGACGGAGCTCCCTCCAACGTGGTGGGTGGCTGCCCTCGAATCTATACCTTTCCAGACCCTCTTCTTCCTCTCTGTCCTGCCGCGGGGAGTATGGGAAGAAGGGGAGAGAAGGCGAGGGGAAGTCAAGCCTCGATGGTTCATTACGAGAGTCTCAACACCCTACCAGCCTGCCAGGACCCAAGTTCTGTACACCACCTCGGATCTACTTCACAAGGAGCAGGAAGGAAAAGAAGGACGAGGGTGAGGAGGATCAGGAAAACGTTAAAGAGGAACACAAACCAGAACTTAGAAGTAGAATGTCATTGAAGTTGTTGTTTTATTGTGTGATGAATTAACTTGCTGTGTTTGTATTAGAGTAAAGATCGCTAACACAGCATAAAGGAAGGATAGGAGAGAGAGAACGAGGAAGAGGATTACATATGATAACAAACAACAACAAATATTTTTTATCCTGGCTAGTCTGTTTTCTTTCACTACTCTACACAAACTAGTAGTAAAAGAGAAGAAATATAATAGTAATAGTTTAGTAAGAGGAGGAGGAGGAGGAGGGAGGGCGAAGAGAAAGAGGAAGGGAGAGAGGAGAATAACTAGAAGGAGAAGGAGAAAGGAAAGGAGAAGGAGCAGGAAGAAGGGAGAAA
>JAPQNM010000043.1:21531690-21541690 GCA_029783475.1 Metacarcinus magister | reverse complement strand
ACATTACGATTGGGATGTTCATGGAAAGAGCCAGTAAGTATGACACATCCAGACCTCCCTCCCTGCTTATTTTTTCTTCCCAGATATTTGTGTGTGTGTGTGTGTGTGTGTGTGTGTGTGTGTGTGTGTGTGTGTGTGTGTGTGTGTGTGTGTGTGTGTGTGTGCCACTGCCTGTGTGTGTGTAATCTGGTTTATTACTGCTGTTGTTCCTTCTCCCCAGCTGTTGCATGTTTACTTCCTTAGTGCTCCAGCTGCATCCTTTCCTACTTAGTCTGTGGAAGGTTATATATTTACTGAAAGGAAGTAAATTCAGTCAATAAAATGAACATAACTTACAACAATTAGAGAGAGAGAGAGAGAGAGAGAGAGAGAGAGAGAGAGAGAGAGAGAGAGAGAGAGAGAGAGAGAGAGAGAGAGAGAGAGAGAGAGAGAGAGAGAGTGAGTGAGTGAGTGAGTGAGTGAGAGTGAGTTACAGTTGCCATAGTAAAGGTGGAAAAAAGCCTTCAGGGTGGTTTGACACTTCTCTCGCCACCCTCATCCCCAAGGAGGCTCCCTTCCTCACTGCCAAGGGGAAGGGGGGCGGGTGGGTGGCACCTCACAGCTGCTTCCTTGGAGACTCAGGGGAAGCAGAAGGGACTGGAGTGAAGGGGAGTCACATAAGGTGCAAATTGTGTTGGTGTCAGGTTGTTTTTTTTTCTCTCTTTTTCAGTTTTTTTTTCATTCTTTGTTGTTGTGTCTGTTCTCGATGGTAATTTTTTATGTGTTTGTGTGTGTGTGTGTGTGTGTGTGTGTGTGTGTGTGTGTGTGTGTGTGTGTGTGTGTGTGTGTGTGTGTGTGTTTCCCTGCTTATGTTCTTCTCAAATTTTTCTTCTGTCTTTCTCTTTTTTCCCCCTCTATATCACTATCTACATATATGTATCTGTCTATTTATTTATATCTATCTATCAATTTATCTCTCTTTCTTTCTCTTTTTTTTTCTCTCTCACACACACACACACACACACACACACACACACACACACACACACACACACACACACACACACACACACACACACACACACACACACACGGCAATAGATAGTGGCCTCTATTGTTTGACCTTGAAAACGAAACATTCAACATTCAAAATACTAATCTGACCCCAAGTATGACGAATAAGATTACGAAATTATCCTCTTGCAAAGTAACGTAAAATTTAAACCACTTGACATCTTCATCTACGATCACATAACTTTAGGGCAGTGACTTCCTTTGTCTCAGTTAGCATGAGGGAAGGGTTGAACACAGGCAAAACTCCATTGAATAAGGTAAAGTCAAATACCGTTAGTTTAAGTCGCTCTTTAACTCTCTCTCTATATATATCTATCTATCTATCTATCTAACTATCTATCTATATCTGATTTAACTGTCTCGTATTTCTCGTAAAGACGGTAAATCGTGTCGTTATTCTCCGTTGTGATTATCGTAAAACTTGTGCTCAGCTTGTGAAATGTGCGTTGTCTTCCCTCACGTAGTTCTGGTTTGTATGATTTGTTACGTTGTACATCTTCCTATCGGGAAATGGTTCGCTGTATTGATTCTTCTATTTAAACTTGTGAAAAGATCTCAATAAACTCGCTAAATTGTTCTTTCTTTCATTTAATCACCACTATCATCACCACTATCATCATCATCATCATCATCATCATCATCATCATCGTCATTATCATCATCATCATCATCATCATTATCATCATCATCATCATTATCATCATCATCATCATCAGGCAGCTGTTAGGGGTCCGACGCACGGCACAAACTCGCCTCAACTTTTCCAGCTCATCACCATCCACTGTTTCTTTACTCCTCTTCACCCTCCGGAGTTTGGCGATACATTCTCTCACTCTCGATTTAGCATAATCCTTCGTCCCCTTCCTGCAGTTGTGTCATCATTTATCCTTCCATCCTTCCACCTCCTTAAAAAGTGCCCAGTTTTCAGGGCATTTCAAAGTAATTTTATGCTAAGAATATTTTGCACTTTTTGAATGAGCGTTCTATATAGATATCGTGTTGTTCGCCTCTAATTTAATTTTAAAGTGCATCTATTTCCTGAATATTTGCATTTTTGTTAAAGTAATATACGAACAGGAATACCCAAGAAGGTGTCGAGTGAGGTGACCTGTTGGGCCCGTCAGTATTTCTGGCTCACTTCCTCCTCGCCTTTAACACAATCCTCACGGTGCCTTTACGAACTACGTGACGTGTTCAGGTAAGCGTGGCCTCGTCTGGCAGGCGGTCACGCGGTCATGCAGTCACCCGGTTACTGAGGGAGATTGCAGCTTAGCACTTTACTCCGCGTCCAAGGTGGTTACGTCCCTCCTTCCCACCACATCACACTACATTTCCCTTGCCTTCTTTTCCCTGCTCACCTATTCTGTCTTGTTCGTCACCTTTTCCCCTTCCCTGGCTGGCCCTCCAAGCACTCTTTCGGGAGACAAGAGGAAGGATGGTGAGGGGTGGCAAGGGACGAAGAGATGTAAGGGAGGTATAAATATTTTAGACTCCAAAGGGGATAATTCATCTTCGTGAACCCACACACATTTTATTGGCCATAACTCACCGCCCCGCCAGAGTGTCTCCGAAGAATATTTATTTTTCTCTCTTGCAATGTTGGGATAAATCTTTGGTATGGCGGAGGAGCCTTAACGTTAGGGTGTCTCCGTGTGTGTGTGTGTGTGTGTGTGTGTGTGTGTGTGTGTGTGTGTGTGTGTGTGTGTGTGTGTGTGTGTGTGTATACATGAATTAAATATGTGAACAGTGATAGGCCAAACATTTCCATGCTTCATACATACACATCTATTCAAACACCTGAATTAATTTTATGTCACACACACAGACAGACACACACACACACACACACACACACACACACACACACACACACACACACACACACACACACACACACACACACACACACACACACACACACACACACACACACACACACACACACATACACACACACACACACACACACACACACACACACACACACACACACACACACCATTACAATATAAAGTTGATCTGCTGTATATGGAGCGCTATTGAAATATTCAAATAATACTTTTCCAGTATAACTCACAAAGTCGGAAAATCGATCCTAAACTATTTGATATTTTACGCAGTCAGCGGCAGTATCAGGCTTCATTTTTTATGGCTGGCGAGCCGTAAATCACCTTAAAAAACGCACACACACACACACACAGACACACACACACACACACACACACACACACACACACACACACACACACACACACACACACACACACACACACACACACACACACACACACACACACACACAAACAAACACAATATTAACATTTGATGAAGAAATAGGTGTCTACATTCTTAGTGTGGAACGTTGCCCGAGTGAAGAAAATAACAGACCTGAAGACATATTTTCGAAATGTAAGAGAGAGAGAGAGAGAGAGAGAGAGAGAGAGAGAGAGAGAGAGAGAGAGAGAGAGAGAGAGAGAGAGAGAGAGAGAGAGAGAGAGAGAGAGAGAGAGAGAGAGAGAGAGAACACATATTGAAGTGTCACATAGTTTGCGTCACTAACTGGCTATGTGGAAGGAAACATTTTATTTTCCCCATTGTTCCTTCCTTCTCTCTCTCTCTCTCTCTCTCTCTCTCTCTCTCTCTCTCTCTCTCTCTCTCTCTCTCTCTCTCTCTCTCTCATTTACCTAAGCACTGGTATTTACAGTCACGAAACATTACCTGGTCTATCCAGAAAGCAATCTTGTTTTTACACTCTAAAGGCCGTTCTTATGAGTATTCTTGGATCTTGAAGACTAACCCAAATTATACTAAATCAGCTTAATCCTTAATTATATACACCACTGCATTACCTGCACAGAAAGTGAGAGAAAGAGCGAGAGAGAAAGAAAGTGCGAGAGAGAAAGTGAGTGAGAGAGAAACGAAAGATTGCATGCCTAAGCTCCTGAGGTGTGTTTGCAAGGTGAGCAGACTGTTGACTCACCTTGCTCCTGATGTATGTTGAAGCACACTGCCTCTCTTGGTGTCATGTTCCGGTGTTTGGTGCATTGGGCTAGCCTGGTGTTGCATGACCCTGGTGTTGCATGACTCTGGTGTAAATAAACTTGAGTCTGGGGGGTTGGGTCGTATGCCGCTGTGATTGTAGTTAAACCTGCCACTGTTACCGTATTTTGAAGAGTATAGTGTGGACAATGGGATGCTGTACCGGTGTGTGTGTGTGTGTGTGTGGGTGTGTGTGTGTGTCTCTCTCTCTCTCTCTCTCTCTCTCTCTCTCTCTCTCTCTCTCTCTCTCTCTCTCTCTCTCTCTCTCTCTCTCTCTCTCTCTCTCTCTCTCGATAAAGACGATTTTGTATTCAATATATATTTTTTCCTTTTTTTGACTCTAATACCATTTTATTCATGACTTCTTCACTCTTGTTGTTTCTCCACCTTTATTCTCTCTCCTCCTCCTCCTCCTCTTCCTCTTCCTCTTCCTCTTCCTCTTCCTCTTCCTCTTCCTCTTCCTCTCCTCCTCCTCCTCCTCCTCCTCCTCCTCCTCCTCCTTCCTCTACCATTCCAGTAGGATTTCCATGCCAACCTTCGCCTCTCCCTTACCCCTCTGCCTCCTTTCTTGTAGATTGGATAGTGTGGTTCCTGTAGTTTCTGAAAATAACCTTGTCAAAACCGGCAGGTGTATTGCTTTTTTGTGTTTACCTGTGGATTCCTCTGTATTCCTTTGTATTCCTTTGTATTCCTTTGTATTCTTCCTCATCATCATCATCATCATACTTCTACACCTCCTTATTTAGATGAATATAGCATCATCACCTGTTACGTTCCTACTTTACAGTCTCTCTTCTTCTTACAATGGCCAGCCAGCACCGCGTCACGCCCGGACACGATATAAAACTTTCGCCCACTGAGCTCATTGAGGGGAGAGAGAGAGAGAGAGAGAGAGAGAGAAAGAAAACCCCATTGTATATTTTGTCTTTGTCTAAATGCTCATCTATTTTTTTCCTTCCTTTCTTTTCTTGCACACATGACTAATTTGGACTCGGATAAAAAGATGGAGAAGAAAAATGGAAACGTGCACGGAGAGAAAAGTTGGGAGTGGAATGGAGTTTGTTTGTTTGTTTGTTTATTTGTACATGACTGCGAGGAAACACCTACTTCGATTCTTTTCGTTTTTATCCTCCTCCTCCTTCTCCTTCTTCTTCTCTTCCTCTTCTTTCACCTACTCCTTTTCCATTCCAGTTCTTCTATCCCTTTCTCTCCGTGTCTCCCTCCTCTTCCTCCTCCTCCTCTTCCTCTTTCTCCCACTCCTCCTTTCCCACTTCAGTCCTCCTCTCTCTTTCTCTCCGTCTCTCCCTCCTTCTCCTCCTCTCTCTTCGCCCTTCAACTCTCCCCTTCCCGTTGCATCCAAACGTGAATGTAAATATCAGTGTCAATAACTGGAATCTTGTCACCCTCCCTTCCCTTCCCTTCCCTTCCCTTCCCTTCCCTTCCCTTCCCTTCCCTTCCCTTCCCTTCCCTTCCCCTTCCCTTCCCTTCCCTTCCCTTCCCTTCCCTTCCCTTCCCTTCCCTTCCCTTCCCTTCCCTTCCCTTCCCTTCCCTTCCTTTCCCTTTCCTCCCTCCCTCCACCCTCCGCCCTGCACCGGTCTCGCTCGCCTCTACTACTTTCTTTCTCTCTACTATTTGTTTTTTCTTCCCTCTTCTAGGTTTCCTGTATTTTTTTTTTTCTACTTTTTCCTCCTTGTTCTACTTTTTTTTTCTTTTTTTTTCTTTTCTTCACGTTCAACAACCTCCTTTACTTCGGTCATTTCCTCATTCTTCTTGTCCTTCTCCTTCTTCCTCCTCCTCCTCCTCCTCCTCCTCCTCCTGCTCCTCCTCCTCCTCCTCCTCCTCCTCCTCCTCCTCCTCCTCCTCCTCCTCCTCCTCCTCCTCCTGCCTCACATCCTATCACAGGAATGCCCTTCATCTCCCTTAGCCATCAAAACCTTCACGGCTTCACATTTCCCTTTGGATGTGCCCTTCGTCTGTTCTCTTTCACCCTTTAGTGTAGCTTCGCCTTTATCCCTTTTACCGTCAAAATCCATCTTGTTCTTGTGTCTGTATGTTTGCCCGTTTATATATACCCTTACCTTCCCGTCTTTTGCATATTCCCTTCGTCTATTAAACGTGACTCAACATACCTAACCTAACCGAACTGAACCCAACTTAACCTAATCTAACCCAACCTAACGTAATCTAACCTAGCGTGACTTAATCTTGTGTAACCAAACCTAACCTAACCTAACCTTATTTAACCTAACCTAATCTTAGAGGAGGATTTTACTCTCTTATTTCTGTTTTAATATCTTGTGTTGCCAAGTTTGTTTTAGTTTACAAAGTGGGTCACGAGGGAGATGGTGTTGCCTTGTGTTCTCATCTTCGCGTCGCTGTTCTTGTGTTCTCTGTACAAATCACGGCGTTGAGTTACGTCTTCCGTTGTACTTGAAGTGTGTTTACATTCACTACAACATCGCTGGGTTAAGTTAAGAAGTGAATGAGTATATACTATAGGAAAGTGTGCTGAGTGAGCAGTAATGGCTTCTGTAGTAAGACCAATTATAATTCAGCTAATAATACATGGTCTTCAGAGGGATGATGGGGCTTAAATGATAAATCTAGTGCACGTGAGGCTCGCCTTAGGGCCTTCATAATTAATATCAGGTATCATAACCTTCTAATTACATGGATAACGTCTGATTTAGTTTGAGTTAACTTTTAATTGTAATGTTTGTGAAGCGTGGAGAGCATAGGAGAGGAGGATACATTAAAAAAAAAAATGTACTCTGTCAGAATGGATAAAGAAGGAAGGAGAGAATGTTACAGTAAAGGAAGAGAAGAAATTGGGGGAGAGAGACAGTCTGGATCATGTAAAAAAAAAAAGAGGGAAGGAGGGAGAGAACGAGAGGGCACGCGTTATTAAGAAGAAGGGGAGAGGAAAAAAAATGAAGAGGGAGAGAGGCATAAATGTATATAAGGAGAAAAAGAGACCGAAAGAAAGAAAGAAAGAGACAGGGAAAGAAAAAAATAAAGTAAGCCTTGCATACTCACGTGTAGATGGGTGTGCCAGATTCATTTCTGTAAAACATCATGAGTACAGGCAGGTCGTCCTCCACAGACGTAGCCACATCGCAGGGGAGCAGCGCCTGGCCCTCCATCACGGCCGTCACGTTTACCAGAGGACCTGAAGAGAAGGGAAAACACGCTGATATAAGACACACTCACTATCCTTGCAGTCCTACCCGTGCAAGGAATATATAAAGCAAAGCATGTTACCACTGAAACCGTACGCCCATCCCTTCCTAACCCTGTGTGTGTTTAATAATGAATGAATGTCACGTGGAATTTGCGCTGATAATATATGTTGCTGAAGCACATTATAACTACCGCGCAGCCAACCTTCCTTGTCCAGTGGTTGGAAGAATATATGTTGTTATCGAACCCGTTAGAGAGAGAGAGAGAGAGAGAGAGAGAGAGAGAGAGAGAGAGAGAGAGAGAGAGAGAGAGAGAGAGAGAGAGAGAGAGAGAGAGAGAGAGAGAGAGAGAGAGAGAGAGAGAGAGAGAGAGAGAGAGGGAGTACATCAAGTGGATTTCAGATTTGTGATCGGAATTAATTTTTCTATTACTTATTTTTTTCCTAAGATTAACGGAATTACATCGAGGTGACGGTGTTCAAGACGTTGTTACTTATCCTTTAACGTGACAGACACTGGCGTCACGTAGGTCACATCGTTTGTTATGGAAGAGTGACGAAGCTTCATGATGATAATACACAGTACGTGACAGGTGAAACGAGGAGACCAAGAGAAGGATAATAAGAAACCCAAAGAAACCAACATCACCATCAGTGCATCCATTTATTATTAGAGAAAAAAAACACGAGCATAAGTATGAAGTTGAAAAGGAAGTGAATACGCAATGTTATGAACTTAAAACAAAAAACATCGCCTTTATTGACTAAGAATTGTAGAAAAAGATAAATTGTTGTAGTAAGAATGCATAATATAAAGATTGTACACTTTATTTTTGTTGCTTAGTTCACATGATATTCTTTTCCTTCACTGTCGTACTGGATAAGCTAGTAGCCACCTCAAAACTGCTTCCTTCCTTGCTTCTTTCCTTCCTTCCTTCCTTCCTTCCTTCCTTCCTTCCTTCCTTCCTTCCTTCCTTCCTTCCTTTTTCAGATTCCCTTCCTTGGAAAAATGTAACTGGCTCACATTTTGTCAGAAACACACACTTCTTTTTCCACACTCGTTTCCTTTTTCCATTTTTCCTTTGTCTTTTCCCTGCGGCGTTAGGGAAAGTGTAAGAGCAGAGGAGAGGAAAAAAAACCGACGCAAAAGGTGAAGAAACAGGTAAAACAACGCGTAACTGAGATGAGACAATGATGAAACTAAGATCAGAGGACACACAAAAAAGCTACAGTTTTACCCTTGCTCTCTTAACTCTCGACACCTTCACTCTTGAGCTAGTGATGGAAAATAAGATAAACTTTCCCTTGATTTAGAACACAGACAGTACAGGCAGCTTTAGACACGCGGAGTATTTACTTATACGTACTGTTCAAGGTTCCCAAAGATTCCTTCACATTGACCAACACACACAAGAATAATTGGATGGCTCTGCGTTGTCTCATGCTAAGAATGAAAGCCCAGCGGATTAATTACTTCGAAACTCTTACGATTAAACTGCAAGACAATATTAATTGAGTGAAGGCAAGTTTATAATTGTCTAGTAAAGGATAGATAGATAGATAGATAGAGAGCGAAAGAGAAAAGAGAGAGAGAGAGAGAGAGAGAGAGAGAGAGAGAGAGAGAGAGAGAGAGAGAGAGAGAGAGAGAGAGAGAGAGAGAGAGAGTGAGAGTGAGAGTGTGTATGTGTGTTCAAAGGAAGAAAAAATGCTGAACAGGAGATGAAGCAAGGGGAGAGAAGTGCAAGGAAAGGGAAAGAATAGGGAAAGAGCAAGGGAGGACAAGAGGGAAATATACGTGTAGCTAGAGAAAGAAAAAAAGAAAGAGCGAAAGAGAGGAAAGAAAAGAGATTTCAGGATGAGTGGTAAAGAAAGGAAGGCAAGGAAGAAAACAAAGAAAAAAGTAAGTAGCTGAAGGAGAAAGTGATAGAGGAGGAGAGTAGAAGAAGAGCAAAGGGAAATCTACAAGCTATTCGCCTCCAGTAAAGAACTTTTTTCGATCTTAATGTCACTGTATTTATCTTTGACTGTACCGCCCCGCTCCGTCTTGCACCTGGCTGACTCCCACGCACTGTACCCCTCCCTCTCCCCCTTTTATACACACACTCTCTCTCTCTCTCTCTCTCTCTCTCTCTCTCTCTCTCTCTCTCTCTCTCTCTCTCTCTCTCTCTCTCTCTCTCTCTCTCTCTCTCTCTCTCTCTCTCTCTCTCTCTCTCTCGCGACGGAATAATTATTAAATGAAAATTAAAACTATGTATTTATTCTAATTCTTTTTTGGGTGGTTTATTTTTCACAATCTTGATGGTGATGAAACACTTGTCTCTTTTCAGTTGTTTAATGTGAAAAGTGTTTGGTGTTGACGGAGGAAAAGTAGGCCATAGAGAGAGAGAGAGAGAGAGAGAGAGAGAGAGAGAGAGAGAGAGAGAGAGAGAGAGAGAGAGAGAGAGAGAGAGAGAGAGAGAGAGAGAGAGAGAGCAAGAAAGAAAGAGAGAGAGGTACTGGTTCAAAAATTCAAGGAAAGTGAATGAGTGAAAAAGATTGAGGCTCAGTTTAAAGTGGAAGTGTGTGTGTGTGTGTGTGTGTGTGTGTGTGTGTGTGTGTGTGTGTGTGTGTGTGTGTGTGTGTGTGTGTGTGTGTGTGTGTGTGTGTGTGTGTGTGTGTGTGTGTGTGTGTGTGTGTGTGTGTGTGTGTGTGTGTGGTGTGTGTGTGTGTGTGTGTGTGTGTGTGTGTGTG
>JAPQNM010000043.1:21521690-21529190 GCA_029783475.1 Metacarcinus magister | reverse complement strand
GTATATGAGTTTAAGGACGTTTGTGTTTGTTGTTCTTGTGTGTTTTATATGTGTGTGTTTGTCTTCATGTGTTGTGTGTTATATGTGTTTGTTTTATATATATTTATTTTTTGTTTCCGTGTGTTTGGTGTTGTGTTACATGTGTTTGCTTTGTGTGTGTTCTGGTGTTTCATGAGTCCTTGTGTTTGGTATTGTGTGTTGTGTGTTGTGTTTGTTTTTATTATTGCTGTGTTACACGTGTTTTACTGCTTTTTTTCGTGTTTTTAGTTTGTATCTTTGGTATTTGTAGTGTAAAAAGCATTTAGGAAGTTCAATGCATGGGATTATTATACGAAACTAAACGATAAATTAATTGTTGTATAGTAAACAATATCATGGCGGTTGACAAACTGTTATATTTTTTTTCTCCTATTTTGTATCACGTCTTTGATGCGAACAAACATTAAGGAAAGCATATGTTTTTTTTTCTTTCTGTCTCACTCTCTTTTTTTTCCTTTTTCTCTAACACACACACACACACACACACACACACACACACACACACACACACACACACACACACACACACACACACCCCCCCACACACACACACACACACACACACACACACACACACACACACACACACACACACACACACACACACACCACACACACACACACACACACACACACACCACACACACACACACACACACACACACACACACACACACACACACACACACACACACACACACACACACACACACACACACACACACACACACACACACACACACACACCACACACACACACACACACACACACACACACACACACACACACACACACCACACACACACACACACACACACACACACACACACACACACACACACACACACACACACACACACACACACACACACACACACACACACACACACACACACACAACAAAAGCCACCATTTACCCAGCATGACCCAACATTGGTAGCTCGCAACTCCTGAAGAGCGGCGGTGAAATGGCCTCTATCTCCTACGCTGCCTTCGAGACACGGCCGTAACTCTAGCTCCACAATAGCCGGCCAAAGATTTACCCCTGAAATGACAGCCAGGCGAGGTTGAGACGAATCCCCAACCCTCACAACACCACCAGTATCACCACCACCATCTCCACCACCATTGCTATCTCGTGCCCACACCACCTCTCATCACCAACACCAGCTGCCAGGGTCTTGTAACACGTATAGCATGAAGTTGACGGTAGTACATGCACGTAAGGAGGAACGCGGTCAGTTGAGTCGCCTTGGATGGAGTTAGTGGGCGTGGAGGAAGTGTAGTGTTGTTTTGACGGCAAGTGTGCAACAGCCGCGGATTTATGCTTGACGGGAGACAGTGCACGCCGCCACAAGACCCACGATTTATGAGGGTCTCGACTAGGCAAGGACGACGAATAGTGTTCTGTCTCTCTCTCTCTCTCTCTCTCTCTCTCTCTCTCTCTCTCTCTCTCTCTCTCTCTCTCTCTCTCTCTCTCTCTCTCTCTCTCTCTCTCTCTCTCTCTCAGTAGGTGTGATATCTTATTTATTACATTTTTTCTTAATTTTCATGTAATATTCGTTGAAATGTTGCTGCTTCATTCTTCATTCCCTTACTTGGATATTAATATTCACACCTTCCAGCCTGGCAAGTCCTCACCTTGTATAGCAGCAACACACCTACTTTTTTGTCACCTTATAGTGCATGACTTTGGAACTAAACTAACTGTGGATTTCCTGCCACCATAAGCATTTTTTTTTTTCAAAGTATATGTTATAAACATTTACCAAACCTTTATACGCATTTCTATTCGGTTTTAGCATAACACTCTTTTTAACACTGCAGCCAAATTTTTTGGGATATCATTAATGTGTAATTATCATACTAATTGTCTAATGGTGACAGTATAATGACCTCTTTCACCTTTATCACTTTCCGAGTTAATTTTCCTTATTTTGTACAGTTTCTATTTATTGTATTGTATATATATATATATATATATATATATATATATATATATATATATATATATATATATATATATAGATATATATATATATATATATATATATATATATATATATATATATATATATATATATGTGTGTGTGTGTGTGTGTGTGTGTGTGTGTGTGTGTGAATTTGTCCGAAAGTTCAAAGTTTTATTCTCAGTAACTCTCTCTCTACAATCTTTTCTACAATAATTTATGTTCGTCCGTGTTGCGTCACTTTTTTGTTGCACCTTTACTGGAGAGAACAATGTCCTTCCTTACTATTCTGTTCCGCCTCTGCATTTTTCATCGTCCATTCCTCGCCATTCTTCAGCATCTGTGTCTCGTTGGTCTGTCCTTTTTTGAAGCAGAAAAAAAATCCATGTGTGATCTTTTGTGTCACTGAATAACTTATAATTGGGTTACGTGTGTTCTGTTTTTTCGTATGAATTAGGTACTTGTAAATAGAGAAGACGTTGGTAAGTAATGCCACGAATTTGTGTCAGTAATACAGAAATGAATTGTTTATCATTTTATTATTGCATTGGAACGTTACATTTCCAGTTTAAATTGTATACAAACACACACACACACACACACACACACACACACACACACACACACACACACACACATACACACACACACACACACACACACACACCATAGGAGATATATATATAGAAAAAAAAGAGCATGAGAAAGGAAAAGAGAAATAGAGACTGACCAATCTTGCTCTTCCTCCCACTGCTTAAAACCTTTCTCATCCTCCACCTCTCCCATCACCTCCTTCTTCTTCCTCTTTTTACCCAGTAGCGAGAAAAGAGAAGAGAGTTTGTGAGTTGCGCTTCCTATGCTTGTGTACCCTGGTGAGGCGTTTCTGGGGTAGGGGATCAGGTGCCAATTTCACATCAGCGGCTTGAACGTCAGTAGAGGCTGGGGGATGAAGGGCCAATTACCGTGCTTTCCTGGCGTCTTGCGGAACACATGATTGGCCGACTTCAGGCACTGGTTTGCGCGCTACTGACGGGGTTATGAGTGTGTTGATTCTTAAAGGCGTGACGTTGACTGTCTAATAATAACAACTGCCATTGACGTACTGCTGCTACTACTGCTACTGCTCTTCCTCATCATCATCTTTCTTCTTCCTTCTCCTCCTCCTTATATTCTTCTTCTTATTATTCATATTATTCCTTATTATTATTATTGTTATTATTGTTGTTATTATTTATAGATGGTGGTGGTAAAAGTGGTAGTAGTAGAACCAGTCTTAACAGTAATACTTGCACTAGTAGAAGCACCAGCACCAGCACCAGCACCAGTATGTTAAGGTAATGGAAGAATTTATACTAAAGCACAACGATCAGAGAAGATTTAACAGACTAACAAAGAGAAGGGTTCAATGTGTGTGTGTGTGTGTGTGTGTGTGTGTGTGTGTGTGTGTGTGTGTGTGTGTGTGTGTGTGTGTGTGTGTGTGTGTGTGTGTGTGTCGTGTCTGTCTATTTGTCTGTCTACCTGTTACCAAGGGATTCTCATGTGTCAGAGCAAATACGAATTCAGTTATGTAGCTTCAGACAGTGAAGGGGATGAACAGGGAAAGACTGAAGTGAAGCCAGCGAGGGTGATTATGTTGAGGAACGCGGCTGGAAGCACGAAACTCAAATAAAAGGTGACATTTGCTTAAAGTGCATGTGTCATAGAAGAATGTGAGGAAGTGTGTGCTAAACCGGCGTGTTCATGAAGAGGGGAAGGTGATGCCTGGTGTGAGGGTGTAGATGTTTGCGAGCTACGAGGACAATGGGTGAAGGATAGAGAACACAAACTTGATGAAGAATGGAAGGTAACTCTACGGGACAGAATGAAGGAACTGGATATTATACAACGATTCACTTATTTCATACATATTTATCAACGTATTTGAATCAATAGATATAATAGAATAAAACATAAATATGACCCAAAGCAAGATATATATATATATATTAAGTGCAAATAGTTCTCACACAAGATATATAGTTTGACTTCCCTTCCTCTCTGATAAGGGGCTCAGCAGTTACTCTTTTAACTCAATAACTATTTTCTCTCGACTCTGACTCCCTTCCTGTCCTGCCAAATACGGAAAGTTGAAATTACCAATGAAGTATATTAGTATTCATAGGAGTCATATAATATGGATCACAGCATACATATTCAGTGGGGATGCGGGACAAGGTTGGACTGGAAGTGAAAAGTAGAGGTGGCAAAGGAGAAGGAAAAGGGATGATCAGTGTATTTAAGTGCATGACAGCGACGTGGTGAGGAAGGACACACACAAACTGGTGCTGGGAAGGTGAATGGAAAATACGGTGTTATATTATACTTAAGCTGTGTGTTGGAAGAGAAAGGAGAAGATATGTATGAGAGTAACCGGGTATGCATTTTGAAAGTGAAAGACTGTAAAAGCCAAAGAAGTTACATGATATACAGTGATTGGGTATAACGAGTGAGGTAGTGGATGTTAGCGTGTGTGTTTGTATGATTAAGATGCAAAGGAAAAGTTGACACGATAATTGCTGTGAAAGAAAAGAAAGAATGTGAGGAAATCTGAAGAAAAAAGTACATAAAGAATCGCAAAAACAAACAAGGATGATAAAAGATGAATAATTATGAAAATAACTTGTAGAAATTAAAGAAAGCAGAGATAAGTGAGAAAAAAAAATATGAAAGAGGGAAGGACTGAAATGAGAAGGATTAGTAAAGATCAATAAGTTAAGATAATAAAAAAGTCACTCTGTCTAATCTTAATTTTCTCAATCGCTGGAATTAACCTCGATCTTCTTTTTCTTCACCTTCAGAAAGCACTATAAGCTCCACAAACAGGTAGAGTTAATGCAATAAATCCCTCATTTAATTCAGCTTTTATCATTTTTTTTCATTCTTGTGATCATTAATATATGCTTCAAGAGTGTCTGTGCCGTGTTCAGGACAGGAAAGGAACGTGATGGATATTAATAACGTTATTAATATTAGTGTTATTACGTGTTTGATGTGCGTAATTACTTCACAGCAGGAGGATCGTTAGGACGACACATGGCTAACTAGGTAATTAGTTGGTTGTTAAGAGCTAATTTGTGAGACTAATGCACCGCCCTCACCTCATTTAGCTGCCCCAGAAAGGAGTTGAGATAGGAGGTATTAATGTATTCACCCTTCCACTCCTACTTACCCTGTCACCACCTACTCAATTACCTCCCCTGTCAAACTATTCATAATTACCCTGCCATCACCTACTCACTTACCTCCCCTGCCAACCTATTCCTCCTGCTTACCCTGCCACCACCAAATGTACCATCTACCTTTGTCATCCCGTTCCTAGTTACCCTTCCACTTATCTCCTCATCTCACCTATACTCACCCTTCCCCTTGATCTTCCTCTCTTTCCTCACCCTACTCCCTATCACCCTTCTCCTTCCCACCCATCTCTTTTCACCCTCAGTATGTAAGCGTCAGCCATACCAATCCTATAACCTATTCACTAAATCTTCTGTTCTTTCACTCTTAACTCTTTAACGTCTCCTATCTTACTTTCCTTATTCCTTATGTTCACCCTTCCTCACCTCTTCCTCCTCCTCCTCACCCCTTCCCTCAGCCATCACACCTCCTTTCAGCTTCTCTCAAGGCGCAGCACGATTTTACGCCGACGGCTGCTTGTGGAACTAATTGCTTCTGTTTGTTTACATTAGTGAGACACGAGCGAGGGTCCCCAGGCGAGGCAGGAACGTCGCTGCGAAATTGACAATGACGTAGTGTTTTGGTGCTGTGAGTGCGAGGCTGGGGGAGGAGAGGGGGGGGAGGAGGAAGAGGAGGAGGAGGAGGAGGAGGAGGAGGAGGAGGAGGAGGAGGAGGAGGAGGAGGAGGAGGAGGAGGAGAAGAAGAAGAAGAAGAAGGAGTGAAAAAAAGTAGGAATTGGACGTGTGTGAAAGAAAGGATAAAAGTGTGGAGAAAAGAAGAATTGAAAAGTGTATACCGGAGAAAATAATAGTGTGATGAAGATGGACGGGAGGAGAAAGAAGGGAAGAAGCAGCGAAAATATTAAGTGGCAGAAAACTGGCACAGAAGAAGAAGTATAGAACGTTGCAAAAAAGTGAGGTTGAGATTTAATTTGTGTGTAGCGTTATTCACACATTAACAGTGTTCGAAAAAAAGAAGAAAGAGAGAAAGTAGAAAAAATCATTAGTCTCAAAATAACTTAAACTTATACCATACTCAAAAAAACGTATATAATTTCAAAAAAGATATATAACGACTTAAGGAAATACCTATACAGGAAAATAAAAAATAAAAAGATATACATGTATGGAACAAGTCATCGCGCTATCTCTTCCTCCCCTTGCTTTGGGACACACGTGATTGGACAACCGTGTTAGCAAGCATTCCTCGACAGGTGACGGGTGATGAGCGGCGCCTTAGTGTTAGGAGGAAGGAAGGGCGAGGGACGGTGTAAGGGTTGGCTGGCTGGCTTTGTTCTTGTTCAGTACTTGTGTTCATGTTAGGGTGACCGGCGGCTCGCTCCCTCCCTCCTCCAGTCTCGAATATGTGTCTTGCTGCCTCTGTTTGCTTGTTGTACTCGTCGCTTATGTCTGAAATATTGGTTCTCTTGCAATACTGACGTTCTAGTGTGTGTGTGTGTGTGTGTGTGTGTGTGTGGTGTGTGTGTGTGTGTGTGTGTGTGTGTGTGTGTGTGTTTTGAAGCGGGCTACTAGTTATGTCTTTTCGTGTCCTCCATTGAAAACAAATATTCGTCTCTTTGATCAGATAATTTCACCAGTCATCAAGTCATCAGTTATCCCGTACCTACCGAACACGCACCTTTAAACACTATCTTTATATGGAGTCGTCGTTTGCTATTTCAGAACGCGATGGAATAAATTGGAGGCGGTCCAGAGTAAAAAAGAAAAAAAATGGGCGATCAAAGACTATCGGATCCAGAAACTCCATCGCAAGTTCCCTATTCCGCCGCCTCTCCGCTGCGTCGCTGTTTTATGTTCCTTGTCATGGAGGCTGCTCGTCTGAAATGGCCAACTTCTTGCTTCTCCCCGTGTCAGGAATGTTCGAAGTACTGGACTATACATTTCCTTCCCTCCAGTGTTGCCTTCCCTTGAGTGCGGCAGGAACCAGCAGCTGCAGCATGTCATACACTTCACTGGACTGTGTGTTTTGGAAATGTTTCGTTTTATCTAAAGTTCTCTGGGAAAGTGATGGTTTTTTGGGAGTACATATGTAGAGTGTTCTTTTTCGTTCGTTCAAGGTCATGGGCATCTGTGTTATTGACGTAGGATTTAGAAACAATTTGTAAAGTCAAGTCATAGTTACGAAGAGAAAAAAAGTGGCATCAGTTATAACTATTACCAACACACACACACACACACACACACACACACACACACACACACACACACACACACACACACACACACACACACACACACACACACACACACACACACA
>JAPQNM010000043.1:21496690-21516690 GCA_029783475.1 Metacarcinus magister | reverse complement strand
TCACTTATTATTTTCCTCTTTCTCTCCTGTACTGTAAGAGAACTGAATTTTGCTTCTAAAATTAAAGTTTGACTAAGAAATAAAAAATAAAATATATAAATAAGTCCATAATAGTAAAAGTATACAAAATTGACTGACTACTTTATTGAAGAGACACAATCAACATAAGTAGATCTCGTAAACTTTTTTCCCCGAAGCACTAACAATACGTAAAGCTTTTCTTGAATTCAACTTCTTTCAACTCAGGATCACACAGCCATTACGAAAGGCCTTGCACAGTGAGGGAATTTCAATACCCGATCTGTTTGTCCTACAATGTTTCGTCTCCAATAAGGATAAAGTACAATACCGTCAAGCGATATATAAGGATTCACTCACTCACTCACTCACTCTGGAACCAAAAAAAAGAAAAAGATAAAGAATAAAGTAAAAGAAAGTCTGTGACGTCTTGCAATCCTCTTGTCTTTGTTCTAACCAAGTATATTTCTCTTATCTCATTTTATTGCTCTCTCTCTCTCTCTCTCTCTCTCTCTCTCTCTCTCTCTCTCTCTCTCTCTCTCTCTCTCTCTCTCTCTCTCTCTCTCTCTCTCTCTCTCTCTCTCTCTCTCTCTCTCTCTCTCTCTCTCTCTCTCTCTCTCCTTCATCTTGATCTTACCGTAGAGAAAAGGATGATTGATGGAGAGATCATTCCCTTCCCTTCCCATAGCTCTCTCTCTCTCTCTCTCTCTCTCTCTCTCTCTCTCTCTCGTCTCTCTCTCTCTCTCTCTCTCTCTCTCTCTCTCTCTCTCTCTCTCTCTCTCTCTCTCTCTCTCTCTCTCTCTCTCTCTCTCTCTCTCTCTCTCTCTCTCTCTCTCTCTCTCTCTCTCTCTCTCTCTCTCTCTCTCCAGGAGCAGGTCATGAGAAGAGTCGTTTTCCTCGTTCTCGTGTAATTGTCTTGGCCCACTCTGTGCTGTTTATTGTTGTTGTTGTTGTTTTCTTGTTGTTTTGTTGCTCTTGTACCTCCATAGCCTCATGAGCCTTTGTTTAAGTTTTTTTGTTGCTTCGTTCAAGAGGAAGGTGGTGATGGTGGTGGTGGTGGTCATGGTGATGGTGGTGGTGGTCATGGTGATGGTGGTGGTGGTGGTGGTGGTGGTGGTGGTGGTGGTGGTAGTGGTAATATGATTGTTTTGTTTTGTTTCGTGGAAGTTTGGCGTCTAAGGTGTTTGTGTCTAAGGCAATGACGTTATTTGCTAAGTGTTTGTGTAATTGTTATATTGGTTGTTTTTTTTACAGTTCTCTCTTCATCCGTTTTCATCATTTGTTTTCCTCTCCACTCAATATTTTTATTTTTCAATTATACATTTCTTTCTTGTTACTTTATTATGCATCAACTTTTTTTTCTTTCTTTTCTCCATCATCTTTTGAATCGGCATCATTTCCCCTTGTGATAAAATGTGCGGCCGTGGATCTGGCAACACTGTCACATCAGGGGTCGTATTAACCACTCGCTTTTCATTCCACCGACACCACACCTCCTCTGCTCTTCGCTCTGCCCACTCCTCTCTTCGTTCAGCGGCGCCTTCCCTCCTTGGTGTTTCGTCTCACTCCACAACGAAGCTTTTTCTCCCACTCCCGCGGCTGTTTTGGGCTCGAATCAGTGAGGAACTAAAAACAAAAGCTACGGAAACGAGTATCGACCGTCAATTTTACGGAGATCCCTTTCCCCTTCTGTGAACCGTTTGGGAAAGCGAAGCCATAAGGGGATTATGGGTTCTGTACCAACGCGCGGATCGGTGATTCTGGAAACTCTCAAAGGGAGCGGAGCGAGGTCGCCATCCTGAGGCATTGCGATTGTTAGCCTCGTCACTCACTGGACGGGATTGATCGGCGGGGCGACGGAGTGCGAGGACGAGGTGATGCAGTGCGCAGGCATCAGAGGGCGCGGGTAGCCTTCTGTGTGTATACATCATCAGCGGTAAAGATGCTGGAAATAATGAGTTTGGAATGAGTGTTGTGACCTGAACGTCATGAGTGGGACTTAGAGCAAAGAAAGGAGGAGGGAAAATAGGAAAAGCAGGAATGAGGTCACACGCACAGGGATTCACAAACACACTATTTATACGACAGGGTTCTGCCTTCACTAATGGGTCGAGGCAAGGGAAGGCGGGGCGAAGGGAGTAACTGCCCCACGAGAGAGAAACTCATGCCGGCAGATTAGAGTGAGGCTGCCATAATGACTTTGCTTTTGTTCCACCATCGTGGTCGTGAGGGCGATGGCTGGGAACGACCGCCTGCTAAAATGACCTTGAGTTCGCCGTGTCATTAAGCCACACCATCAAGGTCATGCACTCGGATAAGTCACGAGGAGGTCATGTGCACTCGGAGAGGTCACATGGAAAATCTTACGATACTCTTGATGAAAGCTCCGATATTTTTATGTAACTTCATGACCATTTACCTAATATTAATACTTACAATTACAGAGTCTGAAGTAATACATATTAAATAACTCAACCCTCTTTTTTTCAATTTATTACTATTACCTTCATTACATTACTTCCTATAAGTAATAAAAAATGGTTGACACAGTAGTATGATGTAGTATTCGGATTTTATGGCTACTTGGAATACTTATGGATCCAGGAATTCCAGAAATGTTCAAGATTAGGATAAACCATTGTACTTGGCATGGTTTCCGTTGTATCTCGGTCAACATGAGGAAGAGGAAGAGGAAGAGAAGAAGAGAAAGAGGAAGAGGAAGAGGAGAAGGAGAAAGAGGAAGTGGAGGTGCAAGGCGGTGAATGCTTAGGACTTTGGTGCAAAAGAGCGATTTGTAATATAAGTCTTGAAGCTGAACGTAATTTTTTTATGTTCTCTGATATTGGATAGTTGAGAGAAGGGCGACGGGATGAAAAGGAAGGGGAAGGGACGGAGGAAAAGAGAAAGAAAAAGGAGAATGTTAAGAAAGATTAAGAAAAGAGAGGTGATAAAAAAGGGGAAGGTAACAAGACAAACAAGTGAAGATGATGGATAAGTAAAATTTGATGGGATAGGCAGTAATTTCCTTGCCGGAAGATGAAGAAGAAGAAAAAGAAGAAGAAGAAGAAGAAGAAGAAGAAGAAGAAGAAGAAGAAGAAGAAGAAGAAGAAGAAGAAGAAGAAGAAGAAGAAGAAGAAGAAGAAGAAGAAGAAGAAGAAGAAGAAGAAGAAGAAGAAGAAGAAGAAGAAGAAGAAGAAGAAGAAGAAGCTGATACACTGGAAAAAGAAGAGGTAAAGGAGGAGGAAATTAATAACACAGAGGATGCTGTAGAAGGAAAAAAAGCGAGAAAGAAAGGAAACACAGGAATGAAGATAAATGCAAGAGGAAGAGGAGGTAACATAAAGAGATGATTAAGAAATGAGATAAATTACATAAAACAAAATAAAGACAAACGAAAACATGAGATGAAAAATAGTATAAAAACGTCATGAACTAAGAAGAGAAACAAAATTGTAAATAGTCTTAAGAAAAACGACTTGAATGTATAAGGTTCTAAAGAAGAGGAAGGAACTAGCGAGCGAGTGGTACAGAGAAAACAGGAAGGAAGGAAGGAAGAAAAGGGAGCTGTGCAGAAATGAAGGGAAAAAGACGCGGTTCAGAGGGTGTGAGGGACGGATGAGGCGGCAAATAGGGTGCTGCGTGGGTGAGAGATATTAAGAGCAAGTCTGGTTGTTCTGGCGGGTCGATGATATACTCGGTGGGGGTTATTGCCTTGCCGCGGGATTCATCGCTGTCGTAACTCCAGAAGGTGAGCCCGCTGGCCCCGCTGAGTTAAGGGCGGGAGCTGTGTGGACAATTTCCTGAAGGTACTGAGTCTCCCTCCCGCTTGCATCTACCCAGCCAGCCAGCCAGCCAACCAACCAACCAACCAACCACCCAGCCAACCAACCACCCAGCCACTCAGCCAGTCAGCCACCAAGCCAGCCACCCAGCCATCCAGCCAGCCAACCAGCCAACCAACCAGCCACCCAGCTAGCCACCCAGTCAGCCAGTCAGCCAGCCAGCCAGCCAGCCAGTCAGCCAGCCATCCAGCCAAACCTTCGGCAGGAATTCAAGTTTTATGGTGATTTCACGTTTGGTAACGAATTGCCGTGAACGTTTTAGCTTGGAAGAAAGTGGTGTGTGTGTGTGTGTGTGTCTGTGTGTGTGTGTGTGTGTGTGTGTGTGTGTGTGTGTGTGTGTGTGGGTGTGGGTGTAGGCGGGTGTGGCTATGTATATGTGTCTTGGTAATTATCTAAGAGTAATAGGCTTTCAAATTCAGGTTACGATTTTTTTTGTTCTGGGTAAACTATAATAGCTTTCTTTTTCGAATGGAGATTTAGTTTTTATTCTTTTTTACGGAAACTTGTATAATAATTAGTGATTTTTTTTCTCTTGTCGTAAACGTAATATCTGTGGTAAAAGGAAAGAAATAATGATTCACCCCCCCCCCACACTTACCAACACCCCCCCAAAAAAAAGATATATAGTCCGTGCCTCATGACAACCATTGACCATAGATCTACCCAATGATAGTTTACACTTGCACCGGATAAATGGTGGGTACAGTGCGATCACCTAAATGACACATACAGTCTCTTAACGGTTGACACAGTTAAGGACATTTGTAAATTATACCTCACGACATGTATAACCTTCAACTGACCTCCTTAACCTCTAACCTCAAACCTAACCTGATCTGTATGAACACTTATACAGTGGTGGGGTGAATCCAATCTTCCTGGATATTACACCTTGGCTCTCAATTATTTTAAAGCCTTTCAGCGTCATTAAGGTAGCACTTGATTATTTCGTACTCAGTCTCAAAGCACTCGTCACAATTATTTTTTTTTTTTTATAGTGGAAATAATTTGAAAGTGTAACCCCGCACTTTGTTCTGATCAGTACTGGAAGAACATGGAAAAATGTATGTCACCGGCTAACTAGTGTGACGTGACGTGAATTGATAGAGATCTGACAGGTTATTGGTAATACAAATGTTGATCGTTCAGTTACTTTTAATGATATCGTGACGTTTGAAATGATGCTCACTAATGTCCATTGAACACATACAAACATACATACATACATACATACATACATACTTTCATCGCTCAACAGCCTGCGTCAATGTCAGTGTTTCCCAAAGTGTCATGCATGGAGGACACGCGCCGCTCTGGTGCTACAAACCTCTTCTTTCATATGTATTTTTTCTAATGCTAGACAGATCCTATAACTCCTCAATAATACTTGTTTTCCTTTCTACACACTCTGGCTATAACGTAATCACGGCTTTAATTCATCTTAGTATTATATCATATTTACGTGAGGGATTATGGCCCCGTGTATGCGTGCGCGAACTCACTGTATATAAAAAGAAAGGTCGTGTTAGCATCAAGCACGGCGACTCGGAGGTAACAAAACGCAAAACACAGCTCTTCAAAGTGAATAAATTGATTACATTCCGTGAAAATATGAAGGGAAGGCAGAGGTGGCTGCCGCTCTGCCCCAAAAATACAAAAGAAAAAACTCATTGCGAGAGACTTTTAGGGAAGAAATGAAAGAAAATAACACTCATAAATTCAGTGCTAATTGAGAGAGAGAGAGAGAGAGAGAGAGAGAGAGAGAGAGAGAGAGAGAGAGAGAGAGAGAGAGAGAGAGAGAGAGAGAGAGAGAGAGAGAGAGAGAGAGAGAGAGAGAGAGAGAGAGAGAGATCATTTCCCATGGGAGGGCTTCATACCTAAAGGGAGAGAGGGCTAACGGAGAGGAGGGAAGTGAGTCTAAGTGAAATAGGAGAGGAAAAAAATGAATGGTGAGTCGGAAAAAGAGAGGAAGAAAGATAAAAGTGGAAAGAGTTGGAAGCAGAAGAGAGACGAATAGAAAAGAAGTTGAGAGTGGGAAGGAGAGGAGGATAAGAGGCAAGAAAACAGGGAAGGAGAAGAGAAGTGAGTGTGAAATGAAGGGAAGAGGGGAAGGGGAGAGGAGAAGCAATTAGAAAGTGTTTAGAGGAAAAATGTGAGGGAGAAAGACAGATGAATAAGGGAAATGGTTGATAGAGACTGAAAATATAAGTAAAGAGGAAGGAGAGACCAGAGCTGTGTGGGGAGAAAAGGGAAGAAGAAGAAGAAGGGAGGCGAGGAAGGGAAAGCGAAAGACTTGGATAATTCGCCAAGAGGGAGAAACTTGCATCTGAGGGGAAGCCTAACTTAAAAAGAAAGTGGGAAGAGTAAATTTCCCTCAGACGGAAATAGTAGTTTTCATCGGGAAGTTGAAGACACGAGTTGAAAGCTGAAGAGAGGAAGACAGAAAGCAGACGATGAGGAAGACATGAAAGGCTGTGAAAAGGAACATGAGGACCATTAAAAAGATAGGACGTAGACAGACAGTAAGGAAGACGTGATGCTAAAACTGCAGGAGTACCAGATGAAAATGAAGGAAAACATGAGGAAGACATGAAAAAACAGACACTGAGGAAGACAAATCCCAAGAGGAGGAAGACACGAGACAGGCGCCAGAAAGACAAAATGACCAAGTGGAAAACACAACGAGAAAGACAAGTGAGAATAAAGGAAGATAAAACGTGACTAGAAAGAAAAATATATGAGAAAACAAAATAAAACCAAATCCTACATGAAAAATTAATAACTATAAACAAACTCACAACTAAAAATTCAAGAAGAGAAGAAAAATATGAAAAGGAAAAAGGTGTATATATATAAGAAATAAAGTGAAGCTGGTGTAGGAAGACGTGGAAAAATAAGGAATAACAGAGGACGAGAATACAATGTTTTCCCAACACTACAAGGTGGAACGACCTGTGTTTTGTTCTTCATCGTTTGGACACACACACACACACACACACACACACACACACACACACACACACACACACACACACACACACACACACACACACACAGTCCTTTGTTTCCGCTTTGTTATGTTCCTGAGATTGCGTTCATGTCAAGGCTTCTTCTTTGATTTATATATTTATTTTGTATCCATTATTTTATTTTTTTAATGATTTATATATTAATGAATTTTTTTTTTTTATTAATTTCTTGTTTCTCTTTTTTTCCCCAAAGCTCATATTCTTTTGCTTATCTTTATGGCGTACTTTCTTCTCTTGCTTTTTCTTCTACATTCATTTTTTTCTTACTTTACCTCTTTGTGGTCTTACCCGATCAAGTTTATCAAGTTAATTAGTTCTTCACTTTTTCCTCAATTCTTGTTTTACTCTCTCTCTCTCTCTCTCTCTCTCTCTCTCTCTCTCTCTCTCTCTCTCTCTCTCTCTCTCTCTCTCTCTCTCTCTCTCTCTCTCTCTCTCTCTCTCTCTCTCTCTCTCTCTCTCTCTCTCTCTCTCTCTCTCTCTCAAACTTTTATTTTGTTTATTTGTTATTAGTTTTTATTTTATTTCATTTATTATTATTTTTTTTTTTTTCTGTGTGTGTGCGTAAAGGTTTCTACCAACTAACACCGAACTCGATCTCTAAGGGGAAAAACAACTGCTCCCTCATCGTGCACCTTTAATAATAGATAACCTCTGAGCTGGTTATCAGTGGAGTCCAGAGGGTGTCGAAGGTGGAAATGGAAATAAAAAAAAATGGGTTTAAAGATTAAGTCTCCTAGCGAAGCCTCTGAAATACACACCTCTATATCACATTAGCTTAGTGAGAGAGAGAGAGAGAGAGAGAGAGAGAGAGAGAGAGAGAGAGAGAGAGAGAGAGAGAGAGAGAGAGAGAGAGAGAGAGAGAGAGAGAGAGAGAGAGAGAGAGAGAGAGAGAGAGAGAGGTAAAAGGTTAAAGTATCTCTTTCTGCCTTTCTCTCTCTCTCTTTCTCTCTCTCTCTCTCTCTCTCTCTCTCTCTCTCTCTCTCTCTCTCTCTCTCTCTCTCTCTCTCTCTTTCTCTCTCTCTCTCTTTCTCTCGCTCTCTTAACAGGCTTGATGCAGCAGATCCCTTTCTCCTTCGTATTCCTAATTAAGTTATACCAGGACCTGTGCTATTGTAAAATTTGCTAACAATGTAATAATGTTTCCTAGGGCCATTAGGGTGTTCCTCCAGACAGCTTTACCTCCCGTCTTCCGTAAAACTCTACCTTGTTTGCCTCCTCCTTCTGCTGTTCGTGTGGCAGGGTTATTGTGTCTCCGTGTGGCTGTGTCTTGTGTTGTACTCCTCACTCGGTTCATTGGTATTAGTTAGGTTGAGTCTCCTAGCTGTTGTATTGTAATGTAAGCCTTGCCTTGACTTGACTTCGTGTGTGTTTCTGATACTTGCTGTGTACATACATAGGCTAGGGAAGAATACAAGTGATCTCCCTCTATCTTCCTCCTCTTCCTCCTCTCCCCTTTTTCTCTTCTTCCTCTTTCTCTTTCTTTTCCTCGTCCTCCTCTTCTTCCTCCTCCTCCTCCCCTAACATGCGCTTTCTCTCCCCTGTGCCCTAATAAAAAAAAGGATGATAAAAAATCCAGCTGATTCGTATTGAGCTCGACGTATCTGTCTAAGTTCTGCCAATCATTGCATCGTTTTTACTGGCCCATGCCTTTTAATCCAATCAGAAACGAGGTCCTGCAAGTTCTTCCAATCAGAACACCGATACCATTCCGGGTACGTGAATGAGCCAATAAATACAGAAGGACGAGAACGAGGCCACAAGACATTTTTTTTGACCGAAGGATCACGTCATCAGGAGTGAAATAAGTCCATCATAAAGTACCATGCAAGGAGACAGAAGAAGGGAGGAAGCGTGAAGGAGGCAGAGAGACGTTGAAGGAAGGAAGGGAATGATGGGTTGGGTGGTGAGGGGGGGGGGTTAGAGGAGGATACTTAGGAAATGGGGAGGGAGGATAGGTGATGGGGAGGAGGTTCTCAGAGGTGATGAAGAAGGTGAGCGTTGAAGAGAGCCAAGGGAAAAAGTGTATGAGAGAACTGGGAGAAGAAGGAGGAGGAGGAGGAGGAGGAGGAGGAGGAGGAGATGGGCGGGGGGAGGACTCTGATGAAGTTACGAGACTTTTTGGGGATTAGTAAGAGAGAGAGAGAGAGAGAGAGAGAGAGAGAGAGAGAGAGAGAGAGAGAGAGAGAGAGAGAGAGAGAGAGAGAGAGAGAGAGAGAGAGAGAGAGAGAGAGAGAGAGAGACTGACTGACTGACTGATAAAATGATAGTGAGAAGGCAGAGACCAAAGACAGTGAAGGAAGAGAAGGAGGGAGGGAGGAGAGAGAGAGAGTGGAGGTATAGCATCAGGAGGAGAGTACCGGCGTCATGGGTGGCTGCAGACCTTTGCATGAAGCCTGACTCCCTCGTGGCAGCAACACCTCAGATCCATCACTGCGGCAGCCTCGGAGGAGCTCATGATATGCCACGTTATAGGAGAGGAAGCGAACATGTGACACAATGTTTAAGTAACGAGTCAGGAAGGAAAAGATAGATAGATGGAAGCTTAAAAAATAAAAGTTGATGGATAGGTTTGGAAAGGAATATATTTGCATTTTAGCACATACCAAAATAATGGTGTAAAGAGTACGTGAAATATATGAACATTTAGTAAAGGTTATAACAAGTGGTGTTTATATGTAATTTTTGTTATTTATGTGGTAAATGATTGTGTATAAAACTGACTGGTCATTTATATGGTTTTGTACTACGTATGTATATTATCCGTCTATACTAATTTCTCCATATCATAAGGCATGTGACTCATTATAGCATCATCATCCTCATTACCATCAATCATCACTAAACATCATTATAAACAATACAAATTTAAAACAATAACAATCAACGAAAGAAATCGTATAATGATAACAAAGACAAGCTCAAGAAAGAACGTTGATATAATTCAGCTTAAAGAAAAAGATAAGAAAAAGATAGTGATTTTTGGAACCCAGCATCACCGAGCGTCTCTTTCAATGATTTCCAGCCAGCGTTTCATTTTCGCTCTGCCTCGTAAAACATGTCTTTGCAATTCCCCGTCACAATGCAGCGGGCGAGTTTATAACAGTGATTTTGCAATTAGTGGGTCGCAATTACACACACACACACATACACACACACACACACACACACACACACACACACACACACACACACACACACACACACACACACACACACACACACACACACACACACACACATTTTTATGAAACTTTACTGCAAAATTTTCAACAGAACCAAAATAAAAATGAAAAAACAGATGACAACATTCGGTACATACAAAGAAAGGAAGAAAGAAAGAAAGAAAGAGAGAAAGAGAAAGAAGATATGAAGCCACAGGAAATAATCAAGTGAGCAATTTATAACAGACTCGCTCCACTTACTCTCTTTTTTTTAGGGGGGAAGGGAGTCAGAGAGGCTCATCTGCATGGTTGGAGCATTTGCAGTTAACCCTTGCGCTGTGTGACGGGTTTTTAGAGAGAGAGAGAGAGAGAGAGAGAGAGAAGAGAGAGAGAGAGAGAGAGAGAGAGAGAGAGAGAGAGAGAGAGAGAGAGAGAGAGAGAGAGAGAGAGAGAGAGAGGGAATTGCACCCTTGATCGAGATTTTTCTTTCATTGTTGAGATCATTTTGAGTGTTCAATGAATTTGATTCTTTTTCATTGTCCTTTTATATTACCTACTCCCACATATATATATATATATATATATATATATATATATATATATATATATATATATATATAAATACATGTATATATATATATATATATATATATATATATATATATATATATATATATATATATATATATATATATACATATAGCCTCATGTTTCTTCCTCCTCCTCTTCTATAGTAAGGACCTGTAGATGTGTTGCGGTTTGTATTCCTTAGTAATTCCTTTGTAAAAAGAATTCGTTCACCTCCTCCTCTGTTTTTCTTTTGTAGTGGGAGCCGTAAATTACGACTTTTCTCACTGTCCTACACAAATTCCATGATAGTTTGTCTTTGCTGCATGGTATCGCTTCTTCTTCCGGCCAGCTTTGGCTGGAGGTAGGGGTGGGTGGGGAGGAGCCTTCCACTTTACTGTCCTTTTGTCTCTATCAAGTAAATAGTATAGTAGTAGTATAGCCACATGGACAGCCTATAGTTAGGTCCAGTAGGACTGTTGTTGTTTGTTCTTCCTTTTTACTCCTTTTGTACTTCTCCTTCTCCTCTTCCTCCTCCTCCTCCTCCTCCTCCTCCTCCTCCTCCTCCTCCTCCTCCTCCTCCTCCTCCTCCTGCTCTTTCCTCCTCGCCTCTTTTCGTCATTTCCCGGCCTCTCCATTTCGTCACCCTCAGTTTCCCTTAGCACCCCCCGGTTGCGGCCTTCCTTCCTTCCCCTTGTAATGCCTCATTCCACCCTGGGTACAGAAAAAAATTGGGTCCATTTACGAGTTTTTTATATTTGTAGTAATGGATGAGGCAACTTTAGCAGCGCTGACCCAAACTGTTCTTTCTTTCCGGTCTCTTTTTTTAAATCTTTTTTTTCTCCCTGTCTCAAAAATTTTACGAGGATCATTTATATACATTTTGTTTCTTTCCTCCAGATTTCCGTTACGCTTTACTTTGCACTAATTATGTTGTTTTAGGGGAAGGAATAAAAATTTGCATGTTCATTCTCGGCGTCGTGGAGGAAGAAGACGCGAGGAGGTGTCATTACCCTCTCTCTATCTTTCTACTGACGGCGGCTCCTCGGAGTTTGCTTTCCCACCGTTGACAGCTCGTTAATTATCTTTCCCTGTGGCTTAATAACTCCTCCCCCGTTGGTGGAATGGGAGGCTGTACTTTTTTTTTCCCTCGTTATATTTTTCGCTTCATCACTTCGCCACCTAATTACAGTGCCAGCGTTGTGAAATCAGTAATGCGTCAGTGGTGGTTAGTGGGTCTGTATCAGGGTGGACGGTGGTGTTGTAGGTGGAGGTACTGGTGTCTGTCTCCTTGTAGATAGTGTCGGGGCTTCTGACTGTCCTTTCGTTCATGCTTGAGAATGTATATTGATGTATGTTATTTTAGGTGGAAGATGTTTTGTTTTTTTCCCCCGTATAGACTGTTTTCATTAAAGGATAAGAGGAAATGTATTATATATCTATATTGTATTTCCTTGTGATTAGTAAGTGCCTTCAAGGGTATACCAGCATATAATTTATCTTCTAATTAGGTTTTATATTAATGATATATTTTCAGAACATAGCTGCCAATTAAACCTTTGAACTTCACTCATATCTCTACATCTTCCCTCTCTCTCTCTTCTTTACTTCCATTTCCAAAACTTTACGGCAATTTTTTTTCCTTCTCTCTCACTGAATCAACTCGTCATAGATTTCATGCTCATCCCGGTCATGCGTTATTTTCTTTCATTCGATTATCGCGCATGAGTTTTCGAAAGAAGGGAAATGCAAGGTTACTTTTGTCTTTTTACGATATGAAAACTAAAAATTGCAACTAGGTCCTCCTAATGATAGCCTTTACAAGCATGTGTGGAGAGAGAGAGAGAGAGAGAGAGAGAGAGAGAGAGAGAGAGAGAGAGAGAGAGAGAGAGAGAGAGAGAGAGAGAGAGAGAGAGAGAGAGAGAGAGAGAGTCGTTCCTTCGTTACATGGTGAAAGTAGTGGTTCTGAGGAGACCTAATATGAGGGAAACGAGGCCTTTGTAACCCCTAACATTAAAAGTTTGGCCGCTGTATGTGTGTGTGTGTGTGTGTGTGTGTGTGTGTGTGTGTGTGTGTGTGTGTGTGTGTGTGTGTGTGTGTCATGTGTTTGAAAGCATTTGGACTAAAGCTTATAAACTCACACACTTTCGCTCTCTCTCTCTCTCTCTCTCTCTCTCTCTCTCTCTCTCTCTCTCTCTCTCTCTCTCTCTCTCTCTCTCTCTCTCTCTCTCTCATCTCTCTCTCGTCTCTCTCTCTCCTCTCTCTCTCTCTCTCATATCTGTCTCTCTCTCAGACACACACACACACACACACACACACACACACACACACACACACACACACACACACACACACACACACACACACACACACACACACACACACACACTAAAGTCCTAATGAAGTTCGCACGTAAATATGAAAGAAAATGCAAGAACGTCGTATATATACTGATGAAAGCGAGGATAATGTTATGAGAAGCAATGGAGGAGGATTAAGAGGCTAAGAGGAAGAAGAAGGAGAGGAGGAGGAGGAGGAGGAGGAGGAGGAGGAGGAGGAGGAAATAATATTTAGGATGATAAGGAGATCAGTGGCTTATTTACATTAACAACAGTAAAGAAAAGATGAAATATATATGATTAAAAACAAGGCACAATATATCTGTCTCAGCCTCTTCAGAAACTTGGTTCACCCTATCGCGTCTCATCTCATCTAGTTTATTTTCGTGTTTGGTCGCGTGAATCCTGTTTTTTCCGCATTAATTGAGGCAAATAATTGGTGTTCTAGTGAATGGTTTTGTGTTATGGGTGGTGTAAATGAACTACATATGTATTAGTTTATGTCCGTTTGATTTTAATGGATCCATGGAATTCAGTGAAGCGGAAAGTGAATTATCAATGCTTTTATTTTGGGTCTGTCATTATTGTTGTTATTATTATTATTATTATTATTATTATTATTATTATTATTATTATTATTATTATTATTATTATTATTATTATTATTATTATTATCATTATCATTATCATTGTTCCATGTGTGAGTGTACAAAATGGTGCTGCACGTATAAACATTGTCATTGTAACTATCTGCCTCTCCTGTATGATGAAGAGCCTTAGTTATGTTTTAATATCACAGCAACATAACTCCCGGAATAATAATTACAACAGTTCAGCGTGGGAAACAAATGGCACATACACACACACACACACACACCCACACACACACACACACACACACACACACACCCACACACACACACACACACCCACACACACACACACACACACACACACACACACACACACACCCACACATACACACACACACACACACACACACACACACACACACACACACACACACACACACACACATACACACCAGACTTCAGAGATAATTTATAATCGCGTTCATTAAAATTTGCTTAATAAAATTCTGGCATATTTTACCAATGCAAGTCTTTCCTCATCAGTCACCCGAACGACCCTTCACGAGGTTTGATTAATGAGCATTCCACTCCATGCAGTCCCAGAGCTGGACGAGGATTAGCGGCGAGGGAGCGTGATAAGTAGAGGCCGCAGGGGAAGGCAGACCAGGGCAGTGCAGGGGAAGGCAGGCAGGCAGGCAGGGCCAAGAGGAGGAAGGAGGTTTGACTTGAAAAGGACATGACGAGGTGAGGCGTATGTGGATGGCGTGCAGACCCTTGATTTTCTCTTCTTACTCTCTCCTCTCTTTCTCTGTATTTCTTTTTCCTTCTCTTTCTCTCTTTGCCAGGCTGTTTCCGTCTCTGTCTGTCTCTTGGTCTGTCAGCACCACGAGCCATGTCTTACAAGGGGAGGCAAGGCAGCATAATAATGCAATCGCCTCACTGGAGAAGAGCAGGAGAGAGGACAGGTTATATTTACTGAACCTCGACAACAAACAGACTGCGATGACTGAATGTTGACTTCAGATCCGGGACAGAGAATTTAAGAGTGGCATGAGTGACTTATGGACAGAAACATACTTAAGAGAAACATTTAAAGCTGTTGGTACCATATCATTAATGTTAGAGTTCGACTTGACGGGGTTACTCATTTGATAAACAAGACATGGAGGAAAGACTGAGACTGTGAGACGCGAATGTGGTGTGCGACGTGAGTACTAAAGACGAACAAACACTGTCAAATATGAAGGCGACAGACAAAGCTCAGCCAGTGTCCTTGCAGGTTGGAGAATGTAAAAACTAAAGGTGTGTCCCTGAAGCTTGTCCGATGTATGTACGGTGGTGGCCGACACACACACACACACACACACACACACACACACACACACACACACACACACACACACATACACACACACACAGGTACACTAATAGCCCACATAATAACACAAACTATTGCATGAATGTGATAATGTTATTTCCAGACCAACACTAGAACTTTACATTAACAAAGTATTAATGTTTATGTTCCCTTGTGGTCTGGGTGCAACAAAGAAAGAGACAGGGACAGAAACAGATAGACTAACATAGAGACAGACTTAAGGACGCCCAAGAGGAGAAAAAAACTGATAGTAAAAGAGACAGTTTCGGGATTTCATCAAACGACAGGCGGGAAAGTCACATGGATTGTCTGAGTCTCGAACCTGGAAGCCAAAATCGAAAGACAAAGCACTTTCAAAATACTCCACTAAACCGAGCTTACCTAAAGACGTTGCAATTTGTTCAACTTCTCGAACGCTTCATCTTTGCTACTTCACATTATTATTGTTTTTTTATTATTGTTGTTATTTGTTTTACTATCGTTGTGCTTAAGGAAGATGTCTCTCCCTCCATGGCTTCCGCTCTCTTATTTTATTTTATTTAGAGAGAGAGAGAGAGAGAGAGAGAGAGGAGAGAGAGAGAGAGAGAGAGAGAGAGAGAGAGAGAGAGAGAGAGAGAGAGAGAGAGAGAGAGAGAGAGAGAGAGAGAGAGAGAGAGAGAGAAATAGCGCTCTACAGGATAAAAAAAAATGGATAACAGAGAGAGCATTCCATCAATTAAAACCATAAGCCTTCAGCCAAAAAAAAATAAATAAATAAATAAATAAATAAAAAAGCAACATTTTTCAAAAGATTTCCGGAATACGAGAAAAAAAAACTAGATAACTGAAAAAAAATAATAAAATAAAATGAACTTCCATCGCCAAAGATTCGCCGTCATGGAGTCTCCCAAATCAGTAAATTTTTTTTTTCTTCTGATTCTTCGGGAAGCTGCTCCTACCCCCTCCCCCCCGGCAAACCCACCTCCCCCACCAGCAAAGGAGTGCCAAAAAGGGTACTGGCGGAAGGCTATCTAATTTTCTTGCTATCGGAATCCTGAAACGAGAGATGGAGGAAAGGAAGGAGGAGGAGAAGGAAGAGAAGGTAGTAAGGGAGGGAGGGACAGAGAGGGCAAGAAATACCTAAGAAGAGAAATTGGGTGATTGAATTCATTAGTGTCCTTGCGTCCGTCTGTCTCTCCCGCTGTTTTTATGGTACAGATCGAGTGTCTTCCGGTAAGTGGAGACATGTTAGGATACTTAAGGATGTAACCGGACTGAAGAGGGTACGTCCAGATTTAAGGAGGCGTATCCGAATAAGAGGAATGTGTGTGTCCAGATAAAGAGGAGGCATGTGTAGATACGAAGGGTTTGTATGAATTAATGATGTGGCCGGATAAGCGAGTTTCTGTCCGGATAAGCGAAAGTCGAGTCCGGATTAGTGAAGGTCTGGCTTAGAAAACTGATGCAGAGTGATATTGTACGTTTTACTTGTCCAGTACATCTCCTTTATCTTGCTCTTCTCTCTTTCTCTTTTGTTTGTTGTTATCTATAGACATTCTTCTACGTCCTTCACCCTCCCCTTGCAGTGTCGTGTTCTGAGCTCCTACAAAGTACACATTTTAACACTCACATACACACACATACTCTCTCTCTCTCTCTCTCTCTCTCTCTCTCTCTCTCTCTCTCTCTCTCTCTCTCTCTCTCTCTCTCTCTCTCTCTCTCTCTCTCTCTCTCTCTCTCTCTCTCTCTCTCTCTCTCTCTCTCTCTTACACACACACACAAACACCATTGCATCTTTAATAATCTAAATAATAAATTCCTGATAAATGTTACACAGCCGCCAGTCAACACAGCCTAAGCCTCGCGTCTAGAGCTATCGGCACAAAGGAAGAGAAGGAAGCGAGTGACTTTGGAAAGGACAGTAGCAGGTGGAGGTATAGTTTTTACACCGCCATTGAAGAAACTAATCCCTTAATACCACAGTAAAAGCTGAAACTCCATTCGAACTGAGCCTTACCGATGCAAAATTTGGCAGATTATCAAAGCTGTTTATTAATTCTCCATAATGGAAAGCAATATTCGAAACGGGTTGCAGTTATTCTTGCTCGGACTCGATTTATCTTCAATGCTCGGCGGCAGTAACTCGATATATCACGCGGACTCATCACTAGTATAGGACAGTTTATGCGACGTTCGATGACCTTGAGACGAGATAGCTGCAAGGACGAACTGAACCTTCCTCAACGGAGAACTGGAAGAAGATAAGATGATGTTGACGATAAAAAAAAAGAAGCAGCACAAGGAGGATAAGGAAAATAAGAAGATTGATTGATTTAAGTCACAAATAATAAATCACACCTTGAGATATAGACGAGAAGACACAAGATATTGAAGATGATGGTGTCGATGCAAGGGCCTGAGAGAGGAGCAGGGAGTGGTATGATGCGCCTTAAGACAGTTACCTCTCTCTCTCTCTCTCTCTCTCTCTCTCTCTCTCTCTCTCTCTCTCTCTCTCTCTCTCTCTCTCTCTCTCTCTCTCTCCTCTCTCTCTCTCTCTCTCTCTCTCTCTCTCTCTCTCTCTCTCTCTCTCTCTCTCTCTCTCTCTCTCTCTCTCTCTCTCTCTCTCTCTCTCTCTCTCTCTCTCTCTCTCTCTCTCTCTCTCTCTCTCTCTCTCTCTCTCTCTCTCTCTCTCTCTCTCTCTCTCTCTCTCTCTCTCTCTCTCTCTCTCTCTCTCTCTCTCTCTCTCTCCTCTCTCTCTCTCTCTCTCTCTCTCTCTCTCTCTCTCTCTCTCTCTCTCTCTCTCTCTCTCTCTCTCTCTCTCTCTCTCTCTCTCTCTCTCTCTCTCTCTCCTCTCTCTCTCTCTCTCTCTCTCTCTCTCTCTCTCTCTCTCTCTCTCGCTCTCTCTCATAATTCTGCCATGGATGAGAGGTATTGACAGAACATTACCTCATCCTGGTTGTTTTTTATTTCCGTGTGTGTGTGTGTGTGTGTGTGTGTGTGTGTGTGTGTGTGTGTGTGTGTGTGTGGTGTGTGTGTGTGGTGGTGCGTCGTCCGTCCTGCACCCGCCACAAAGCTCTAAACGGGCGCCTCATTACCTCACAGCATCATACCTTTTCCTATAAATTAAATGCGTTTTGGCGTTCTCTGGATTGCTTTTTCCTACGTCCTTAAACTTTAAACTTTCATTATTATGGAAATATTCTCTCTCTCTCTCTCTCTCTCTCTCTCTCTCTCTCTCTCTCTCTCTCTCTCTCTCTCTCTCTCTCTCTCTCTCTCTCTCTCTCTCTCTCTCTCTCTCTCTCTCTCTCTCTCTCTCTCTCTCTCTCTCTCTCTCTCTCTCTCTCTCTCTCTCTCTCTCCCTCCCTCCCCTTCATCACCCTTTTGTTTTGCCTTTTAGAAACCCTGTGTTCTCATCCGTAGAAACCTTTACCCTCAATCGTGGAAGCCTTCACTCTCCCTCCCTGGAACCCTTTATCCTCGCTCCTCAAACGTCCCAGTTCCACGCTATAGATCGAGGCAAGTTACGGCCAGAGTATCATAGAGAGCCATAAACCCTTCACCTTCCCCCTCTCCTTTACCCTGAATTCCCTCCATCCAGTATGCAATGTGAAGGTGTTAACTTGATCAATGCCTCGCTGAATTTAGACGCATCATACTTCATGATGTGTTCGTTCCCCGGGAATGTACGTATAGAAGTTACGGTCATTGTGATATATTGATAACGATACTGTGTTGTAATGTCCGTGAGTTGTGAATAGTGTAAATAATAGTTGATATATCAGAAATGAAGGAAAAAAACGAGAAAAAAAGACGTTTTCATGTAATGTTTTTTTGTTTATTTTATAGTCTGTTTGTGATGTAACATTGGTGTTGTAAATCAAATCATAGACATAACAGCTATCATATTTATGCAGAAATAGTCGCACTTGCAATTTATGTATCTATAGTAACTTAATCATGAGGTAAATCCCCAATTTTTTACCACTTTTCCGCTGACACAAGGCACAACAAGTCTTAAATTTTAAAGCAGAGAGTCAGCAACAAGCAGGATGACTAACCTGTAATATTACATTCAACTCGTGTGGTGAGCCTTGGTTTTAGGAGACTTTTACACCAGCCTTTGTTTTCGTTACGTGATGAATGCATGGTGTACTATTTTAAGTGTAGAGCGTGGGTCGACCTTTTGTTTTGAGTGTAGAGTGACTGATATTTTAAGTGTATGATATAGGTCTACGAGGTGTGTGTGTGTGTGTGTGTGTGTGTGTGTGTGTGTGTGTGTGTGTGTGTGTTGAGAATGTGGATCGTGAATATGTTAGTCGTGGTGAAGTGTCATCGTCTAACAGCTGTGTTCCTCTTTGTGTCTTGTTCAGCTGGTCTCCTTGTTAACACTAAGGCAGCGATTGTTAAGGAAAATGGCTTCACAGTTTACCTTTTTTATCAAACATATTAATTTTATCAATCGATTAATCGGTAAAATAGGCGATGAGGACATAACTACCTACCTACCTATACCCTCTGATAGCACATAAAGTTTGAGGATTGGAGGGGAAAAAGAACATTATTATGGGTGATAGGGAGAATATAACGTTGATTGTGTAGTTATAAATATAATATTGATATAATGATCTGATTGTACCTGGATCGAGTGTATTAAAAGTAATGGAGAAGCAGCACCAGATGATATCAAATGACTATTGAAATACTCTCAGAATGTGTGTGTACCAGGAAAAAATTAGGACTTGAGGAGAAATTGGCGGTAAGGAAAACACACCACTCAGTGCAACACCAAAACCAACACAGTCAAAAGTGTATGCAGGGTAAGTAAAAAGATACATCAACGTGTGCGTGTGGAGTGACAGGAAGAATTATATTACTCGTAGAAACACCCTGAAAAAAATATTGATGTCTATAAAGATATGAAAAATAAAAATATCAGGTTGCATAGAGGAAAGAACAAAATAATAAGGTTAATGTACTAAGGATACATGGTTAGGAATTAAGGTGTACGTAAAGAAAGTGAAAGAAAACGTAAGCATGAAGAGGTCTTTTAATGATCAGTATAATTCATGGTGTCGCAAAATGGTTGGTTTCTGA
>JAPQNM010000043.1:21491690-21494190 GCA_029783475.1 Metacarcinus magister | reverse complement strand
CCTGATGGAGTGGTGTGTGTGAGGGTGGACCAAGTGGAGGCATAGGTTGTGGCTTTAATTTCTTTGACCTTGGAATGAGAGAGAGAGAGAGAGAGAGAGAGAGAGAGAGAGAGAGAGAGAGAGAGAGAGAGAGAGAGAGAGAGAGAGAGAGAGAGAGAGAGAGAGAGAGAGAGAGAGAGAAGATAAAAAAAACATTCCCATATTCCATCAATTACCTGCAATACATGATAAACACAAACTGACCATCTTTTAAACAGCAACGAAAAGGTCAGAGCAACGGTCCTTCCTTCCTTCCTTCCTTCCTTCCTCGTCCCGCCTCGTCATTAACTCACAATCATTGCTAACATCAATTATTTCCATTGCACTTGCCATTAATATTTATTGGGTAATTACAGTTTGCAGTTGAGCAGTAAGAGGAGGAGGAGGAGGAGGCGAGAGGAGTTTGTTTTGTGCAGGAGTAGGAAGAGGAAGAGGAGAACGAAGCTTATTAGGCATGCTTGTGGGAGACTTGAGTGTGTGGATGGGAGAGAGAAGTAGGAGGATGTGGAATGTTTGTGGTAGTGATGGTGGTGCGTGGACGGGAGGAGGGGAAAGAGAGCTGCCTAGTGCATGGTGAAGAGTGGCAGCTAGATGAAAGGGAAGGGAAGGTGAAAGGAGAGAAAGAGAGAGAGAGAGAGATAGATAGATAGATAGATAGATAGAGAAAAGCTGTACTACTAAACACACAACTTCACGACTCTTAGAAGTAGCAAAACGGCGGGAATTTATCTCGCTCGTAAGTTTCAAGCTGCCATAACTTCACCTTTAAATTTACCGATATTTTCATTGCCGAGTTAGGAAAACCTTGCATAAATTTCCCTCGCCAGCTGAAGTTATGGAGTGGCGAGTGAAGTTCCCAAGGTCTCCCAATCTGCTCCCCACTGACTCCTCCTCTTCCTCCTCCTCCTCCTCCTCCTCCTCCTCCTCCTCCTCCTCCTCCTCCTCCTCTAAGGTCGTTCTGCTTGTGTTGCCTTTGGGTTATACTTTGCCTGCAGGAAACGTGTTTGAACATGTTTATGTATTTTTGTTCCGTGCACATTTTGTTTTTGGTGTGTGTGTGTGTGTGTGTGTGTGTGTTCCACCCTGTGTGTGTGTGTGTGTGTGTGTGTGGTTGGTTGGTTAACATATCAATTGCCGGTCTGATTTGCATTTTCATTTGTAAATAATGTTTTTCTCTCTCTCTTTATTTACGTAGAGTTTGTTTGAGTGTGTTTTAAGTTTTTTATTTATTTGATGTATACATTTAATTAATATGTGTTGTGTTTGTGTTGCAGGTTTGTGTTGGGCGTTTGTGTTGCTGCTGCTGTATTGTCAGGTTTGTGTGTTTACCCTTGTTCTATTTGTTTAACTTCATGGATGTTCTCTCTCTCTCTCTCTCTCTCTCTCTCTCTCTCTCTCTCTCTCTCTCTCTCTCTCTCTCTCTCTCTCTCTCTCTCTCTCTCTCTCTCTCTCTCTCTCTCTCTCTCTCTCTCTTTGTCAGTCTTCTCCGGTGCGTCATACATTTGCCACTAACAGACGTTCCAGTTCCAGCATTGCCTCTCCCTCTGTCCTCCTACTCTCTTCTCTACCTCTATTCTTCTCTCTTTTCTTCCTCTCTCCTTCTCTATTTTCTTTCTCCATTCTCTTGTCTTTCTTGCCTCTGCTTTGCTTTCCCTTCTATTCTCTCTTGTTCTTCCTTTTTTCTTTTATTACCTTGCTTCAGCCTTCCTTCTCGTCCCTCTTGTCCTTGTACCCATTTTCCTGTCTTTCCTTTCCTACCATGTTCGTCTCTCTCTCTCTCTCTCTCTCTCTCTCTCTCTCTCTCTCTCTCTCTCTCTCTCTCTCTCTCTCTCTCTCTCTCTCTCTCTCTCTCTCTCTCTCTCTCTCTCTCTCTCTCTCTCTCTCTCTCTCTCTCTCTCTCTCTCTCTCTCTCTCTCTCTCTCTCTCTCTCTCTCTCTCTCTCTCTCTCTGTCATTATTTTCATCATCCTTTTTCTCTTTGCATATAATTATTGCTCTCATTTCCCCCTTCTCCTCCTCCTCCTTCCCCTCCTCCTTTTCTTCCTCTTCCTCCTCTTCCTCCTCCTCCCTGCTTTCCTGTTTGATTTTCTTACTTCTTCCCTCCTTCCTCCCTTCCCTCACTGTTGTTGGCTTCTCTGCTCTCTCTCTCTCTGCTCTCTCTCTCTCTCTCTCTCTCTCTCTGCTCTCTCTCTCTCTCTCTCTCTCTCTCTCTCTCTCTCTCTCTCTCTCTCTCTCTCTCTCTCTCTCTCTCTCTCTCTCTCTCTCTCTCTCTCTCTCTCTCTCTCTCTCTCTCTCTCTTCGCTATTTTGCTTTGCTTTTTATGGATATATTTATAATCTTGACACACACACACACACACACACACACACACACACACACACACACACACACACACACACACACACACACACACACACACACACACACACCATCACGTCGCTACCACCACACACACCACGCCC
>JAPQNM010000043.1:21484190-21486690 GCA_029783475.1 Metacarcinus magister | reverse complement strand
AATTTTAGCTTAGGTGAGTTTTGTATTTTCTTTGCATATTTTCTTCCACGTTCAATGAAATAAATGAATGAAGAAGAAAATCTGATTTCTGTACACATTCATATATTCCTTATTTTACATGCAAGCCACTCAAATGTTGCCTCCTCGGGCCGGACAGAGACGTACCGTTGAAGTGACACAAGCCTTTGACTCACACCCTCTCCCCACGACTATGAAGCTATTGTGTGGAACCAGCACTGTTATCACACGGATCTACAACAATATATATAGAGAAGGAGAGGAAACCGAATAATAGTGATAATTTACCTGGTTTTTTCCATCGGATAATTTCCCGTGTAAAGAGGAGACAAAACTTTAACTTTCTAAGGGTTTTCTCGCAATATGTTTCCCCTAATTAGATTTTTTTATGGATTTGGGTAAAAGTTTGTAAATGCAGAACATGAGAGTTATCAAGAGTTCTTCTTTTGACGAATGTTCTTGCTGCTTGTCAACTTTATGATTATTATTCTGTGCTGCATGACTGTTGACTTTCCTTTTTTTTATATATATATACTGGAGGGGAGTTGTAATTAAGTAGAGAGTTTTGTTACAAGGCAGACGTCTTTTTAAATGAGTAATGGCACGCTTCACTCTTTTCTTTCATTCTCTCTCTCTTTCTTACTCCTCTCACTCTCTCTGTTTGCCTTTGTTTGTGTGTGTGTGTGTGTGTGTGTGTGTGTGTGTGTGTGTGTGTGTGTGTGTGTGTGGGTGTGGGTGTGTGTGTGTGTGTGGGAGAGAAAGAAAAAGAAAAAAAATTGAACAACAGCATTGCTTCTCAGACTAACTTCGCCCAGCTTATGGCTTCTTTCTTTTATAACTGCAAGAACCTTGACAAAAATCCTCCTCCAGGCTTGGCTTCCTTATGAACCCAACCAGGAAAACGATCCATGCATGTCTTGAAGCAGCGGTAAGCAACGGGCGTACTTTCCTGCATATTCTCGGCAGCCTGTGAACTGACTAGACTGTGAACGGACTAGACTGAACGGACTAGACTCATACGTAAGCCGGAAGTTACCGAGAAAATGATGGCACAGTGCTGGTTTTCATTGGCTTATTCGTCTACTTAATACAGTAACGCCACATAAAGCCACATAAACACACGTCTTCTAGTGAAAAAAAAGACGAAATAATACAATAGTTTACCTCTAACCGAGTATTAAGTTCTTGCACAGTTTGGCGACCTGCTTGATTCACTCTGCCAGTAGTCAAACTCAACGCCTTCAAACCAATGGATGTGAAGGAACGTAAAAATAATCCTGGGACTGAACATACCGGTAGGAGGCAGAGAGGCGGCAGCGAGGACGTAAAGGAAAAACAAAAGCGGTAGTCGTGCTTGGGAAAGTTCCTGTCGCTCATTTTCTTTCCCACACTTTACTTTTTAACGTGTGAGTCTGTTTGGGTTGACTTTAGGGAAGGTGTGTTGCGGCGGTATGCTTGTGAGGTAAAGGGATGTGAGATGTGTGTGCCACGATGAACTGGTTAACCATGACGGGGCTTGGTTGGTTTTGTCTGTGAGTACGAGCATCGTGGACTGAATTTCTCGACATATATATTATACTATTACAGTGTATTTGTGTTCTCGGTTGTGTGTGTCTGTGTGTGTGTGTGTGTGTGTGTGTGTGTGTGTGTGTGTGTGTGTGTGTGTGTGTGTGTGTGTCTGTGTGTGTCGGTGCCTATGTTATCATCTATAAATACGAGCAACAAGGAAATATTGAGAGAAAGAAAAATAAACGTGTTCTAACAAGAGAGACATTGAGAGGCAAAAGAAAAAATTTACTTCAGCTTTACTCCATTATTGCCTCAATTTGTAGGAATAGGAAGGTGGAGGTCAGCATCTAAAACCTGATATACTATTGAAACTATTCCACTATAGCCTTTCAGGAGGGCGGTGGAGGGAGGGAGTAATACCACTAGTTTTCATCCTTTGAGTGTGTGCAGCGAGGTACCCATGAAGCGCCATGAGGAAGGAAGAGCTCGTAAGGATAAAGGTTCCCAGTAAGTTGAGGGTTCCTAGACGTCATCTCGCCTCTGCTGGAGTCTATGAGTATTTCATTTTTCTTCCAAGTCTAACATTGACTCAGGTTGGCTTTTCACTGTAGCACACACAAGCAAACAAAGAAATCCAATTCCCTTCTTCACCAAACCTGCCATCATCCTGAGGGTCGACCCACACGCCTGTCGGTCCCTCGGGTCCTGTGGCAGAGAGCCCCTATTGGGTCTCCGCGGCACCCAGACGGCCCTCTGGGATCTATTTGATGTGTAAATGTTATTGTTGGATACTTTCAGCCTGAGCCAAAGCTGCACAGTTTCCCTCCATGGACCATATAGATATTCCTGTACTTCATGTCTTAAGTCCCTTCTCTCAGCGAGTGGTGGCCAAATAGTTTTAGTAGACGGTTCAGGAGAAGAGAAGAGATGGGAGGGAGGAACATAAGGGGGTTTTGAAGACGCACTGACTGTG
>JAPQNM010000043.1:21476690-21479190 GCA_029783475.1 Metacarcinus magister | reverse complement strand
GACCAAAGTTTGTAAGGGTGATGCCCCTCTCTTATGCAAATGGAAATGCAGGCTTAAGAGGGAAAGAGAATTCAGTCAGACTTTGACGATATTTCCCCAGCAGCTACAGCGCCAAGCGAACAGCAACATGAACGCGGGGGAAGAGAAACAAGAGCAATAAAATATGGATAGAGTGGGAAAGAGTGGTCGGGAGCCTGGAAGAGGAGCAAGTAAACGAGAAGAAACAATCGTGAACTAATGGACACGAGGAAGGGATGTGAAATGCAGTAATTACCCTCATGGCCAGACCCTTCATTTGAAGGGAGGGAGCGAGGGTTTGAAAACATGAACCTGAACCAAGGCACTTTGATATAATGGGATGACGCCACGACGAGTCGCACGATTCCCGCCGCAGCAAGCAGGTCACACCCACGCCTCTTCTGTGTAGGCTGTGGTGTGTGTGGCCAGTCAGTCAGTTTTGATGAAGCAAGTCTGTTCGTGGAGGCTGGTGGGTTTTTTTTAGTGATTTGCCAGTTTAGTAAATTTGTTTCTATAAAATCACTCGAAATAATGTAGAAAAATCCCCAAAATGAAGAATATTCATAAACTTTCGGTTTGTGTGGAAACCAAAAACGCGGCGCCTCCCTTGGGTACACGGACTTTATGTTTTGCTTGAGAACACGAGGGTGTGCCAGGGGCGGCGCGGAGAAGTTTACGAGGGACAGCTGGGAGGAGGCAGAGGGAAGCGGTGAGGGTACGAACTCGTTGGAATCTCGGAACACATGCGTGCACGACACCCGTCACAATGAACACTGTCGCCTTGCCCCGCCCCGCCCCACCCAACCCAACCCTTAAGGCCTTGCATTTCATCGAAGATTGCCTTATTAATCAGTACTTCCATGATGAATGTGTCGCTAATGATTCATAGCAGCGGGTGATACGGGCCTAGAGGCATGTCGCGGTGATGTGGTTCGTACCAGCAACCTACCTGTCCAAGGTGTGCAGCGACAGCCACACCTCGGAGTCCCCCTCACGCGTGCCGGTGTGACGTCCCAGCCAAGAATAGTGACGAAGAATACTCATCTGATCTATTCTATTTTATTTTGTTTTATTATATTCACTTAGTATTACTTTTGGAAGCCTGGCACATTAATGGAAGAACTCCAGCGCTGGGCAGCAGACAGGACGTGGAGAGAGTTGATGGCAGTGTCTAGCAGCGGCTGCTTGTGCACTACATACATATGCATATAGAGGCGAGGCTTATGTAAATAGTTCGTGTGTGTGTGTGTGTGTGTGTGTGTGTGTGTGTGTGTGTGTGTGTGTGTGTGTGTGTGTGTGTGTGTGTGTGTGTGATATCAGCTCCAGTCCACCCAAAGGAAAAAATAAAGTACTAGGGTTGAGTTTAGTGAAGAGTGTGGGTATTTGCTTCACTTCACCCGGCCAGCTGTTCGTTCAGTCCAATAGTGACAAGGCGAGCTCTTCTTCGTGCCGTAATAGAATAATTAATTTCGGAAGCACAATTACACCAGCGCCGCGGCTTTAAATATCTAATGAACAAGCGAACGATTCTTTTAATAATACCTCGGTAACTGAATTTATCGTCACATTTCAGGTAACAGGTATTGCGTGGAGTGTGTGAGCGCTGTGCCAGATTGTTACATCCACGAAAATAATTAATCAGTAACACATTGCCACCCCACCCTAACCCAGCGTGAATATGAAGACAACACACCCAGATCAAACATGACTAGCATCACGGTGAATCAGAGGACAAATGCCGCACAGCATGACATCTATAAATCACATATAAATTGTAGACCTAGTTATAATGAATAGTTGATTGTGATTGGCCTGTCAAGAGCGGCAATCAGTCTAAAGGCAAGGAAAACAAAGCCGCCAGATCTATGTTACGCTTCTGTACAAGTTTATGAAGTTACGGCACTGAGAATTATCCTTGTATGTCACCACAGAGAGAGAGAGAGAGAGAGAGAGAGAGAGAGAGAGAGAGAGAGAGAGAGAGAGAGAGAGAGAGAGAGAGAGAGAGAGAGAGAGAGAGTGTTTGGGGGGATGTATTGTTTTATGTTGTGAATGTTGATGAGTTTGAATTTTGCACTGATAAACACGCACAAAAAATATATGTATATACACACATACAGAAATACAAATATATGCATAGATTAATAGTTTTGTGGCTCTACCGGAAGCTGCTGTTTTTTCGTATTATTATATTATTATTATTATTATTATTATTATTATTATTATTATTATTATTATTATTATTTTAATTGTTCGCATTTTTTTTTCTGTCAGCAATCCTCATCCACCTCTCCTCCTCTTCTTCTTCCTCTTCCTCCTCCTCTAGCCCTGTCTGCCAATACCTATTCTTCCTTCTTTTTCTTTATTTTTCCTAACACCCTCTCCACCTAATCCACCATCTTCTTTCTCCCCTTTTTTCCCGTCTACTCTTCCTCTCCCCTTCCTCGTCTCCTCCTCCATCTCTGCCACTCTACCTAAAACCTAA
>JAPQNM010000043.1:21440068-21466590 GCA_029783475.1 Metacarcinus magister | reverse complement strand
GGTGGGGATGGTGTGGTGATGGTGTGATGGTGCTTTCTCTCTCTCTCCCTCTCTTTCTCTCTCTTTTTTTTCTTTCTCTCTCGTTATCAGTCCATCAACGTATTTGTTAACTACAACTTAATGTTTAGTGTATGTGTGTGTGTGTGTGTGTGTGTGTGTGTGTGTGTGTGTGTGTGTGTGTGTGTGTGTGTGTGTGTGTGTGTGTGTATGAGAGAGAGAAGAAAAAAAAAGAGAGAGAATCACTGCCATACAAAGAGACATCGTGAAATCCACTAAACACAGATCAGACCAAATCTTAAAACTTTCGCTTCCCTTCTCTCCTCCTCTCAAATGGTTTGCAATCCCTTCCAGTACTCAGCAGGTGCCTGTATCGGACTAGTACTACACAACCTTTTATACTCACTCCACCTAACGACTCTGCACATGAAAGGAATCACCACAACACCACCAGAGGCTCTATGTATAAATGATTAGGTTTTACAACTCTTTGGATTACATTTGGATACACTATATTTACATTGGTTACTCGTTGATGTTCTTTTTTTTTGGTATAGGTAAAGAAAAGTTAGTTTGTTAGTCTAAACGTTATTGGATTTTGTTATAATGAGGCTTGTGTTCAGTTTGCCTACAGTCGAAGTTTGGCTGTGAAGGCTATTTGTTTTTTTACGTCTTGGCCTATAGTATTCATAGGTTTATTCTCCGAGGCCTTGCATGATTAGCCTCATTAACCCATTCACCGTGATGATGCAAAAAGTTTCTTGTATCGCCTGTGATCTAATAATTTATGATTTTTCAATCTATACATTGAATAATATGCTTAGGATAGTAAATTTCTCCTAGTTTATCCGATTTGAACAGTAGCATGAACACATCGTTTAGTCTTAAGTTACATAAGTTATACAGCATTGAAGTTGAATACAAAACGATTTCAAAGCCATGATACAAGGGAAGCGCGTTGCCAGACGTATGATACACCACCCACCTCACCACCCCCATAGCAGCTTGTTGTTTTGTTTACACACACACACACACACACACACACACACACACACACACACACACACACACACACACACACACACACACACACACACACACACACACACACACACACAACACACACACCCACACACACACACACACACCACACACACACACACCACCACACCCACACCACACACAACACACACACACCACCACACACACACACACACACACGCGCGCGTTCACCAAACGTGTGGGTGTGTGTGTGTGCTGTGTGTATGTGGTGTGTGTGTGGGTGTGTGGGGTGTGGGGTGGGGGGTGTGGTGTGGTGGGGCTGAGGGGATAAAACAGAAAGCAAAAAGACGTTTGAGATATAATAGAGTATAGATAGAGTAGAGAGATAGAGGAGGATATAGAGGAGAGAAGAGAGAGATAGAGAGAAATAGATGAGTAGAGAGATGGAGTAGAGAGATAAGGATGGAGAGAGAGATGAGAGAGAGATAGAGACAGAGATGAGAGAGATAGAAGATGAGAGAGAGAGAGAGATATGAAAGAGAGAGACTGATGTGAGAGAGAGAGAGAGAGATCAGTATAGAGAGATGAGAGACATGAGACGAGAGTAGAGATGAGAGATAGAGTAGAGTGAAGGGCAGAGAGAGAGATAGGAAGAGAGATATAGTGAGATATATAGAGATATAGAGAGATAGAGAGATAGATAGATTATATGATAGGATAGAGCTATATAGATGAGTAGAGATAGATAGATATGAGATAGGATAGTAGAGATAGATATAGAGAGATAGAAATAGATATCTATATAAATAGATATGAGAGAGATATAATGAGTTAAATATATAGTATAGATATATATAGATATAAATATATATATATATATATATAATATATATATATATATATATATATATATAGTATAAATAATATATATTTATATATATATATATATATATATATATAAATATATATATATTATATATATATATATATCATATATATATATATATTCAGTTGCTGCAATCATATTTCCAATATCTCTAATAGCTTTCGGGAAAATGAGTAGGAAAGTCATGTTTTTATATATATATTAAGTTTCATATTACTGTGTAATTATTAGTCATAGAACAAATATTCATAATCACAGTTGTAGAGTTTAATTAGTTGTATATGATGCTGCAATGATATTTCCAATATCTCTAATAGCTTTCGAGAAAATGAGGAGGAAAATCATGTTTTTAAATAAATATTAAGTTTAATTTTACTGCGTAATTGTTAGTCATAGAACAAATATTCATAATGACAGTTGTACAGTTTAATTAGGTGTATCAGATGCTGCAATGATATTTCCAATATCTCTAATAGCTTTCGGGAAAATGAGGAGGAAATTCATGTTTTAAAATAAATATTAAGTTTCATTTTACTGCGTAATTATTTGTCATAGAAAAGATATTCATAATATCAGTTGTACAGTTTAATTAGGTGTATCAGATGCCTCAATGATATTTCCAATATCTCTAATAGCTTTCGGGAAAATGAAGAGGAAAGTCATGTTTTTATATAAATATTAAGTTTCATTTTACTGCGTAATTATTAGTCATAGAACAAATATTCATAATGACTGTTGTACAGTTTAAATATGTGTATCAGATGCTGAATTGATATTTCCAATATCTCTAATAGCTTTCGAGAAAATGAGGAGGAAAATCATGTTTTTATATAAATATAAAGTTTCATTTTACTGCGTAATTATTAGTCATAGAACAAATATTCATTATTTAAGTTTTACAGTTTAATTAGGTCTATCAGATACTGCAATGATATTTCCAATATCTCTAATAGCTTTCGAGAAAATGAGAAGGAAATTCATGTTTTTATATAAATATTAAGTTTCATTTTACTACGTAATTATTAGTCATAGAACAAATATTAATTATGACAGTTGTACAGTTTAATTAGGTGTATCAGATGCTGCAATGATATTTCCAATATCTCTAATATCTTTCGAGGAAATGACGAGAAAAGTTATGTTTATATAGAAATGTTAAGTTTCATTTTACTGAGTAATTATTAGTCATAGAACAAATATTCATAATGACAGTTGTACAGTTTAATTAGGTGTATCAGATGCTGTAATGATATTTCCAATATCTCTAATAGCTTTCGAGAAAATTAGGAGGATAGTCATGATTTTATGTAAATATAAAGTTTAATTTTAATGCGTAATTATTAGTCATAGAACAAATATTCATAATTTCAGTTTTACAGTTTAACTAGGTCTATCAGATGCCGCAGTGATATTTCAAATATCTCTAATAGCTTTCGAGAAAATGAGGAGGAAATTCATGTTTTTATATATATATTAAGTTTCATTTTACTGCGTAATTATTAGTCATAGAACAAATATTCATAATGACAGTTGTACAGTTTAATTAGGTGTATCAGATGCTGCAATTATATTTCCAATATCTCTAATAGCTTTCGAAAAAATGAGTAGGAAAATCATGTTTTTATATAAATATTAAGTTTCATTTTACTGCATATTTATTAGTCATAGAACAAATATTCATAATCACAGTGGTACAGTTTAATTAGGTGTATCAGATGCTGAGAGTATATTTCCAATATCTCTAATAGCTTTCGAGAAAATGAGGAGGAAAGTCATGTTCTTAAATAAATATTAAGTTCAATTTTACTGCGTAATTGTTAGTAATAGAACAAATATTCATAATGACAGTTGTACAGTTTAATTAGGTGTTTAAGATGTTGCAATGATATTTCCAATATCTCTAATAGCTTTCGGGAAAATGAGGAGCAAGTTCATGTTTTTAAATAAATATTAAGTTTCATTTTACTGCGTAATTATTAGTCATAGAAAAAATATTCATAAAATCAATTGTACAGTTTATCAGGTGTATCAGCTGTTGCAATGATATTTCCAATAACTCTAATAGCTTTCGAGAAAATGAGCAGAAAAATCATGTTTTTAAATAAATATTAAGTTTAATTTTACTGCGTAATTATTAGTCATAGAACAAATATTCATAATATCAGTTGTACAGTTTAATTAGGTCTATCAGATGCTTTAATTATATTTCCAATATCTCTAATAGCTTTCGAGAAAATGACGAGGAAAATCCTGTTTTTATATAAAAATACGGTTTTATTTTACTGCGTAATTATTAGTCATAGAACAAATATTCATAATATCAGTTGTATAGTTGAATTAGGTGTATCAGATGATGCAATGATATTTCCAATATCTCTAATAGCTTTCGAGAAAACGAGGAAGAAAGTAATTTTTAAAAAAGTAAAATTCAGTATTTATTAGTACTAGTGAAAATATTCATAATGACAGTAGTAGATTTTAATCAGGTCTATCAGATGCTGCAGTGATATTTCCAATATATCTAATAGCTTTCGAGAAAATGAGGAGGAATGTCATGTTTTTTATATAAATATATAGTTTAATTTTACTGCGTAAATATTAGTCATAGATCAAATATTCATAATGTCAGTCTTACAGTTTAGTTAGGTCTATCAGATGCTGCAGTGATATATCCAATATCTCTAATAGCTTTCAAGAAAATGAGGAGGAAAACAATGTTTTTATATAAATATTAAGTTTCATTTTACTGCGTAATTATTAGTCATAGAACAAATATTCATAATGGCAGTTGTACAGTTTAATTAGGTGTATCAGATGCTGCAATGATATTTCCAATATCTCTAATAGCTTTCGAGAAAATGAGGAGGAAAGTCATGTTTTTATATAAATATTAAGTTTCATTTTACTGCGTAATTATTAGCCATAAAACAAATATTCATAATATCAGTTGTACAGTTTAATTAGGTGTATCAGATGCTGCAATGATATTTCCAATATCTCTAATAGCTTTCGAGAAAATGAGGAGAAAAGTTATGTTTATATAGATATATTAAGTTTCATTTTACTGAGTAATTATTAGTCATAGAACAAATATTCATAATGACAGTTGTAGAGTTTAATTAGGTGTATCAGATGCTGTAATGATATTTCCAATATCTCTAATAGCTTTCGAGAAAGTTAGGAGGAAAGTCATGTTTTTATTAGTCATAGAACAAATATTCATAATTTCAGTTTTACAGTTTAATTAGGTCTATCAGATGCTGCAGTGATATTTCCAATCTCTCTAATAGCTTTCGAGAAAATGAAGAGGAAATTCATGTTTTTATATAAATATTAAGTCTCATTTTACTGCGTAATTATTAGTCATAGAACAAATATTCATAATGACAGTTGTAAAGTTTAATTAGGTGTATCAGATGCTGCAGGTATATTTCCAATATCTCTAATAGCTTTTGAGAAAATGAGGAGGAAAGCAATGTTTTTAAATAAATATTAAGTTTAATTTTACTGCGTAATTGTTAGTCATAGAAAAAATATTCATAATGACATTTGTACAGTTTTATTAGGTGTATCATATGCTGCAATGATATTTCGAATATCTCTAATAGCTTTCGGGAAAATGAGGAGGAAGTTCATATTTTTAAATAAATATTAAGTTTCATTTTACTGCGTAATTATTAGTCATAGAAAAAATATTCATAATATCAGTTGTAGAGTTTAATTAGGTTTATCAGCTGTTGCAATGATATTTCCAATATCTCTAATAGCTTTCGAGAAAATGAGGTGGAAAGTCATGTTTTTAAATAAATATTAAGTTTAATTTTACTGCGTAATTATTAGTCATAGAACAAATATTTATAATATCAGTTGTACAGTTTAATTAGGTCTATCAGATGCTGGAATTATATTTCCAATATCTCTAATAGCTTTCGAGAAAATGACGAGGAAAACCATGTTTTTATATAAAAATACGGTTTTATTTTACTGCGTAATTATTAGTCATAGAACAAATATTCATAATATCAGTTGTACAGTTGAATTAGGTGTATCAGATGATGCAATGATATTTCAAATATCTCTAATAGCTTTCGAGAAAACAAGGAGGAAAGTAATTTTAAAAGAAGTAAAATTCAGTATTTATTAGAACTAGTGAAAATATTCATAATGACAGTAGTAGATTTTAATCAGGTCTATCAGATGCTGCAATGATATTTCCAATATCTCTAATAGCTTTCGAAAAAATGAGGAGGAATGTCATGTTTTTATATAAATATATAGTTTAATTTTACTGTGTAATTATTAGACATAGAACAAATATTCATAATGACAGTTATACAGTTTAATTAGGTGTATCAGATGCTGCAATCATATTTCCAATATCACTAATAGCTCTCGGGAAAATGAGTAGGAAAGTCATGTTTTTATATAAATATTAAGTTTCATTTTACTGCGTAATTATTAGTCATAGAACAAATATTCATAATCACAGTTGTAAGGTTTAATTAGTTGTATCAGATGCTGCAATGATATTTCCAATATCTCTAATAGTTTTCGAGAAAATGAGGAGGAAAGTCATGTTTTTATATAAATATGTAGTTTCATTTTACTGCGTAATTATTAATCATAGAACAAATATTCTTAATGTCAGTTTTACAGTTTAACTACGTCTATCAGATGCTGCAGTGATATTTCCAATATCTCTAATGGCTTTCGAGAAAATGAGGAGGAAAATCATGTTTTTATACAAATATTAAGTTTCATTTTACTGCGTAATTATTAATCATAGAACAAATATTCATAATGTCAGTTTTACAGTTTAATTACGTCTATCAGATGCTGCAGTGATATTTCCAATATCTCTAATAGCTTTCGAGAAAATGAGGAGGAAAATCATGTTTTTATACAAATATTAAGTTTCATTTTACTGCGTAATTATTAGTCATAGAACAAATATTCATAATGAGAGTTGTACAGTTTAATTAGGTGTATCAGATGCTGCAATGATATTTCGAATATCTCTAATAGCTTTCGAGAAAATGAGGAGGAAAGTCATGTTTTTATATAAATATTAAGTTTCATTTTACTGCGTAATTATTAGCCATAGAACAAATATTCACAATATCAGTTGTACAGTTTAATCAGGTGTATCAAATGCTGCAATGATATTTCCAATATCTCTAATAGCTTTCGAGAAAATTAGGAGGAAAGTCATGTTTTTATATAAATATAAAGTTTAATTTTACTGCGTAATTATTAGTCATAGAACAGATATTCATAATTTCAGTTTTACACTTTAATTAGGTCCATCCAATATCTTTAATAGCTTTCGAGAAAATGAGTAGGAAATTCATGTTTTTATATAAATATTAAGTTTCATTTTACTGCGTAATTATTAGTCATAGAACAAATATTCATAATGACAGTTGTATAGTTTAATTAGGTGTATCAGATGCTGCAATCATATTTCCAATATCTCTAATAGCTCTCGGGAAAATGAGTAGGAAAGTCATGTTTTTATATAAATATTAAGTTTCATTTTACTGCGTAATTGTTAGTCATAGAACAAATATTCATAATGACAGTTGTACAGTTTTATTAGGTTTATCAGATGCTGCAATAATATTTCCAATATCTCTAATAGCTTTCGAGAAAATGAGGAGAAAATTTATTTCCATATAGAAATAATAAGTTTCATTTTACTTAGTAATTATTAGTCATAGAACAAATATTCATAATGATAGTTGTACAGTTTAATTAGGTGTATCAGATGCTGTAATGATATTTCCAATATCTCTAATAGCTTTCGAGAAAATTAGGAGGAAAGTCATGTTTTTTATATAAATAAAAAGTTTAATTTTACTGCGTAATTATTAGTCATACAACAAATATTCATAATTTCAGTTTTACAGTTTAATTAGGTCTATCAGATGCTGCAGTGATATTTCCAATATCTCTAATAGCTTTCGAGAAAATGAGTAGGAAATTCATGTTTTTATATAAATATTAAGTTTCATTTTACTGCGTAATTATTAGTCATAGAACAAATATTCCTCATGACAGTTGTACAGTTTAATTAGGTGTATCAGATGCTCCAATCATATTTCCAATATCTCTAATAGCTTTCGGGAAAATGAGTAGGAAAGTCAGGTTTTTATATAAATATTAAGTTTCATTTTACTGCGTAATTATTAGTCATAGAACAAATATTCATAATGACAGTTGTACAGTTTAATTAGGTGTATCAGATGCTGCAAGTATATTTCCAATATCTCTAATAGCTTTTGAGAAAATGAGGAGGAAAGTCATGTTTTTAAATAAATATTAAGTTTAATTTTACTGCGTAATTGTTAGTCATAGAACAAATATTCATAATGACAGTTGTACAGTTTTATTAGGTGTATCAGATGCTGCAATGATATTTCCAATATCTCTAATAGCTTTCGGGAAAATGAGGAGGAAGTTCATGTTTTTAAATAAATATTAAGTTTCATTTTACTGCGTAATTATTAGTCATAGAAAAAATATTCTTAATATCAGTTGTACAGTTTAATTAGGTGTATCAGCTGTTGCAATAATATTTCCAATATCTCTAATAGCTTTCGAGAAAATGAGGAGGAAAGTCATGTTTTTAAATAAATATTAAGTTTCATTTTACTGCGTAATTATTAGTCATAGAACAAATATTCATAATATCAGTTGTACAGTTTAATTAGGTCTATCAGATGCTGCAATTATATTTCCAATATCTCTAATAGCTTTCGAGAAAATGACGAGGAAAACCATGTTTTTATATAAAAATACGGTTTTTTTTTACTGCGTAATTATTATTCATAGAACAAATATTCATAATATCAGTTGTACATTTGAATTAGGTGTATCAGATGATGCAATGATATTTCAAATATCTCTAATAGCTTTCGAGAAAACGAGGAAGAAAGTAATTTAAAAAAAAGTAAAATTCAGTATTTATTAGTACTAGTAAAAATATTCATAATGACAGTAGTAGATTTTAATCAGGTCTATCAGATGCTGCAATGATATTTCCAATATCTCTAATAGCTTCCGAAAAAATGAGGAGGAATGTCATGTTTTTATATAAATATATAGTTTCATTTTACTGTGTAATTATTAGTCATAGAACAAATATTCATAATGACAGTTGTACAGTTTAATTAGGTGTATCAGATGCTGCAATCCTATTTCCAATATCTCTAATAGCTCTCGGGAAAATGTGTAGGAAAGTCATGTTTTTATATAAATATTAAGTTTCATTTTACTGCGTAATTATTAGTCATAGAACAAATATTCATAATCACAGTTGTACAGTTTAATTAGTTGTATCAGATGCTGCAATGATATTTCCAATATCTCTAATAGCTTTCGAGAAAATGAGGAGGAAAGTCATGTTTTTAAATAAATATTAAGTTTAATTTTACTGCGTAATTGTTAGTCATAGAACAAATATTCATAATGACACTTGTACAATTTAATTAGGTGTATCAGATGCTACAATGATATTTCCAATATCTTTAATAGCTTTCGAGAAAATGAGGAGAATAGTTATGTTTATATAGAAATATTAAGTTTCATTTTACTGAGTAATTATTAGTCATAGAACAAATATTCATAATGACAGTTGTACAGTTTAATTAGGTGTATCAGATGCTGTAATGATATTTCCAATATCTCTAATAGCTTTCGAGAAAATTAGGAGGAAAGTCATGTTATTATATAAATATAAAGTTTAATTTTACTGCGTAATTATTAGTCATAGAACAAATATTCATAATTTCAGTTTTACAGTTTAATTAGGTCTATCAGATGCTGCAGTGATATTTCCAATATCTCTAATAGCTTTCGAGAAAATGAGGAGGAAATTCATGTTTTTATATAAATATTAAGTTTCATTTTACTGCGTAATTATTAGTCATAGAAATAATATTCATAATGACAGTTGTACAGTTTAATTAGGTGTATCAGATGCTGCAATCATATTTCCAATATCTCTAATAGCTTTCGGGAAAATGAGTAGGAAAGTCATGTTTTTATATAAATATTAAGTTTCATTTTACTGCGTAATTATTAGTCATAGAACAAATATTCATAAAAACAGCTTTACAGTTTAATTAGGTCTATCAGATGCTGCAAGTATATTTCCAATATCTCTAATAGCTTTTGAGAAAATGAGGAGGAAAGTCATGTTTTTAAATAAATATTAAGATTAATTTTACTGCGTAATTGTTAGTCATAGAACAAATATTCATAATGACAGTTGTACAGTTTTATTTAGTTTTATCAGATGCTGCAATGATATTTCCAATATCTCTAATAGCTTTCGGGAAATTGAGGAGGAAGTTCATGTTTTTAAATAAATATTAAGTTTCATTTTACTGCGTAATTATTAGTCATAGAAAAAATATTCATAATACCAGTTGTACAGTTTAATTAGATGTATCAGCTGTTGCAATAATATTTCCAATATCTCTAATAGCTTTCGAGAAAATGAGGAGGAAAGTCATGTTTTTAAATAAATATTAAGTTTAATTTTACTGCGTAATTATTAGTCATAGAACAAATATTCATAATATCAGTTGAACAGTTTAATTAGGTCTATCAGATGCTGCAATTATATTTCCAATATCCCTAATAGCTTTCGAGAAAATGACGAGGAAAACCATGTTTTTATATAAAAATACGGTTTTATTTTACTGCGTAATTTTTAGTCATATAACAAATATTCATAATATCAGTTGTACAGTTTAATTAGGTGTATCAGATGATGCAATGATATTTCCAATATCTCTAATAGCTTTCGAGAAAACGAGGAAGAAAGTAATTTAAAAAAAAGTAAAATTCAGTATTTATTAGTACTATTGAAAATATTGATAATGACAGTAGTAGATTTTAATCAGGTCTATCAGATGCTGCAATGATATTTCCAATATCTCTAATAGCTTTCGAAAAAATGAGGAGGAATGTCATGTTTTTATATAAATATATAGTTTCATTTTACTGCGTAATTATTAATCATAGAACAAATATTCATAATGTCAGTTTTACAGTTTAATTAGGTGTATCAGATGCTGCAATCCTATTTCCAATATCTCTAATAGCTCTCGGGAAAATGTGTAGGAAAGTCATGTTTTTATATAAATATTAAGTTTCATTTTACTGCGTAATTATTAATCATAGAACAAATATTCTTAATCACAGTTGTACAGTTTAATTAGTTGTATCAGATGCTGCAATTATATTTCCAATATCTCTAATAGCTTTCGAGAAAATGACGAGGAAAACCATGTTTTTATATAAAAATACGGTTTTTTTTTACTGCGTAATTATTATTCATAGAACAAATATTCATAATATCAGTTGTACATTTGAATTAGGTGTATCTGATGATGCAATGATATTTCAAATATCTCTAATAGCTTTCGAGAAAACGAGGAAGAAAGTAATTTAAAAAAAAGTAAAATTCAGTATTTATTAGTACTAGTGAAATTATTCATAATGACAGTAGTAGATTTTAATTAGGTGTATCAGATGCTGCAATGATATTTCCAATATCTCTAATAGCTTTCGAAAAATGAGGAGGAATGTCATGTTTTTATATAAATATATAGTTTCATTTTACTGTGTAATTATTAGTCATAGAACAAATATTCATAATGACAGTTGTACAGTTTAATTAGGTGTATCAGATGCTGCAATCCTATTTCCAATATCTCTAATAGCTCTCGGGAAAATGTGTAGGAAAGTCATGTTTTTATATAAATATTAAGTTTCATTTTACTGCGTAATTATTAGTCATAGAACAAATATTCATAATCACAGTTGTACAGTTTAATTAGTTGTATCAGATGCTGCAATGATATTTCCAATATCTCTAATAGCTTTCGAGAAAATGAGGAGGAAAGTCATGTTTTTAAATAAATATTAAGTTTAATTTTACTGCGTAATTGTTAGTCATAGAACAAATATTCATAATGACACTTGTACAGTTTAATTAGGTGTATCAGATGCTGCAATGATATTTCCAATATCTCTAATAGCTTTCGAGAAAATGAGGAGAAAAGTTATGTTTATATAGAAATATTAAGTTTCATTTTACTGAGTAATTATTAGTCATAGAACAAATATTCATAATGACAGTTGTACAGTTTAATTAGGTGTATCAGATGCTGTAATGATATTTCCAATATCTCTAATAGCTTTCGAGATTATTAGGAGGAAAGTCATATTTTATATAAATATAAAGTTTAATTTTACTGCGTAATTATTAGTCATAGAACAAATATTCATAATTTCAGTTTTACAGTTTAATTAGGTCTATCAGATGCTGCAGTGATATTTCCAATATCTCTAATAGCTTTCGAGAAAATGAGGAGGAAATTCATGTTTTTATATAAATATTAAGTTTCATTTTACTGCGTAATTATTAGTCATAGAAATAATATTCATAATGACAGTTGTACAGTTTAATTAGGTGTATCAGATGCTGCAATCATATTTCCAATATCTCTAATAGCTTTCGGGAAAATGAGTAGGAAATTCATGTTTTTATATAAATATTAAGTTTCATTTTACTGCGTAATTATTAGTCATAGAACAAATATTCATAATAACAGCTTTACAGTTTAATTAGGTCTATCAGATGCTGCAAGTATATTTCCAATATCTCTAATAGCTTTTCGAGAAAATGAGGAGGAAAGTCATGTTTTTAAATAAATATTAAGATTAATTTTACTGCGTAATTGTTAGTCATAGAACAAATATTCATAATGACAGTTGTTTATTAGGTCTATCAGATGCTGCAATGATATTTCCAATATCTCTAATAGCTTTCGGGAAATTGAGGAGGAAAGTTCATGTTTTTAAATAAATATTAAGTTTCATTTTACTGCGTAATTATTAGTCATAGAACAAATATTCATAATATCAGTTGTACAGTTTAATTAGGTGTATCAGCTGTTGCAATGATATTTCCAATATCTCTAATAGCTTTCGAGAAAATGAGGAGGAAAGTCATGTTTTTAAATAAATATTAAGTTTAATTTTACTGCGTAATTATTAGTCATAGAACAAATATTCATAATATCAGTTGTACAGTTTAATTAGGTCTATCAGATGCTGCAATGATATTTCCAATATCTCTAATAGCTTTCGGGAAAATGACGAGGAAAACCATGTTTTTATATAAAATATAAGTTTCATTTTACTGCGTAATTATTAGTCATAGAACAAATATTCATAATATCAGTTGTACAGTTTAATTAGGTGTATCAGATGCTGCAATGATATTTCCAATATCTCTAATAGCTTTCGAGAAAACGAGGAAGAAAGTCAGTTTTTATAAAATAAAGTAAAATTTCAGTATTTATTAGTACTATAGAAAATATTGATAATGACAGTAGTACAGTTTTAATCAGGTCTATCAGATGCTGCAATGATATTTCCAATATCTCTAATAGCTTTCGAGAAAATGAGGAGGAATGTCATGTTTTTATATAAATATATAGTTTCATTTTACTGCGTAATTATTAGTCATAGAACAAATATTCATAATGTCAGTTGTACAGTTTAATTAGGTCTATCAGATGCTGCAATGATATTTCCAATATCTCTAATAGCTTTCGAGAAAATGAGGAGGAAAGTCATGTTTTTATATAAATATTAGTTTCATTTTACTGCGTAATTATTAGTCATAGAACAAATATTCATAATATCAGTTGTACAGTTTAATTAGGTGTATCAGATGCTGCAATGATATTTCCAATATCTCTAATAGCTTTCGAGAAAATGAGGAGAAAAGTGATGTTTTTAAATAAATATAAGTTTCATTTTACTGAGTAATTATTAGTCATAGAACAAATATTCATAATGATCAGTTGTACAGTTTAATTAGGTGTATCAGATGCTGCAATGATATTTCCAATATCTCTAATAGCTTTCGAGAAAATGAGGAGGAAAGTCATGTTTTTATATAAATAAAAGTTTAATTTTACTGCGTAATTATTAGTCATAGAACAAATATTCATAATGTCAGTTTGTACAGTTTAATTAGGTCTATCAGATGCTGCAGTGATATTTCCAATATCTCTAATAGCTTTCGAGAAAATGAGGAGGAAAATTCATGTTTTTATATAAATATTAAGTTTCATTTTACTGCGTAATTATTAGTCATAGAACAAATATTCATAATGACAGTTGTACAGTTTAATTAGGTGTATCAGATGCTGCAATGATATTTCCAATATCTCTAATAGCTTTCGAGAAAATGAGGAGGAAAGTCATGTTTTTATATAAATATTAAGTTTCATTTTACTGCGTAATTATTAGTCATAGAACAAATATTCATAATGACAGTTGTACAGTTTAATTAGGTGTATCAGATGCTGCAAGGATATTTCCAATATCTCTAATAGCTTTCGAGAAAATGAGGAGGAAAGTCATGTTTTTAAATAAATATTAAGTTTAATTTTACTGCGTAATTATTAGTCATAGAACAAATATTCATAATGACAGTTGTACAGTTTTAATTAGGTGTATCAGATGCTGCAATGATATTTCCAATATCTCTAATAGCTTTCGAGAAAATGAGGAGGAAAAGTTCATGTTTTTATATAAATATTAAGTTTCATTTTACTGCGTAATTATTAGTCATAGAACAAATATTCATAATATCAGTTGTACAGTTTAATTAGGTGTATCAGATGCTGCAATGATATTTCCAATATCTCTAATAGCTTTCGAGAAAATGAGGAGGAAAGTCATGTTTTTAAATAAATATTAAGTTTAATTTTACTGCGTAATTATTAGTCATAGAACAAATATTCATAATATCAGTTGTACAGTTTAATTAGGTCGTATCAGATGCTGCAATGATATTTCCAATATCTCTAATAGCTTTCGAGAAAATGACGAGGAAAATCATGTTTTTATATAAAAATTACGGTTTTATTTTACTGCGTAATTATTAGTCATAGAACAAATATTCATAATATCAGTTGTACAGTTTGAATTAGGTGTATCAGATGATGCAATGATATTTCCAATATCTCTAATAGCTTTCGAGAAAACGAGGAAGAAAGTAATTTTAAAAAAAAGTAAAATTCAGTATTTATTAGTACTAGTGAACAAATATTCATAATGACAGTAGTAGATTTTAATCAGGTCTATCAGATGCTGCAATGATATTTCCAATATCTCTAATAGCTTTCGAGAAAATGAGGAGGAAATGTCATGTTTTTATATAAATATTAAGTTTCATTTTACTGAGTAATTATTAGTCATAGAACAAATATTCATAATGACAGTTGTACAGTTTAATTAGGTGTATCAGATGCTGCAATGATATTTCCAATATCTCTAATAGCTTTCGGGAAAATGAGGAGGAAAGTCATGTTTTTATATAAATATTAAGTTTCATTTTACTGCGTAATTATTAGTCATAGAACAAATATTCATAATCACAGTTGTACAGTTTAATTAGGTGTATCAGATGCTGCAATGATATTTCCAATATCTCTAATAGCTTTCGAGAAAATGAGGAGGAAAGTCATGTTTTTATATAAATATTAAGTTTAATTTTACTGCGTAATTATTAGTCATAGAACAAATATTCATAATGACAGTTGTACAGTTTAATTAGGTGTATCAGATGCTGCAATGATATTTCCAATATCTCTAATAGCTTTCGAGAAAATGAGGAGGAAAGTCATGTTTTTATATAAATATTAAGTTTCATTTTACTGCGTAATTATTAGTCATAGAACAAATATTCATAATCACAGTTGTACAGTTTAATTAGGTGTATCAGATGCTGCAATGATATTTCCAATATCTCTAATAGCTTTCGAGAAAATGAGGAGGAAAGTCATGTTTTTATATAAATATAAGTTTAATTTTACTGCGTAATTATTAGTCATAGAACAAATATTCATAATGTCAGTTTGTACAGTTTAATTAGGTCTATCAGATGCTGCAGTGATATTTCCAATATCTCTAATAGCTTTCGAGAAAATGAGGAGAAAAGTCATGTTTTTATATAAATATTAAGTTTCATTTTACTGCGTAATTATTAGTCATAGAACAAATATTCATAATGACAGTTGTACAGTTTAATTAGGTGTATCAGATGCTGCAATGATATTTCCAATATCTCTAATAGCTTTCGGGAAAATGAGGAGGAAAGTCATGTTTTTATATAAATATTAAGTTTCATTTTACTGCGTAATTATTAGTCATAGAACAAATATTCATAATATCAGTTTTACAGTTTAATTAGGTCTATCAGATGCTGCAGTGATATTTCCAATATCTCTAATAGCTTTCGAGAAAATGAGGAGAAAATTCATGTTTTTATATAAATATTAAGTTTCATTTTACTGCGTAATTATTAGTCATAGAACAAATATTCATAATGACAGTTGTACAGTTTTAATTAGGTGTATCAGATGCTGCAATGATATTTCCAATATCTCTAATAGCTTTCGGGAAAATGAGTAGGAAAGTCATGTTTTTATATAAATATTAAGTTTCATTTTACTGCGTAATTATTAGTCATAGAACAAATATTCATAATCACAGTTGTACAGTTTAATTAGGTGTATCAGATGCTGCAATGATATTTCCAATATCTCTAATAGCTTTCGAGAAAATGAGGAGGAAAGTCATGTTTTTTAAATAAATATTAAGTTTAATTTTACTGCGTAATTATTAGTCATAGAACAAATATTCATAATATCAGTTGTACAGTTTAATTAGGTCTATCAGATGCTGCAATTATATTTCCAATATCTCTAATAGCTTTCGAGAAAATGACGAGGAAAATCATGTTTTTATATAAAAATACGGTTTTATTTTACTGCGTAATTATTAGTCATAGAACAAATATTCATAATGTCAGTTGTACAGTTGAATTAGGTGTATCAGATGATGCAATGATATTTCCAATATCTCTAATAGCTCTCGAGAGAACGAGGAAGAAAATAATTTTAAAAAAAGTAAAATTCAGTATTTATTAGTACTAGTGAAAATATTCATAATGACAGTAGTAGATTTTAATCAGGTCTATCAGATGCTGCAATGATATATCCAATATCTCTAATAGCTTTCGAGAAAATGAGGAGGAATGTCATGTTTTTATATAAATATATAGTTTCATTTTACTGCGTAATTATTAGTCATAGAACAAATATTCATAACGTCAGTTTTACAGTTTAATTAGGTCTATCAGATGCTGCAGTGATATTTCCAATATCTCTAATAGCTTTCGAGAAAATGAGGAGGAAAATCATGTTTTTATATAAATATTAAGTTTCATTTTACTGCGTAATTATTAGTCATAGAACAAATATTCATAATGAGAGTTGTACAGTTTAATTAGGTGTATCAGATGCTGCAATGATATTTCCAATATCTCTAATAGCTTTCGAGAAAATGAGGAGGAAAATCATGTTTTTATATAAATATTAAGTTTCATTTTACTGCGTAATTATTAGCCATAGAACAAATATTCATAATATCAGTTGTACAGATTGATTAGGTGTATCAGATGCTGCAATGATATTTCCAATATCTCTAATAGCTTTCGAGAAAATGAGGAGGAAAGTCATGTTTTTAAATAAATATTAAGTTTAATTTTACTGCTTAATTTTTAGTCATAGAACAAATATTCATAATATCAGTTTTACAGTTTAATTAGGTGTATCAGATGCTGCAATGATATTTCCAATATCTCTAATAGCTTTCGGGAAAATGAGGAGGAAAGTCATGTTTATATATATATATATATATATATATATATATATATATATATATATATTAAGTTTCATTTTACTGAGTAATTATTAGTCATAGAACAAATATTCATAATGACAGTTGTACAGTTTGATTAGGTCTATCAGATGCTGCAATGATATTTCCAATATCTCTAATAGCTTTCGGGAAAATGAGGAGGAAAGTCATGTTTTTATATAAATATTAAGTTTCATTTTACTGCGTAATTATTAGTCATAAAACAAATATTCATAATGACAGTTGTACAGTTTAATTAGGTGTATCAGATGCCTCAATTATATTTCCAATATTTCCAATTTTTTCAATATCCAATATCTAATGCTAGCTAGAAGAGCCCGTAGCTGACGGCCGACGGAGCGATGGTTATATATTGCTGCCGGCGGTGTTGCCAAACCGCAGTTATCGTACCGTAAAATTATCTATTGAATATCACATAAATACTCATAAGAATGGTAATTCTGATACATAAGACAATAGAAATTTGTAAATAATGATAAAAGTTGTTACACTGGCCTATACATCATATGTATATGCATGGGAATGATATAAAGATCTTGTCACAGACGTCGTGCCGCAAACACAGTAGAGGGAGACGCTGCTGGCACATACGGTGTGCCGCAAGAACTGAATGGGTTAAGTAAATTGTGTTTGTATTACGTGAAGGTTATGGCGTAGGTAAGGTTAGGACAGGTGACTGACTCCTCGTATCATAATGTTTATGACTTAACCTGCTGTAGGGTTCTATTGATTGTATCCCGTGTTTGTAGCGTATATAATGTTACGTTAAGGAAAAGTGTTATTTGGTGCATAGGTAAGGAAAAGTTATATCAGATGCGTAGGTTTGGAAAAGTAACATCAGGTGCGGAGGTAAGGTAAGATAAAAAGCCGCAGGAAAGGTGTATTCATGTTAGTTATACCCTGGAAAGCCTCTGATCTCGCTTCACTTATCATGAGTGAGATACAGAGGACAGAACGGAGATTGTGTGTAATGTTTCTATCTCCTCCTGATTTCTGTATATTAGAAGCTACTGAAATCTTAGTATTCTGTCCTTTCCCTGCCGTGACGAAATTAAGAAGGAATTATTGACGATACTCATGGTGTAGTTTTTTTAATTTTTTTTACTTGAACACTTACTTAATAACGTAGTAGTGTGTGTGTGTGTGTGTGTGTGTGTTGAGAGAGAGAGAGAGAGAGAGAGAGAGAGAGAGAGAGAGAGAGAGAGAGAGAGAGAGAGAGAGAGAGAGAGAGAGAGAGAGAGAGAGAGAGCGAGAGAAAAAGAAAAAAAAAGAAAGAGAAAGAGAAACCTACTTACGTTACAGAACTCAATTGTATAACACACTCACATAATCCATACATACCTGTTTATTAAATTACCTTTTACTTCCTATATTCGAGTATTTGATTAATTTGTTCATTGTGCAACTCAGTGTCTCTCTACTGAGCACTTTTACAACTCTCCCTCCCTCCCTCTTTCCCTCCCTCCCTCCCTCCCTCCCTCCTTCCCTTACGTCTCTCCATACCTTCCCACTCTAACTCCTCAGCTCCTCAGGCAACACCCAAGATAAGCTACACTTGCTTTTATTTATGTCACCTGTACTTGCTGTCGGCCACCCCGCCCCGCCCCACCCAACCCTGCACCGTCCCGCGTCCTGCCCCTCTATCCCCCTTCAGCTCCTCACCGACCAGAACTTGCTTCCTCTCGCGTGCTCTTATCAAGCTTGTTAACCAGTGTTCTTGGCCGCCACTGTGGTTTTAGCTCACTATCTCTGGGTTTTTAATGCCGTTTGTTTGCATTATACTTGGCTGATAAAATTGTCTGCAAACCTGATTCTTTTTACCTTACTGTGTTTCATACTGTGTGTGTGTGTGTGTTTGTTTTTATTTGTTTGTTCATGTGTGTTTGTTTGTTTGTGCGTGTTATGGGAGGAAACTTTCGAATAATGGCAGTTTTTTAATAATGCAACAACGTATTATAGTACTAATTGCGTGTGTGTTGTTTATAATATTGCGGCAAGGAAGCATCTCCATGCATTCAATCCTGTGTGGTGCTTGTAGGGACTCCACGGTAGCTGTACATGTTCCTTATTCTATATAGATAAGAAACTTGATACCACCTGTTGAATTATGGTTTCATACGTTTATTTGTTTGTTTCTCTCGTTCTTATTTGTATTACTACTATAACTATCATTACTATTTCTGCTACTACTTCTACTACTGTTACTTTTACTATTACTACTATTACTACTACTACTACTACTACTACTACTACTACTACTACTACTACTACTACTACTACTACTACTACTACTACTACTACTACTACTCCTATAATATTATTTGTGGATGGATAGGGTAGGGTGTGGAGATGGTGTGGTGGGTGTGTTTATTGGGTTGTCATGGGTGATATATAGTGGGCGTGGGAGTGGATTAGGTAACATGTGCTAGGGAGTGTTATTTTGCCTTTGAGTGACTACACATTCAGCCTCCAGCAAGCCGCTCTTTTTATCTTTTCCAACCACCTGCCTTCAATACGTTTCCTCTTTTTTTATTATTTTTTTTTCTTCCCGTTTCTCAAGTTCCGCTTCAGTTAATGAATTCTGGTTTAACATGAAATTTAACTCCTACATCTACCTAGTACATCTCTCTATTTTTCCCTCTCGCATGTCAGGCTGAATTACGTAATTACACGGCTAAGTTTTTTTTATTTTATTTATTTTTATTCCTCCTTCATTGTGTTACACTCGTAGTAATATTTTTTTTAATATAACACTACCATTGTCTTAGTTTTTTTTATTATATTATATCGTTCAACTGAGGATTTGAGAGTTACTATATTATAACCTTAAATATCAGTGTCAGGAATATTCTACTAAGTTGTCTGAAGGTTTTGATTCTCTATAAGTGTGTTACGTAATTGTTCATACAGGAGTGGAAGTTGTATATGTTCGTCTTAGTTATGAAAGTCTATAGTGTTTTGTCGCTTCATACAACCTCTTAGACGAAACTTAGTGATGTAAGTGTATGTATAGCTGTTAAAGAGTTTGGTTTACTTTGTATTCACTCGTTCAGTTTCCTTTATACCGACTGACTGATCTCATTGTATTACTGTAGTGTATATTATGTTATCAGATGAGAAATGCGTCATCAAAAATATCAGCAAAAAAAAAAAAATATATCAGTTATATTTCTTACACATGATAAATATTTTTTCCTATCTACCATGTTTTTTTTTTCCCATGATAATTTTTTTATTTTTTTTTTTTATTTATCTAAACCTATTTCAATATTACCTGCTGACATTTTTATTGGTTGCATTACACTTGCTCTAAATAGTTTATGTTTTTATTTTATTTTATTTTATTTTTTTATCTCCTCCCTCCCTCCCTCCCTCGCATTACATTCTCAGTTTGCAACGCTTTGTTTTCTTCTCTCGCCGCACAATTATTGGTGTCGTGTTATCATCGGCCTTTGTTGTCAGTAAATTACGTTCATCGCTTCATTAAAACTCAGATTAAATTGCATTGCACTCTGATATCTGAACTGCTCAGGTATCATTAGTATTGTTCTGTTTTTTTGGTATTACTGTGTATCTTTAATGAGAGAGAGAGAGAGAGAGAGAGAGAGAGAGAGAGAGAGAGAGAGAGAGAGAGAGAGAGAGAGAGAGAGAGAGAGAGAGAGAGAGAGAGAGAGAGAGATATCATATATATTTGTGTCAAGACTATTTGTTTTTTATTTCTTTCTGACTTTGCTTAACGTGTGTGGGTTGTAAAAAATATGAAGTAATTGTTGAGTTCACATTGTCTGGGTAAACTATCTCTCCGCCCTTCACCCTTTCTATTCTCCTCTCTTTTTCTTTTTCTCTCCCTCTCCTTACACCCCCATTAATTTTCATCCCTCCTATGCATCCTTTCATCATCTTTTCCTTTCTATCCCCTCCTTACCTTACCTCCTTTTATTATCTTTTCCTTATCTCTCCTTTCCTTATCTCTCCTTACCATCCATTCTCTCTTCTTCCCACACTCCCTCCTCCTCACCTTTATCACTTTCGACCTTATTCCCTCTTTTTTTTTTTATATACAACCCTTACGTTTTGCAAATATATAACTAATAATATGAACCCATTTGGTAATAGTCTAGTATCATCGTTGCACTATCACTATCATCATCATCATCATCATCATCATCATCATCATCATCATCATCATCATCATCATCATCATCATCATCATCATCATCATCATCATCATCATCTGTATTGTTATCACCACCACCATCACCACCACTGCAATTGCCTTCATACTTTAGTTTTTCCATTCTTTATATAAAAGTAGAAATACGTGAAGCTTGTCTTGTAGGAATCATTGGGTGTTGGTTTGCGTTCCCTTGTACTGTACGTTGTGATCTTTATTAGTAAACCCACCCACAAGGATCGCCTCTTTGTATTCATTTGAGTGTGCATACGTCGGGTTTCCTTTGGTCGGTACTCGAGTGTGCAGATTGCAGAGTCACGTTCAGGGTTACTGTATGGCTGCTGAACGTCCTCTGGGGATGTTAACGCAGAGCAGCACGTGTCACGGTGTTTCCCTGCTTTGATCGTGGTGTTGCAGTGAGCCTGCCAACACTCACTTTCGGATCGGATAAAAGTGGAAGTATCGGTAACTTTAAAAACTTCCCGTGCCGGGAATCGAACCCGGGCCTCGCGGGTGAGAGCCGCGTATCCTAGCCACTAGACAACACGGGATTGTAGAAAATGAAGACAAATTTAGTTTATTGTTAAATAGTATTGTATTTTTCTGTTTGTATATTTTGTAAATTCATAAGTGGTGTATGATTTTATAAAATGTTAATTCACTTGGCACTTGAACCAAACAGGTGTTTCTGTTTACCCCAAGTGGAGGGTGGGTGATGCTGGACACCTGCCTTCCCTTCCCCCTCACCCACCCCAACAGCCCCGCCCCGACCCGCCCTGCCCTGCCCGTTCCAGCCTAGCCATGGGTATATATAGGAAGTGGTGTGTCGAAGGTCAAACTCAGGAAGGTCTTGTAGTTCCGATTCATATCAACACCAACACGTATTGACACATAAAAAGCCTCTTTCTTTCTCTCTCTCTTGCTTTTTCTTATCTCTCTCTCTCTCTCTCTCTCTCTCTCTCTCTCTCTCTCTCTCTCTCTCTCTCTCTCTCTCTCTCTCTCTCTCTCTCTCCTCGCTCTCTCCTCCTCTCTCTCTCGCCTCTCGCTCTCGCTCTCTCTCTCTCTCTCTCTCTCTCTCTCTCTCTCTCTCTCTCTCTCTCTCTCTCTCTCTCTCTCTCTCTCTCTCTCTCTCTCTCTCGTGCAGGCCGCGGGGAAGACCAGTTGCGGAACCCACTTAGTGACGTCACACTTTCGCTTTCACCGGTATGTGGAGTGACTGGTGTCGAGGATACATGGAAGGCCTCCTGGTCATGCACTCTTAAAAACAAAGAAATAAAAGAAGCTAATATAATTTTTGAGGAGAACTTTACTCTCTCATGTGTGTGTGTGTGTGTGTGTGTGTGTGTGTGTGTGTGTGTGTGTGTGTGTGTGTGTGTGTGTGTGTGTGTGTGTGTGTGTGTGTGTGTGTGTATCTGTTTGTCTCTGTCTGTGTACACCTATAGACTCATGCATATGTTAGAAGCAAGACAAGGTAAGGTACTGTAAGTCAAGGAAGCAGTGATGAGTTAGGTCAGGACAGGTGAGGCGGCTGTGGTGGGGATGTATGATCGAGGAATGTGTGGGCTGTGGGGTGGGATGGACCACTGGTGGAGAAAGGGAGGGGAAGGGGAGGCAGACGAAGGGGCCCACGTAGGGATTAGGAGCAATGGGGCAGTGGATGAGGGTGAGGGACGACCAGCGGCGCTTTGACTGACCTGATACGACTTTCAGTTTCGTTTTTGTTGCCTGATTTTCTGCTTATTCACTTTGACTGTACTACCACTTCGTATTTCTTATTTGAAAGTTATCACTACCTGTAATTTGCGAGTATCTATTATTCACCGTTACGTTTGCTTCGTATAAATACATTGAGGAAACAAATCCAGTCATCTCTTATTTCGGAAGTACTGCGTCCTTCCCCCCCCCACCCCTCCCCACCCGTCCGTGAGGCCTGCGACCTTGCTCCAGTCAGACAGTTTCTCTCGGGGCCGCGCGCGTCTCTGCCGTAGAGGTTCGTCACTGCAGCTGAGGTAAACACGTGTTCCACTTCTCTGGTATAACACTTGCCACGCACACAAACGTTTTCTCAGCTCATCGCCTCACCTGCTTCCCTGCTCCTACAGTTTTAAAGATACATCGATTGTCTTAAGCGTGATGCGTGTGATTCCCGTGTGACGAGGTGCTGGGAGCGCGAAGTGAGGTGTTGTGCGTGGTGAAAGCAATGTCTGGTTATGCTATTGTGTGATTACTTAGATTATGTTGTGCAAGGCATGAGTGGACTTGATTTTCAATATGAGGCTTCGCACAAGTAACTGAGAAAAGTTATGCGAGTGAAGGGCGGTGGACGAGACTGTGAAGTATACATAACAAGAGGCGACTGCATAGTGTGTATTCAAAGTTTACCATCGATGAGAAAATTCAAGAGAAACAAATAACTTTGTCAGAGAATAATTATCACTCGAGGAATGCGTCTTATATATTGAAAACTATATTAATATGTGAATGAGTGATATTCGTTGGTTACAAAGATACAGTAAATCATGTAATGTGATTTGTAATGCGTAGGAATTCGTCTCAGTATATACATCAAGACGGCAACAGCGTATTATTTGTCATACTTAAGTGTGCGTGTGTAATAATAATAATAGACGGTTTATTAGAAAAAGCAGCCATACGCTGAAAATATACATTTTAAAATTGCTTAACTCTAAATGTGAGGAGTGGAAGATTTTGTTTCTTCTTTACATGAGAGTATTCAGACAAATTGTTAGCATAGAGATAGGTGGTGATATGTGGTGGGTCAGGTCAGGTCCGCTTCACGACCCTGTCCACCCGGGGCAGTGTGGTGACGGTGGTGTAGCACTTTGGAGGCCGGGGATGGTCTCGAGCCTGGGTAAGTGGCATCGCCTTCAGGTTTTAGGGGAGGTGCCGCCTGTAGGAGGCCGACGTCTACGTTGGGTGGGAAGCAGCTGAAACAGGGTGATGGGTGGAAGTGCAGGTGTATGTGGTCGGTAGAGGTGCAGCTGAGGATGGTGAGTGTAGGTGCAGTTGTGTTGGCGGGAAGGTGATGGTCAGGACGGGATTAACAGGCATGGATTAGCACCGATAGCCCTCCGCACAGCCCCAGCCAGTGAGGTCGAGACTCGTCCGCCGACTCGGTTTCATTGTTTATAGATCTTAAATGTTCTTCCTTTTGCTTTAAGTAACTTCACTGTGTTATGTGTTCATGTGTGTGTGTGTGTGTGTGTGTGTGTGTGTGTGTGTGTGTGTCGTGTATGAAGTGCCTGTGGCTTTTATATTGTCTCAGAGAACACAAATACGAGGCCAGTGGTGGAGGAATTAGGGCCGCCCTCCGCCACACCCTCCCTCACCCTGCACCGCCACTGTCTGCGTGCCGCTCACATCATTGCAACTATTAGAACACGTTACCTTGCCACGCACAGAAGCACATAAGTAACAATCCTAAGTGTCAGTGAGGCAATATTTGATCAAGGTCTGATGGGACACAATATTCACCTCCAATACAGTTTGTGTCATTATTGATCAGAGGCAGAAAAGTAAATAGTGATACAATGTGACTGTTCCAGGATATGAATGTCATGTGTGGGGAGGGTGATTGAGTGTCAGACTCACGGCCACATCCTCTCCTTCACGCTGTGGACCCAGTGTGTGTGTGCTTATGTGCTGATATTCCTTATGAAGTGTACATCGACTTTTTTTTTACTGCCAAATATTCGTGTGCGGCGTTGGTCATCTGGCTGTGAACAGGTTTGCTAAATTAACACTCGGAAAATACAACAATCGCAGTTGCTGTCGGTGCGAAATAACCTTTGCTAGCTTGCACGAGCATTAACATTACCATTAGTGTTTTTGTTAACATCAGTATCGCCGCACAAGGCAGGTCGTGGCGGCAAGGCTTCACCACCTGGATCAAATAAAGAAAAGTATTGTATGAAAAAAGAATTGAAAAAAAGATTAGTCAAACATCGTAGACAACTCAAACAATTAATAAACCTAAGAAACTTCCTATCACGTGAATCACTGACGTAATCGTGACGTATCGCCTGTCGTGTTGTGCCACGGCGGATGTGTGTGTGTGTGTGTGTGTATATGTGTGTGTGTGTGGGGGGGGGACACTGTTTATGTGTGTAACACCGACATACTTAAGTTTTCAGTCATCATTTGTGTAATTTCCATGCACATAATTTGTTCAAATGCATTAGAGGTCTCCACGAACGCAAAATACAGCTCCATGTGGTAACCAGCCACTTATTATTAGGAAATACTTATTCTATTATACGTGAAGGTGTTGTCTGAAAGCCCCACACACGCGTCCACCTACTAGCGGCTATGACGCCACAAGACTCGTGACGTCAGGCGGAAAGTCTATTAGTAAGACATTATTTGGCTCTTCCTTGGATCCTCTGACTCACTCCTGCCCTTCCTTCGAAACTTATCAGGATTTGCTCTGCGTCAGAAAGGAAACATCCCGTCTTCCATTATCTTATCTCACCTCCTCTCGCCACCCTCCCCAGCATTACCTCCACGTCCCCAGCCCAGCCTGGCTGTTGGCTGTCGGTGCTTCAGGAATAGAATAGTTACTCCTCCCGGCAACACACTGACAAAGAAAATTGCCCTGAAATGGATGGCTTAAATATGCCTCAT
>JAPQNM010000043.1:21402568-21435068 GCA_029783475.1 Metacarcinus magister | reverse complement strand
TTTTCTTTTCTTGTGTTTTTTTTTGTGTTTGATATTGTTATTTTTGTAAGTTTTGACTATGGTAATAAAGGGAAAGAGATAAAGTGTTAAGAGAGAGAGAGAGAGAGAGAGAGAGAGAGAGAGAGAAGTTGTTTATCCCCCAACACCTTATATTGTTTATAGGCAGTACTCGGCTCCCATCCTCTCCTCCTCCTCCTCCTCCTCCTCCTCCTCCACCACCACCACCTTTCTCCACTCCCTTACTTCTCCCTCTTCCCTTCTACTCTGCCCTCCTTCATTGCATCTTATCTCAGCCTTTCTTCTTCGTCTAATCACTCCGTTCCCTCCTCTTCTTCTAAACTCACCTCCTCTCTCTCTCCCTCCTCCTTCTCCTCCTCCTCCTCCTCCTCCTACGTCACGCCTCTACGCCTTGACGCAGCTAAGTGTGCGTCTTGAGCGTTATTTGGTAAACTTCAGCCCTAATAGGAGTCTGTTTAGTCACGCGTCCTTGTACGCATTATTATTATATATACTATTATTATTATTATTATTATTATTATTATTATTACTATCAGTAGTAGTAGTAGTAGTAGTAAAAGTAGAAGTAGTAGTAGTGGTAGTAGAAATAGCAGTAGCAGTAGTAGTAGTAGTAGTAGTAATAGTAGTAGTAGCAGTAGTAGTAATGGTAGTAGTAGTAGTAATAATAGTAGTAGTAGTAGTAGTAGTAGTAGTAGTAGTAGTAGTAGTAATAGTAGTAGTAGTAGTAGTAGTAGTAGTAGTAGTAGTAGTAATAGTAGTAGTAGCAGTAGTAGTAATGGTAGTAGTAGTAGTAATAATAGATAGTAGTAGTAGTAGTAGTAGTAGTAGTAGTAGTAGTATAGTAGTTGACGATTAGAAAATACTTGGGAAATAACATTTTTAATATTCTTACTTCTACAGTGTTCCAGAAAGTTATATTGTATCACCCTTGCTTCGCGTTACCTTCCTTCCCCTTCCCTTAGCACACCCACGCGGCCCTGAGGGGGGTGGGGGTCACGATCAGGGCCGCAGTGGAGGAGGGGTAGAGCCGCCACCGCCCCCTTTCTGCCTGCTTCCCTCCACCAGCGGCAGTTGCTTATTTGGGCTCCGTCAGTAAGCGACACATGGAGGGAAGGAGGAGAGGGAGGAAGGAGGGAAGAGGGAGGAAAGGGCTGGATATTCCCTTCTCCAACTTTCCTAAACTGGCACTCACCTCCTCTCCTTATGTTACCTTCTTCCTCCTCCTCCTCCTCCTCCTCCTCCTCCCCCCTCCTCCTCCTCTTATCGCCTTCTAATCATTCTGGTGATATACTGTTCATTTACTTAATTATTTTCCTTCATCCACTCCGCCTGAGGGTCGCTGCCCCGCCTCGGAGGTAAACAAATGCAACTTTATTATTTCTCCTGATTTGGCACTGTGTTTGTGTGTTTGCCCGCGCATGTGTGTGTGTGTGTGTGTGTGTGTGTGTGTGTGTGTGTGTGTGTGTGTGTGTGTGTGTGTGTGCTGGCTCCTAGTGGACGTGCACTTTACTGTCTGGTGGAAGTTGCCTCATGGGAGCCAGCAACACTCCCACGTCCACCACCACCATTCCTCCCCCTCCCTCACCCACCCACCCACCCACCCACCCACCCATCCACCCACCTATCAAGTGCCATGACGCACTCCCCCACACCTGAGCAGCCACGCCCCCTCCCCTCCCACTCGCCAGCACACCTGAGCCCAGCACGACCCACCAACGCGCCCCAGTTCCACCTTTGCCGCCGCCTTGACGCAGCCCCTTCGAGGAGGTGTCTCGTTCTCCCTCCTTGCCTCCTGTCCTCCTGCCTTCCCTACTCTGAAAAGGTTGTGGCTGCCCGCTGAAGCAAGTAAAGGTGTGTTTTGACAGCCCTCAGTGTTGCGTCGCCAGGGTGAGCGTGTCTTCTCTGAGGGTGACGTTAACGGCTGGTTGTGTCTGGCAACTGACGGGATGTAGCTGTGGGGGGCGCGTCATTGGGGGTGAGAGGTGTCTTGTTTAGATTTTTCATGGATTCTTTCTTTTAATTTTTCAAGGCTTGGATGGATGTGATGAGTGTTGTGAATAACCTATGTAAAGGCTTGAACAGGGTGCTGCTCATACACACACACACACACACACACACACACACACACACACACACACACACACACACACACACACACACACACACACACACACACACATGTGGCTTTACCAGGTGATGAGTGAATTTAGAGTGCTATGCAGGTAGGTGAGGCAGGAAGGAGAGACGAGAATAAGAGATTTACATTAGTTTACCTGGCTATGCACTCACACGCCATAACACACTCAGTCCACGTTGATTCATGGCTGTCGCATCATCCAGCCAACGGTCATGGTGGTTTTATGAGCTCGTTAATCGCGTTACATTGTGAGAGGAAGTACGGAATCTTGTGCTACACGCTGGCAGAATCAGACCAATGCTGTCGGGGAGTCATCTTCGTGCGTCCAGTTGTTGTGTGTGTGAGACAAGGAGAGCATGAGGAAGGAGGAAGGAGTACTGTGGTTGACATGTGAAATTTGTCTTACTTCATATTTCTCTTTTTTCCGCCTGTAGTTAGTTGTCTGACAGAGCGACGCGAGTGAGTGACTAGTATGTGCAAACTACAAGGTCAGTTTGTTTACACACATACGCTGCTTCTACATTCTTAAGTTGACTTGTGAAACTTTTCCTATATCGTGTATCGCTAAATCACACAAAAAATATCAATGATAGAAAAATAAATAAAATAAAATTTATAGATGCGTTTAATAAATATATAAATAGATAAAACTCATTATGGAATTCAAAATAAGTGTATTGAATTGGGTTCATTGGTTAAAATTACTCAAAACGTAAAACTAAAAAATAAATCGTATATTAGTTATATTAGCTGGGATGCTTTCTAAAACTAAAGTGTGAATGTGTATTTCTTGGTTCATACATTTTCACTTATTATAGATAACTATTATTTGTGATATATCTTGTTTTACATGAACATGTTATCACACCTGAACCACGCCACGGCTAGCCTACCCAACATCCTCCTCCACATCCTCCTCCACACCCTTGAGAATATGTACCGGGGAAGAAAAAAAAACAACTAAGATATTTTTTATAATACTAAGTATAAAATTCAGGGTTTCACGTAAGTTTTAAAAATAATAAGCTAAACATAACATTAGATTTTAAGCGATGGTGGTATAGTGGTGAGCATAGCTGCCTTCCAAGCAGTTGACCCGGGTTCGATTCCCGGCCATCGCAGCGGTTAGAAATTTTTTCTTTATATTATGTTTTACATACTTTGCTTTATTTAACTTCTTTATCTACTCATTCATTCGTTCATTAATTATCTTTATCAAGCTTGTTCAGGTGTCTATGGAGGGTGTGAGTGTGGTGTTTGAGGCTCTCGGAGACACAGCACATCTAGGACATTCCTCAGCCACCCCGGCACGCACCTCTTGGCCACAGCATCACGTTATACCCTTAGCACGCCATGCACTTAGGTTGTATATGGATGCAATGTACCGTACTGTACGTAGTAGTCTGCCATAGCGTGAGGTGATGGCTGACTCAGTGATCATTGGGTACGCGCCGCTGATAGTGTATCGCAGAGGTTGTTCAGACTGTGGTGACACCTTATCACCTTGTGTGTTGTGGCTACATTCATCCTGCTGCTGCCTCGGTTGCCTTCATTGGAGATAACACCTGCTGGGTCTTGTGTTTCCTCCAGACTCTCTTCAACGGGAAACAAAGGCACTGTAGGAGCATGTAGATTTATTTTTTCTTGAATCACATTTGTTGGTTTCTCTGCCAGGACACCAAAGCAGTATGTTAAACTTGCCTTGTGAACTGATACATGTGGCTTATATAGTCGATCTATGGAAGTAACAAATCCTTCATTACATTTCCTTCCTCTTCCATCCTCAAATAGACCATCATTATCTATCCTCCTCCTTCCACGTTCTTTCCCTTTCCGTCTCCCTCACTGTCTCCATCCACTTCTTCCTCTGGCAGTCCTCACCACCCTCCCTTCCCTCCCTTCCCTCCCTCAAACCTTCACCTTCCTCTCCCTTCATCTTATGCCGTAAAGACAGTATTTGACAATCAATCAAACATTTCCTTTTTTCTTCCTCAGACCTCCATTTTTTCTCCCTCTCTCATGCTTCTAATCCTCTTTCTTCCCGCCGCCGTGTCCCCGAGGAACATGACTCTCCCCGCCCCTGACTCTCACCCTGCGTCAGCGTGAAGGCGATGCTTTACGTGCCAAAGGAAGGCGTACTCACCCCGGAAGGAGAGAAAGGACAGGTGGAGTATGGGTGGAGCAGCGAGTGTTGTTGAAGAAAGGTGGGATTATGGGTAGGCAGGTGGTGGTGGTGGTGGGGTGGTGGTGGTAGAGAGCAGAAGGGGAAAGTAAAGATAGAAGGGCAGAGGAAAGAGGAAACTGAACCTCAAAAGAGAGAAGGGAAGGAAAACGATACACGAGAAAGACACTTGATGTTTGAATGGAAGTGAGATATAAATAGGATAAGAAGGCTAGAAAATAAAAGAATGCTAAAAGAAAGAGAAAATATAGATGTAGAAAGGCAGGGTTGAGGAGCGTCGTGTGTCCGGGTTTGCCCTCACACCCTGCGGCGGAAGATGGCGCAGTGCCAGGTGGGGGGCGGCGTGTGTGTGTGTGTTTGTGTGTGTGTGTGGGTGTCTGTGTGTGTGTGTGTGTGTGTGTGTGTGTGTGTGTGTGTGTGTGTGTGTGTGTGTGTAGTCGTAAGTCAGCAGCTGTCAGGGGCATGTTATACCCTCGTGGGGCGTCACCCACTCACTGGGCACCACACGGTAGGGAGGAGGGAGGGCACGAGGAGGGTGAGGTGCCCTTGACTCATTCACTTCTACTTGTTTATTCACCACATTTCCTTAATTTTTCACCTTTGTCACCCACCTGGTTATGAAATTCCGTTGCTCTGAGGCATCGGTAAATTATCTGTGTTTGAATTTCCACTCAGGATTTTTACATCAACCGTACATTGTAATTTTTTCTTCTTCATGAGTAAGTCGCGTGCCAACACTGCATGGTTTCCGTAAAACGTATAGGTAGTGGGGTGTTTTTTTTTTAATCCTACGAAATGGCTCTTGTTTTTTTTTGTTTGTTTTTTTCACTCAAGACAAGACTTGGCACATCTACGTCTCTTAATGTGAAAAGGAAATGAGATATATTTTTATGAACCTTGGAAAAAAAGGTTCTCGATGACTAAGTGACTGTTCTGCTACGTAGGTCATTTTGACGCCTTCGAGGTGTGGGTCCATACGTGCCTGTACTGTGCAAGTAATTTAATTCTTAATAATTAACGTCTACTGCTAGGTTCCTATAAGCTTACTGTGGCTATTCTTTTACAGTGTTGCATTTGAGAGGTGCGTCACAACCAAGGGAAGAAGGTCAGCAAGCTCTGCATTGAGGAGTAGCAGTAGCCGTGTGCCTTGTAGTGACATTCCTGCTGGGGTGTGGCACAACAGCCCTGTACCGCCCCAACACCCGAGGAACGACTTGAATCTTTCCCGCCAACCCAACACAAGCGCGAGTGACTTCCATCAGTGTCTTCATGAGGAAAATAAAATGTGTTCCGTAGCAGCTCAGTGTGAAGTGTGAAGTGCACAAGTCGCGTGGATGTTGAAGCCTTCGAAGAGCATCCTGTGTGCGAGGAGTTGGTGGCGGGGCGTTGGCACCGAGATTCCCCGGGGCCACGCTGCCTGAGCCATGCCCCGCCGAGGTACTGTCTTCGTGCACATCCCCCTCAGCCACACCTTCACTATCCAGATCGATGGGGGGGACGGGGATCCATTCTATGTGTCACAGGTGAGGACAGCAGGAAGGGTGAAGGCTTGAGAAGATAACATGGGCACACCCTTCTTGAGAAAAGTTAGGCTGAAGGTACTGTTGTGAGTTAGATCAGTGGCGAGTCAGTATCGGCTGGAAGCTACCAAAGGAATGGCGTACAGCACCACCACCACCACCACCACCACCACCACCACCACCACCACCACCATCACCATCACCACCACCGTGGTACCACCACCACCACCATTTTAAAACTTATAATAAACACGTATCAATAAGTTTCCTTTCTCGCCAGACTTTTTTACAAGTCTTCTAAATATAAAGAAGTACCTCTTCTCCCTCCTTACGTGAATAACAGCAGGAGGAGGAAGAGGAGGAGGAGGAGGAGGGTTCTCTATTAGAAGAAAGACGAGTACGGGGAAGAAGTAAAGTTGTCAGGGAAGGGAAGGTAAGGTAAGGTAGTAGGTGTGTCGGTGGCTTGTCTTTACTCCGCTAATGGGAGGGAAGGCGACGTTAAGTGTGAGGGGAGAGGGAGAGGTTGATTAAGTTGAACTGGTTTTTATGTAATTGAGAGAGAGAGAGAGAGAGAGAGAGAGAGAGAGAGAGAGAGAGAGAGAGAGAGAGAGAGAGAGAGAGAGAGAGAGAGAGAGAGAGAGAGAGAGAGAGAGAGAGAGAGAGTAAATCAACCAAAACGAAAAGTCAAGTTAAAGGAAGGAAATGCAGTGCAAGGGGGAAGGTGGAAGGTTTAATTCAGGAGTGTGTGTATGTGTGTGTGTGTGTGTGTGTGTGTGTGTGTGTGTGTGTGTGTGTGGGTGTGGGTGTGTTATTTTGCTTAACACTTGGATTCTCGTGATTAGGAGGAGGAAGTGGAGAAAGAGGAAAAAGAGGAGGAGGAGGAAGTGTCTGCTGGTAATAGTGACGAAAAGAGGAGGAAGATGAGAAGGAGGAGGAGGAGGAGGAGGAGAAGGAGGAGGAGGAGGAGAAAGAAAAGGAGGAGGAGGAGGAAGAGGAGGAAGAGGAGGAGGAGGAGGAGGAGGAGGAGGAGGAGGAAGAGGAGGAGGATTGAACAGGAAACGCATGTGTGAAAGTGTTTGGATTGAAAAGAAAAACCAGACAAAAATGAATTTCCATGACGTTAGAGAGAGAGAGAGAGAGAGAGAGAGAGAGAGAGAGAGAGAGAGAGAGAGAGAGAGAGAGAGAGAGAGAGAGAGAGAGAGAGAGTTACATAAGGATAGAGGGGCCTAAACTTTTTAAAAATAGCAAGCACTCGCTATAAATATCTTGATGGTTTCCTGACGTGGTGTGACGACGAAGGTGAAGGAGGGGAAGATAGAGGCAGAGAGAGGAAAAAAATTGGATGTAGAGTGAAAGGAAAAACAGTGAGAGAAGGATAAAGCAAATAACCCAATGATAGGGGAAAATAATGCAACAGACAAAGGGGAAAAAATGTAGTTTATAGTTAAAGATGAAATAAGTTAACTCGAGTGATAGAGGAAAATAGTACAGAAGGAGGAGGAATAAGGTGTTCTGAACGTATGTATGGGAAGAAAGTAGTTGAGGAAGGGAAAAAAATGTGTCTATCATGTGGTTAGGGTGAAAAATAATAGGAAAGAGTGAGGGAGTGAACTTTAGAATGCAAGGAAAAAACTAACTAAACGGGGAAAAAATAGGAAGAAAGTGACATGAGAGGAAAAGGGGAAAGAAATAGTGAAAGAGATTAAACATAAATGATGGGAAGAAAAATAAAACTTAGAAGAGACAACAAAGGGAAAGAAAATACAGAAACAAAGGAAGATCAGGAAGAAAACAAAAAAATATATATAAAAAAAAAGAGATAGAAAGAAAATGGAACCAATAGTCAAAAAATAAGGTGGAAAAAAATATCTGACGAAAAAGAAGAAGAGGAGGAGGAGGAGGAGGAGAAGGAGGAGGAGGAGGAGGAGGAGGAGGAGGAGGAGGAGGAAGAGAAGAAAGAAGTGACGCATTTGAGCTGGGAAGGTAACGAAGGAAGATAAGAGGAGTGGGAGGTGAGAGGGATAGGTGAGTGAGTGAGGGAGGGAAGGAGGAAGGGAGGGAGGGAGGGAGGGAGGGAGGGAAGGAGGGAGTTGGCAGGCGACAGGCACCCTCACCCCCCTTCACTAACATTGCGTGGGAGAAGCAAAACAAACACGAGTAAAAGTTGTGTGTGTGTGTGTGTGTGTGTGTGTGTGTGGAAGAAATGCAAGTGGTGGAGCTTAAAAAAAAGTATAGTCAAGGAGGAGGAGGAGGAGAATGATTGTGTTTTAGGGCAGTAGAATTGGAGTGGTGGTGGTGGTGGTGGTGGTGGTGGTGGCGGTGGTGGTGGTGGTGGTGGTGGTGGTGGTGGTGGTGGTGGTGTGGTGGTGGTGGTGGTGGTCATTGAACGTAAACTAGGAAACAAGGACACGAATATTCACGGAATGCTCTTATTGCCTTTTTCTTCTGCATTTACATAGATCAGAATATTTAATGAAAGAAATAGATAATTAATTAATCCTATTCCTGTATTTCATAACTGATTTCATGGTTATTGTTTTTTTATTATTTTTTTTTAACTTAATTGCATACTAAAACTTTCTACTTTCTACTCAATTATCTTCGTTTTTCTTCCATTTACCTTGAACTGCTTGAAGAGAGAAGGATCAAAACACCTCTGGGACTGAATTAACCTTTAACTCTATTGCAATTTCTCTGCTTTAATATTTTTTGGTGGGGGATCAATGTTTATACAGACTTTTTTGTATTTTAAGTTTGTCTGTAACTCGTAGGTAGAATCTTTGATATGAAAAAAGGTAGAATATCATGTTTTATTTTTTTTCAACAAACTATAACTGACTGAATCCCTTGTGTTTCCTTCCTCCACGTGGCTCAGGCCGGGAGAACGTGTGGCCTGCGGGTGGGAGATGAAGTGATGGGTGTTAATGGAACCTCTACCGCCCGCTGGCCTCTCGCCCTCCTGCAGCAGACCCTCAAAAAAGCATCGCGTAACGTGGTGTTTGAGGTGCTGAGGTAAGATCTATTTTTTTTCTCTCTCATTCGTTTTGTTCTCTACGTATTACTTTCCCTCTCCCATTACTCCTTCCTTTATCAAGTTATCATGTGTCGTTATCGCTGTCTATCTCTATCACTTTTTCCTCGTCTTTTCTTATCATGTATGTTGTTGTTTATTTCTCTTCTCTTATGTTCACCGTTTTTTTCTTATGATTATTATTTATTCATTCACCATAACCGACAGTTCATATAGACTTAAATTTCCTACTGTCTTTTGTTTTCTTCTCTCTTTTATTTCTGCGTCACTTGTCTTACTCTCTTTTTCGTGTTTTTTTATATTTTTTTTTTAGTATGTATGTTTTCTTTTTTGGTTTAACTACATTATCACTCTCCTCCTCCTTTACTCACATCTTTTATTGCTCCTTGTGTCCTCTCTCTTATCATCCCTCCCACCGCTAGTTTCCGCCTCCACCACTCACTCCTTATTACTACTTCCACCTTATCACCTTATCTCATTTACCTGGTGGTCCACGCAACACTCACCTACCTGTGTTGTTCCTGTTTAGTGGTGTTATCTAGACGTGCCGTGTTAGTGTGTTGCTCTTCTTGTTAGTGTGTTGCTATGTTTCTGTGTTGTTGATCAGGCTAGTCAGTGTGTGTTGCTGCTTCTCCTGACAGTGTGTTGTGTGTGTTCTCTCAGATGATGTGTTGCTGTTTTCTTTATGTGACTCAAAGGTGTAGTTTCCGTGTAGTTTTTCCTCGTCTCAGTTCTCTCTCTGTTTCATTGTCTTTAATTTGTCGTTCAATTTTCAAGTTGCAATTTCTTTTATATTCTAGATGCTGTTTGTGTTGTATTATCATTTTTGTTTTTATTCTATAACTGCACATTCAGTTTATAGTTTTTTTTTACAAGTATTTTTGATGATTGTGTTCTTACATTCTTACCTAATTATGGGTCTCTTATTAATTCTCAGATTCTATATACATGAACACTTTCTGTACATCATCCATATATCCCAGAGTTGGCTTCCCTCTCACTAACTTGTCTTAACAAATACACTTAACGATTTAACAAACAACATATTACTAGTTAGCAAACCACCTTTCCTTCACCCTGCCCCTTCCATCACCCTGTAACACCTTGTCAGGCCCTGTCTTGTCCTTAAAACCCTACCTCCGTCTTCACCCTATCTGTTTCACCTCCAACTTCACCTCATCCATCCGAGACTGAATATATAGAGGTGTGGGTGAGGCCAGTAACCCGTATGACCACTGCCAAGCTTAAGACGGGAAAATATAGCTCGTCTTTTGATGTGTGTGTGTGTGAAGCGCCAACAGCATTACTAGGACGGGAGGACAGAGATGATGGCAAGAAGAACGGGAGAAGGTGAAGGAATAGAGAGGTAGCGAGAAAAAGTGATAAAATAGAAGGATGAGTGGAGGAAAGGAAGAACAATGGTGAAAATGAAGAGTGAGGTGATAGGAAGGAATGTTGAGGTGAATTAGAATAGAAGAACAGTGAGAGATAGGAAAGGAAATAATGAAAGAAGAACAGGAGAAAAAAAATGAAAAGGTGAGATTGGAAGACAAGACGAGAAAAGAAGGAATGAAATATTAGGAAAATGGCAAGAGATAGGAATGAAAAAGACAAAAAAATGGGAGACAATGAGAAAAAAAAGAAAAAAAGAAATACAATAAAGATAGACGAAAGCAAACATGTCAAAAGACGAAGAATGCAAAAAAATGATGATAATTATAAGAAGAAAAGATAATTAGGAAACTGTAAAGAAAACATAGGAGGAGGAAGGAGACGAAGAAAAAGAGGAAAAATATATGAAAAGAAGAAGAAAAACATAAGCAGACGAAAGAAAATAAGAACATAAAGTTGGAAAAAGATAGAGGTAGCGAACGACGAAGAAGAGAAGGAGGAAGAGGAAGGGAAAGAAACAAAGGAAGGAGGGAGTAAGACAAACAGTATAATGATTTCCCTCCTTCAGGTTAATAGGGAAGTATGTTCATCCTCATTAAAAGGCGACACAAGACGTATGTGAGGTGATGAGGGGAGATGAAGAACGTGAGTCTTGTGGTTTTATTTATCGCGCTGCTAAGTCACTCATAATTGTACTGTGTCAAGGGAGAGTCTAAGGATGCGTAACGGCGAAGACCTTATGATGGAGAACGTAAACTTGAATATACTTGAACACTCATTAAGTCCAAGTATTAGTCTTTTTCTCGGCCATCTGCTACTTCAACAGGAGGAATGAAGAAGGAGGAGGAGGAGGAGGAAAGAAGTATGATGCAAAGGGAAAGAATGAAGACACGGATGGAAATGGAAGAAGTAATACACAATGAGAAGGCAAGAGGAGGAGGAGAAGGTGGAAGAGGAGGAAGAGAAGGAGAAGGAGGATTTTGTTTATCTTGAGTCTCCACAAAAGGGATCTGGTGGTTAGGAGACACCGCCCCCAACCCCCCAACACCCCCAGCCACGTGACTAGTGAGTAGAAGGGTCGTGGAGAGAGAAAGAAAGAGAGAGAGAGAAAAAAAAAATGGTTTGTATCATATTAATAAGAAATGATGATAGAGATATAATCGCCATGAGGTCACGTTAATTGCTGTTTGTTTGGGTGGAGAAGAAATCCAGTAATGGGTTCAGAGAGGTATCATTAGCATGTTCATCCCCATCGTTGTCATTGTTATCATTACCGTAGTCATCATTACTATCATTGTCATCAAAGTTAAAACACATTCGATTGATAAAAGGGTTATTGTTTTTATTGTTATTAGTATTATCATTGTTATTGTTGTTGTTATTATTACTTTTATTATCATTATTATTATTATTATTATTATTATTATAATAATTATTATCATTATTACCATTACTATCGTTATCACTCCTCTTCTTCCTCCTCCTCTTCCTTCTTCTCTTCCTACTACTACTACGCCATCATTATTGCTATTATTGATATTAAGAGGCTTAGCAGGCATGAAGACTGAGGCTGAGACGGGGGGAAGCCTGAGGTCAAGCCAGGAAGTAGCTTTGAGTTTCGCGTTGGGTCGTGTGGGACGAGGCGGGGCGAGCCGATGCGGGGCGGGGCTGGGCGGGGCTGGGCGGAAGTCTGCGGTGTTTATGTGTATGTTTTTAGTACTGAGGCGAAGGCGTGGCGGCGGGTTACTGCTGCCAGGAGAAACAAGGCCACGCGAGGCTGAGGCCAAGGTACACAAACACAGCGATACATCCGTCCACGCCAATCATACGACAAGAGGATAAACTAATCTTATACTGTATACATTATTGAGGGAGATTCCTGTCCATGGAGCAAGTTGTTGTCCTGTTTTTACTCTCTTTAAACCTGTGTGTCTTTCCCGTAGAGACATTCGACCTTGATGCTCCATTCAGTCTTGCTTTATCAGTTAGTACCACACTCCTGATGGCAAGGCTTGGGTGTGGCTGGTTTGCTTCAAAAACATTGGTAGGGCTTTTTTGCGAATAAATCCTGGTGTGTGGCTTCTTAAACACACCGGGAAATGTTACTGTTGTTGGGATGGTGTGTGTTCATCTCTCTTCTCCTTCTGTTCTGTTTTTCCTGGTGTCATTGAGAGCTTGCCAAGCGCGGCACCTTCGTGATGACTCCATGTAACATCACTTAGTCAATACCGAAGGCAGCAGTTCTGTCCTGAGCGAGTGACCGGAGTGACAGTTGTTGCCAATAGACTGATGGTATTGGGTATTTACTTATTCCTTGACCAGCCATAAAGTAAGCATCAGCGCCATGCCTCGTAACAAAACTTGGCAGACACCTTGTTACCGGCCGTGCTTGGTGTGGGCACAGTCATTCTATCTTGTGTTGGCCGCTGGCTTGGGATTCATGACGCTTGCTTGGCCCTCTCAGTGTGGCTAGCAGGTTGGGATTAGCACACACACACACACATACGATCACCAAAATAGCATTATAGTATATGGACGCCCTAGTAATGGTGACGCGCTGGGAAAATCTGTGAAATGGTTTTAAAAGGTTGCGTCAAAAAAATGTTTTAGCACTGAAACAGCAGCCTCGACATGTCTGCCAGTGTGTGAAAGTTGATGCAGAATGTTAAGCAATGGGGATTTTTTTTTCTCTCTTTCTTTCCTTCTTACGTAAAATGTATTGATTATAAATAGAAGTATGAAGGTTTTTACGGAATAGTTGCACCGTGAGAGCATAATTTTTGCTTGTGAAGATATATGCGAATGTTGATTATTAAGGAGGAAAGGCACAAGAAAGAAACGAGGCAAAGGCGTCTTAAGTATCAACAAATGTCTCGACCTTCCTTCCTAAAAGTAACACTAGAGTTAGCCATGTTTGAAAATGTTCTAAACACATACACACACACACACACACACACACACACACACACACACACACACACACACACACACACACACACACACACACACACACACACCTGTCCCCATGTGCTTCCTGAGGGTGGAATTATTCTTAGTAAATCACAAAACACGAAACTAAAATACGGATCGAATTTTCCTCTCGGAGTTGCAAGACGACCCTCGGGTGCTCCCTCGGGCGACGCAGGGACGCGGGTGACAACTTTGTGTGGTATTCTGGGACGATGCGTTCATGTTTTGTGTTGCTCTGCGTGAACGTCTTCCAACACGACGCTGCCTAATTACTTCCGAAAAAATATGACGTTTATATTGTCTTTATTATTTTCTTTTCATATTTGTAGTTATATGGATTTTTTTTTATCATTGTAAAGTATAATTAAGATTTTTTTTATAGCAGAAAGTATTGAGTGTTATAAGAATTAGATACAAAAAACATGTCCTGCCGAAGCGCATATGACGTAGTATGAGCGACAGACTTAAGGCGTGAATGATTCTAAGTCTGTCAGTCTCCTGCCACCTCATCCCTTAGCCTGACCTTGAAAAATGGCCAACACCTCCCCTCTCCAATCTTCCTACTATTTCCCTTCTTCCATCCCTTCATTTCCTTCCTCATCTCGGAGTAGTGGAAGCTCCCTGGCAGGAAACAAACAAATGTGTGTACAGAGAGTGCCAGAGGAATAAAAAGTATGAGTTGGATGTATATTTACTAAGCGGACAGTATTTTCACCTCACGCTGAACGCCACATTAATTAAGGAACGCCACGCCGCTGCTGCCGAGGGTGTCGCGAAGGGGCGGGGGTGACGGGGCGACGAGGTGATGAGTGCCCGAGTGGCTGAGTTATTCATTAGAAAGTTATTTGTCTGCTATTGGCTTCGTCTCCACACACACACACACACACTCATTCACTTACTTACTCACTCAAATGGAGAGTAAGAGCACATCATTCATCTCGTTCTTCACCACTTCGCCTCATCACTATGTTCCCTCCGTTACCTTGTGCCCAAACCAATCAAGAGTCCGTTACTCGTATCAACAAAATAGATACTCGCCTCGTGCTCGTCTTCGCCAACAGCGTCCTTCTCTTCTTCCTTCTCCTTTGTATCATAGTTATCATCCGTCTTCCCTTACTACCTACCGACATCATTGCCAGCGGGATCACTGTCAGTCATGATGGAAGAGTTATGCCACAAGTTATTCGAGTCGGAGGAGGAGAGGAAAAAATAAACAGACATAGCGATTGTGGGCAAGAGGTGGCCGCAGTCAGGGTGATGCGGGGTGCCGGGGCCTGGCGGGCTCAGTGGCAGTTTGGCAGTGGCTCTAACAGGGTTGGGCATCAGCTGCTCCGTTACGGTGAGTGTGGAGGAAGAAGAGGAGGAGGAGGAGGAGGACTGCGAGGGAAGTGCGTGGGCGCGTTAAGACTGTATGGGTCACAATGAGTCATCAACAGACGTGCATAGCTAAATTATATTTTTTTTTATTTGATTTGTATTTGATAAATTTAATTATTATTCTTTTTGACGAAGTTGACGCACAAGTGGTTTTAAATTTCGTCATTTTCGTTCTGTCACTATTTGAATGTGAGTACGTGCCCTCCTTCGTGTTCCAGCGACGCGCGGAATTTTCATGCATGCGAAATTTGATGCAGGATGGCCACGGGCACGCTGAAGAACAGTGCTGAGGTGGGAGGAGGAGGAGGACCGGTGACAGTGGGGACGGCTGATCGGGGGAGGGAGGAGCGCAGTGAGGGAGTGGGAGCCAGCCAGGAATGTTAGCCACCACACTCAAAATAAGAGAGGCGAGTCGTGCCTTGTGGGGCCCCGATTTTGTATACCTGAAGCCCGACACTTCCGCAAACACCCTCCACCCCCCTCTCCATCCCTCCTACCCGCTTTTCTTCCTTCCTTCCTTTCTCTTCCCTCTACTTGTTTTGCTACAATATATATTTGGTGCTTTGCCTGGGGATGGCGGTGCTGTATTGTGAGGGCCTTGCTTCTCACTACTCGGAAATCTGACCTTTCTAGCTCCCTGGCCACCACGCCGGCCTGGCCAAGTTACATACCAGGCACCACGGTGCTGCGTCGCCCCACATTATGTCTCTGCTACGCGGGTCACTCCCTGTATGACAAGTGAAGAAATATAGACCATAATTCATCACAGAGCCATCCTTCCCCCCTCCACCCTCCCCCTCCCTGTATGTATGAGCGGGTGACGCAAAGAGAATCAGCCTACGATATGAAAGACCAGCCCGCCGAGATCATCTCAAGGTCACCGTTTGAAATATGTGATGACAATGTACTATACTCAACTTAAAGATCTGTACACTCTGCCTGGGCTTAGCGGCACCAGTATCACCGCCAGGTCACCCAGAACACACTGTTGGCACTAGGAGGTTTAGAGAGATTTCTAGTGCGGGAAATGTGCAAACTCTGGCGGCGCGGCGAGGCGTGAAACCTGTCGAGGAAAAAAAAAAGAATGTTACGGTGAGAGGATCAGATGAGCTTTGATCCCCAGGCTTCCTGAGGCTGGTCGTCGCCGTGGCTTCAGCACCGACTTGAGGGGAACATTTTATAGGTGCTATTAATGCCTCTGCTCCGTCGCCCCTCCGTTCCCTTGCCCAGCACCGCCGCCTGACATGCCCGTCCAGCCGTGACCCAGGGGCGTAGGGGCGGCCGAGGCTGAGTGGGTGGAGTGTATGGAGGTGTCGAAGGCTTAGTATGAAGACTTGTTAGGCTTAGGGAGGCTCAGGGCTGATCCAGAACAGGAGTGAAAGGAACAGTGTGTGTCATGTGGTCGTCTAAGTACACGACATGTACACACACACACACACACACACACACACACACACACACACACACACACACACACACACACACACACACACACACACACACACACACACACACACACACACACACACACACCACACACACACACACACACACACACACACACACACACACACACCCACACACACACACACACTCACTTACTACACATCACACCTCTCTCTCTCTCTCTCTCTCTCTCTCTCTCTCTCTCTCTCTCTCTCTCTCTCTCTCTCTCTCTCTCTCTCTCTCTCTCTCTCTCTCTCTCTCTCTCTCTCTCTCTCTCTCTTTTGTCGCACTAGTTATATTGCTTTGCAGTTCAACCAGCCATTCAACACCAGCTGCTGTTGATAAGTCTTGACATAAATCCTTATTATCCGCTGAGGTTGTTGTCTTCATAATTATCTTGTTCACTCGCTCTATTTATCCATAAAACGAGTCAGCTTCTGCCTGGGATGTATTATCTTAGTCCTATTTTCCTTTGCACTAGACACAAATTAGGAGAGAGAGAGAGAGAGAGAGAGAGAGAGAGAGAGAGAGAGAGAGAGAGAGAGAGAGAGAGAGAGAGAGAGAGAGAGAGAGAGAGAGAGAGAGGTCATAAAGAATTAAAGCAAAACAAAAACGAACACTTGTTTATACAACTGCCAAAAGATGGTCATAATTTCTCGAACTTTTCTTTCTTCACCTTTGAACACATCCTGATGCTGCTGCTGCTGCTGCTGTTGCCTTTGTGCGAACGTTTGTCACGGAAGGAGGAAAACAAATGAAGGAAACGAGCTGATGATTCTCTTTATCATCAATTGCCCAGAAAAGAGAAGTTAAGAGATATAACACATTTTTTTTTTATATTGATATGCGGAAGTTTGTAACATCTTCTTGGTAACAGCGTCGGAGGTGAGACAAAAAAAAAAGCATCGTTGTTAGATATAAGGAATTCGTGGAGTGAAGAGAAGTTTGCAAAGTTGGTAAAGGTAAGGCAGGAAACTTCTTACTGATATTTATAATAGTATGAATAGTAACCTTATGTAGATTAGGTGATGTAGAAGGCTGGGGGAGCTGAGGGGAAGGGGGAGGTGGGTAAGGAAGGAATTATTGATCAGGTGTGGAAAGGAGGTTGAAATGGAAAAAATATAGAGAGAGAAAAAGTTGAATTATGTGGCATTTCTATAATTTAAAGTTTCTCTTATTTTTTTAATGTTGTTTTGTGTGATTCATCCATTTTAATGAGAACGTGCACCTGTTTGGGTGTTTGTATGTTTTATCTCTTGTCTGTTTGTATTAGTTTATATATTTTTATAATCTTATTTATTCATTACTCTTTTCTTATCAACCCTCCAATTATCTGCTTCATTTTAATTCTTCTATCTATATGTTTTTTTTTTATTATGTTTTTGTTTTACTTGTGTTTAATTTCCTTTCGTCGTTACGTTTGTGCTTTTTCTCCTCTACTTGTTTCCTTCTTTTTTTTCTTTCTTAAGTGTCTCGATTTGTCTCCACCTTTCTGTGTCTTTCTCTATTTTTTTCCTCTTGACATTTTTTCCTGCAATCCATTTTCTTCCATTATTTTCTCTCTTTTACTCCTTTCCTTCCTTCTTTCCATTTCTGGTGATGAGGTGATGGTGATGAGGGTGGTGGTGGTGGTGGTGATGGTGGTTGCAGTGTGGTGTTGAGGGTGATGACAATTGTAATGGTGACAATAGTGTTCATAGTAGTGGTAGTGGTGGTGGTGAGCAGGCTTTGGGCAACAGAACCACCACCACCACCATCACCACCACCACCACCACCACCACCACCACCACCACCACCACCACCACCACCACCATCACCACCACATTCTTGGCAACGGACAGACACGAGAGACTTGACAACCCACTACTACTCGGTCCAGCATCAAGGACACGAGAGAGAGAGAGAGAGAGAGAGAGAGAGAGAGAGAGAGAGAGAGAGAGAGAGAGAGAGAGAGAGAGAGAGAGAGAGAGAGAGAGAGACTTGTGCTTCCTTTATTCTAGTTTTACGTTTTTTTTAATATTTCCGACACTCCTCCACGCCTTCTCACACTGTGTTCTTGTGCATTGCTTTCCCATTCCTTCCTCATCATATTATTGCATCTATCAACTTCTTTTTTTTTATCTCTAAGCCTCCATTTCACTTCACCCGTTTTCTTCAAATTACTTTTTTTCTTATCCCTAATTTATTGATCTATTTATACATTCGTGTATCTTCATCCTCTTATACAGTGTCAGTTCACTATCATTGCATCATCACGTTATTTATTGCATTACTCCTGATCGTATTGCTTGCTGCTTCCTATTTACACTAGTCAAGAGGAGTGAGGATGGAGTAACGCCTCTATTTGTTTACTCTTGAGATTGAGATGACCCACGCCGCCCACCTGCCAGTCCGAGTGTATGGGATTACAACTGGTGTAAGGGGGGGAGGGGGCTGGGACTGAGTGGTAGGTGGTTGATAGAAGTTAAAATTTGGGGTTAGTTTGGAATTAGTGGACTCTGATGATGGCTCTGGAGGGAAGTGGAGACAGACGGTGGGTGAGGGGAGGTGAGGGGATGGGGTGAGGGGTGTATGGAAGCAGGTGCAGTTGCTTATCTTCAAGGACACGATGATACAAGTGGATGATAAGGGAGGAAAGCCTTGCATCAGAATCGTATTTCATGAGAGATCTTTGCCAAGTGTAAAATTATATCAGACTCTTGTTGTTGGCTGTAGTGGTGTATATACGTAGGTTGCAGTGCTACTATTAAGTTTTCTGAGCCTCTTATTCTTGGTATGAGTGTTATGTTAGTGTGCGCACCTCGTTGTTCATTGACTTTCATTGTGAGGTTTAGAAAGATTTGTGAGCTTGCGTTCAGTTGCAGTGTTGCCTCGTCTTCTTGGCTCTTTCCTTCTTGGCTTCTCAATGTTTCGGTGTCTCGAAACACGGCCTTTCATCTTCTCAACTTTCTGATGTTTGTCTTCTCGCCTTTTTGGCTTGTCACTTCCTCGATTTTAATGGTTCTCCGGGTTCACATCCCCTTCACCTCTTAGTTCCCTCATTTCTTGCTTCCTCACCCCTTTGGTTCTTCCGCTTATTGCCTCGTCTGCTGCTCTGCTCTGAGGTGTTCCTAGAATGGTATCATCGTTTTATCTACTGTTGGCTTTTTTAATCCCTTTGAGTTGTCTCCACGAGTGACATAAGGCTTGGGAACCCCACTCACGCCTGTCTGCCTTAGATGAATGGCGACTGGCACCGACTACTTGTGAGGCTTACTAGGACGTGGTGGCAATCTTGGTTCTCCTGGTTTTTTGTTGTGTGTATCTCTGTGATCTATCTTTTGAATGGGTGTGTGGGTGTTCGTCTGCAGGTTGTTGTGGGTGATGCCATCTTTATGTTTACTGAATGCATTCCCACCTTGCATGTGTTGGGTGGGGGTGAGGGGTGAGAGTCGCTCTGGTTTTAGATAATGATTCGTTTGGTAATAGTTGGCCCACTTACTGTTGATATTTTTAGGTCATTGGTGTCTTGTCAACCTTTAATTAAGCATCAGCCTCGGTGTAAGCTCTTGGTGTGTTGTGGTCTTATTGTGGTCAGTGTTGTTTTGCTCTGTGTCAAAATTGTTCTTGGTGTGACCACGTGTTAGCTTCCAGGCCCATGCAAGTCACGTGTCTACCCTGCATCTAGCGGGAGCGATTTTTATAGGTGTTGATGATGGTGATAATGATGATGATGATGATGATGATGATGATGATGATGATGATGATGATGATGATGATGAGGGGGAAACCAATAGAGAGGTTGATATGATAACCATTAAGTCCATCAGAAGTCTCAGCAGCGTAATTATCAAGAGACTAGACAGGCAGTGAGTGTTGCCTCTGTAGTTTGAATAATAGATCTGTTTTTTCTTCTTTGCCTCGAGTGTTTTGTGTTGCAGTGAAAATATAAAAAGTTTTAAGTCTCAAACGATAGATGTGAGCTCGAGGACAGTCCACCTTCAGGTTAACGGTGAATCTGTTCTTGTCTCCGTCCTCGTCTTCCTCTTTTTTGGTCTTTTTCTTGTTTTCATCCTTGTGTTCATCTGCATCTTCATCTACCTTCGCTTCACCATTTATTTCGTCTTCATCCTCGTCCTTGCCCTCATACTCATCCTCGTCCTCGTCCTCGTCCTTGTTCCTAGCCCCGTCCTTGTCCCTGCGTCATGTCATAGTGATCCCTGCATGACCCCGGCGCAGCATGGAGTACTGAAGAGGATATCAGGGCCGCCTCCCCCCCCCACCCCTCCACCTTACTCCCTCACCCACCTGCGTCCCGTCCCCAGAACCACGTGGAGCCCGGAGAGTGTCTTACCGTGTGCTGGATGTGTCTTCCTCACGTCTTCGTTTTCATTTCATTTTGCTTCTTTCTCCTTCACGCGTCCTACGAGTCTGTTCCATTTAACTTGGCGGTCAAGCTCCTCCCTTTACCACTAGTGATACATGCCATTGGTGAATTCATGCAGGTACTTCACTCTCCCTCCTTCCCAGCGCATTCTATTGGCTAGTGCTTGAGAGTAAAGCATATGATTGGTTGAATCGGTGTGGAAGGGGCCTTAGCTTAATTTGATCTGACTTCCCTTTTTCTCTATGTTGCTTATCATCCTCAACCCAATTTGTTCCGTCCCAAATGCCTTGATTTTTTCACATATGTTCGCAGTCTCCCCGTCCCAAATCCTGTTGTTTCTTTCTTGTATCTTTTCCGTCACTTATTTATCTCCTTTCCGTCTTGTCTCATCGCCGGTCCAACGTGAAGAACGATAAATGTGTTGTGTTGAGTTGATCGACCAAGAGATAACAGAGATAACAGAGTGACTTTAGGAGCAAACGAAACGAGCATAGTAATTAGTAAGACATGATGCTTCCTGATAAGCGATTCCTTTTATTTATTCGTTATATATATTGAGGTTAAAAAATTAAAATATGTAAGTAAAAATAACCCAAAAGTTTATGGCTTAATAAAAAGAAAACAAATGTAGTAGGTCTTTCGACAATTATTTTTAAGGAAGGAACACAACATGAACACAGACGAGGCAGATAATTTTAATTGAGGAGTTGGAGACTTTAATAAATCAAGTCTTAAGGTGAAATAAAAACCAAGGCCGTGTGTGTGTGTGTGTGTGTGTGTGTGTGTGTGTGTGTGTGTGTGTGTGTGTGTGTGTGTGTGTGTGTGTGTGTGTGTGTGTGTGTGTGTGTGGAAAGATGAGAAGGATGGTGAGCAGAGCAGCAGTTGCGGAATATGCTAATTAAATTGTGGTTTATCTTTCTTATTAACAACTGTCTGAAGTGCGACTCAAAGAAGGAAAAAAAGGAGGTGGTGACGTGGTGGGTAGAGAAAAGATAGCAAGGTGAAAGGTCGATGTCTATGAGGGGAGAAGGAGCAGAGGAGAGGGTCAGGGATGAGGGGAGGGAGTGAAAGGAGGGGAAAGTGCATGATTAGGCAAAAAGAGAAGAGGAGCAAAGAAGACAAAGTACTAGATAAGAGAAGAGGAGAGGCTGGGAAGGGGACAGGAGCTATATGGAGCAGGTTATAACGTAGGGAATGAGTGAGGGGTTAGAAGGTGTTAAAAGAGCGAGAGGGTAAAGTTGTAGATACACACACACACACACATGAGAGACGCTTCCAACAGCAAACAACGTCTCCGATTTCTGTAAGCAAGGAATCCTCAGAGATATCCTTGCTCACGAAGACCAACCTTGCTTATGTCACTGTATTCATATGTAGAAACTTTGTAGATTTTATAATTACTGCAGGTTAGAAGTGATAAATATACACGTAATTAAGTGATTTTTTTAAAACCCGCGTGAGTAATATTTGAAACATTTATCTCATAAGTGTTTAATTAAAGGTAATGTATGTGAGTATGTCTAGGAGGAATACCTTGCATATGTACTGAAATCAAGGACGGACAGCGCTCATAGAAAGGCTTATGGAAATGCAGTTTGTTGTGCCTTGTGTAATAACTGAGAAGGTGCAGAGAAGGTATGGGAGACCAGGTGGAGGAGGAGGGAGAGATGGTACTAGGTGGGGGGGGGGTGTTGTTACGTCAGTGGTGGAGAGGACAAGGAGGGAGAAAGAGGGAAGATAGACCAAGGAAGTGGATGTAGAAATTGGGATAGGGATGAACGGAGGAGTGGAGAGAGGGAGGGAATGAGTCTAAAGGGTTATGTGAATGGAGTGTCCTGTCCCCGTGGCCGCTGTCCGTCACGCGTGGGTCGTAAGGGAAGATGGGAAGGTAAATTTTAAACTTGGCGCTTGACCACCTGCACCTTGGCACCGAGCTTGTAGGTAGACCTCGATAGTGATAATGATGGTGTAATAGTGATGATAGTAATAATAGTAATAATGATGATAATAATGGTATATAATAGACCAATGTAATTTTCGGAGTAGCGTTAGAAAAGTCAAATAAAGTCACATATATGATCCAAGTCAGAATCATTGTATTAGTTTTTTAGTTTATGATCGTTCGTTGTCGTGATTTCAATATTTTTGTTTTTTCTTATACAATCATAACTCTCTTTCCTCATTTGACATACATAAGAAGTAATTATTTTTTCATGGGACATTCCATTGCTCTGCTTTTTAATGTACTTTGGATGCAAGCAGATGGGTGGTGGGGCGGGGGTGGGTGGGCGTGGGGCGGGGCAGCAGTGGCCACATTGTTCGGTCCGTGATGAGCAGCAGTCCCTCGCGTCGGGGAGTGTTTGGGATTTAAATATCCGAGAGACCATCTCAGGTTACTTACTCTTCGTGCCCGCCAAGCTCTCCCCCGTCCCCACTCCCTCTCTCCCTCCCTCCCTCCCTCCCTTCCTCCCTCTCTCTCTTCCTTTCCCCCTCCTGTCTTCCCTCCCTCATTCCCTCCCCTTCCTAACCCCTAACCCCTAACACTGTCTTCTATCCTACCTAACCCCTTTCATCCCTCCTCCTTTACTCTCCTTCTCTTGCCTTCATTCCCTCCAACAACACCTGTTTCCTTTTTCTCTCTTATCTCCACCTGACTCTTCCTCTTTATCTTTCCTTCCATCCAACACTATTTCGTATTCCCTTCTCGCACTGCTACCTCTTCTCTCACTCCTGTTTTCCCTTCTCCGTCGTGTTTAGTCGTGCAGGGTCTTCGTCAGGCGTCTGGGTGCTCCTGAAGGGGAAGCACGGGAGGAAAGGGAAGGAGGAAGAAAAGAAAAGGAGGAGGAGGAGGAGGAGGAGGAGGAACAGGAGGAGAAGGAGGAGGAGGAGGGTTGGCATCAGTGTGTGGTTGGCGGTGGGATCATGGAGGCGCCGCCCGCTGGCACCGTCATGCACTGGGCAGCTGCGGACACCACCACGAGGCTGGCTCTCTCTCTCTCTCTCTCTCTCTCTCTCTCTCTCTCTCTCTCTCTCTCTCTCTCTCTCTCTCTCTCTCTCTCTCTCTCTCTCTCTCTCTCCACATCGTTCTCCTGCTCCTTCTCCATTCTTCTCTCGTCCCAAATATTATGTCACTTTTTTTCTTATTACGTTCACACTTTTTTTTCTCTCTCTCTTCCGCCTCTCCCTTCTCTCTTGCGTAGCTTTCTCTCTATTTTTATCTCTCTTTCTCTCTCTATATATTTTTTTTTCTCCATCTCTCTCTCTCTCTTTCACACACACACACACACACACACACACACACACACACACACACACACACACACACACACACACACACACACACACACACACACACACACACACAGGTGGATGCATTTAAACACGGTGCACCTGGTGAAAAGACAACTTTAGGCTGATTACCGGAACAAATCTCTCTCTCTCTCTCTCTCTCTCTCTCTCTCTCTCTCTCTCTCTCTCTCTCTCTCTCTCTCTCTCTCTCTCTCTCTCTCTCTCTCTCTCTCTCTCTCTCTCTCTCTCTCTCATTCTTTTTTTTCGTGCTACAGCTCCCAATTTTACATCCTCTATACTTCCTTCTTCTTCACTGTCTCCCTTCTCTCCCTCCTTCCCTTCTTTTCTTCTGTTAAGCAAATACCTCTTTTCCTTATCTGAGGTGCCCCTTAAGTGTGTGTGTGTGAGAGAGAGAGAGAGAGAGAGAGAGAGAGAGAGAGAGAGAGAGAGAGAGAGAGAGAGAGAGAGAGAGAGAGAGAGAGAGAGAGAAAGAAGCAGGTAGGGTGACAGATAAATGGCAGGAAAATCTTAATCTAATTATTGACAAAGTGTTTCGATGTAAAACTAAAAATAATATCATTCTTATCATCCATCTGGATACAGTTTTGCCTGCATAGAAACGCCCCTGCATTGAATTTGTGTTTGTTTGTATGTATGTTTGTCTGTCTGTCTGTCTGTCTGTTTGTTTGTCCGTCTGTCAATCTGTCTATTTGTCTCTCCCTCCCAAGCATCACCATCAGATATTACCAATAGCATCTATACTTTCACTTCCTTGTTATTTAAATTTCTTGCTGTCCGTTTTGAATCGCTTATCTGAATCCGTCTCAAGAGCTGCCGTCACGCCCTCTTCCTCCCCCAACTGTTGTGTCGCCAAGTCTGCGTTTGGAGTCTGGGGTCGTTCCTCCGCTCCTCTCGGCGTTGAATGGGGAACAGAGACACGGTATAGGTGGAGGCTGGTGCCGCTGTGTTCTCGTGAAGTCTCCGTTAGTGCTGTGATCATTGTGCAGTTTTGTTATGTTATAAGACGAGTTTGTATTTGCATTCATTAGTAGTAGCAGTGGTAATAGTAATAGTCGTAGTAATAGTAGTAGTCGTAGCTGTAGTAGTAATAATAATAGTAGTAGTATAGTAGTAGTAGTAGTAGTAGTTGTAGTAGTAGTAGTAGTAGTAGTAGTAGTAGTAGTAGTAGTAGTAGTAGTAATAGTAGTTGTAGAAGTAAACGTCGTTCAAAAAAATCAAAAGAAGACCAAAATTCACACTTGAGGTGCTGCAGCGAGACTCCCTTTGGACGCAGCACCGTCAGGTTCTGCTTCCTGTTGGGTGGCGTCTGGTGAGCGTGGTGACCTTACCTGCTCGGAGAATATTATTGAAGATCATACATTACTTCTCTCATTCTTTTTGTTGGTGTTGGGGTGGGGGGGGGGGGTGAGTAAGGGTAAACGTCCTTGTGCCTGGTAGGTGAGCCTTGGCAAGTGTTTATTTGAGGCTGCCTGAACCAGGATCTGTTTTCTGCAGCAGCATCTCGTTTTCGTTCTGTGACGTCAGTATTTCAGAGAGAATGCGCGTGCGAGTTTTACAGCTTCCATCTGAGCATGTGAGGCACGCCTCCTCATTATATTTGTCTTCATTAAAGGTGCTTGACCTAGAATTCGGGAACGTCACTTCACATGATAAGACGTTCTGGGAAGGTGAAAAAAGGTAACTTTATTTACCAAACATTTACATATTGCTGCTCTATATTTCATATGTTCACCATTAACCATGAGGTGTTAGTAGCAAACACGGCAGCCAAGTGAGTCGCCCCTCGCCCCTTAATCCTTACCCACCAGCTGTCATTGCCTGTGAATTTGCCTGTACGATCATTGCTTTTGAATCTTCCTGTCCCTGTCAATGTGTTTCTGTGTCGCACAACTGCACGCTTCAACGTTGACAAATAACGTGATGTAGTTTCAGGGTCTGATATATATTTGATTTATTGTACCTGTCACCATGACATATAGCAGCAAAAACTTGAATAGCCAGAAGAAATTCCCAGCCAGTGCTGTAGAAGATAACTGTAGATAGTGAACTCGATAAATTACTTAGCTAAGACTGCACTTGATTGATGCATATATTTAGAGCGAATATAGTGTTCATTTTATTGGTGGAGGTGTTAAGTTTCCTTCTCATTCCCTCAATCCTCTCAAATTCCCTCCAAGATCAACACAAGGCCATCCGGAAAGCACAAAGCAGGGAGCCTCTTGATCCACCTTGGCCGGGGTGTAGTGTGTTTAAGTATACGAATATAGTTGATACTTAAAGTTCCCCTCCACCTCTCTCCTTCCCCTTCCGACAGATGCCATTGGTCCGCGTGATGGATAATGCCTTCCTCTTCCTCCCTCGTCCGTAGGTAATCATTTTGGGAAGAATGTTTTTGATGGCTCGTCGCAAGGAAGGAGACGGAAATACTTATTAAATTTGTATAGACGAAATGTAGTGTAGGTGTAGTGTACTTGACTCTGATCCGCTGTAGGGTGTTAGGTGGCTGGTTAGGCATCGTTCATGCATCTATTTATCTTTCTCAAGGGGAAGCAATAGAGTGCAGCACGCAATATGGTTGTTGTTGGTGGTGGTGATGGTCAAGGTCACGAGTGATAAGAGATTCAACTTAACGGTGTGACGCGATCAAAACGTAATATTTGGCTACGTAGTTTTCTGGTGAGGTTACTGTTGGTGGTGGTGATGTTAATGGTGGGAGTGCTGCTGCTGCTGCTGATGATGATGATGATGGTAGTGCTGGTGCTGATGGTGGTATGTCCAAATGATCGCCACAGTTCGCTGGTGCATTAAGAACTTTTCCTTTGAGTTTGACGTCCTCTCAGCCTTATTCATCTCTTCGTTTTCATTGTTTTTCTCGTCAATCATAAATCACTCACTGGGAGTCTTCGCCAACACTCCCATCATGTCCCTGGCATCACACACACAAACACACACACACACACACACACACACACACACACACACACACACACACACACACACACACACACACACACACACACACACACGCACACACACACACACACACACACACACACACACACACACACACACACACACACACACACACACACACACACACACACACACACACACACACACACACACACACTGGGTACAGAATCCGGCAAATATTTATAGTCTGACCGTATTACTGCAACCATCAGCGAGCCTTAACGTCACACAGGTAATAGTGACCCCTGCCAGGTTCCGTGAGCGTCCCACGTTTTCTTCGTCCACCCCGCGGGATGTAGAATGAGACCTCAATAACATGGCAGTAAATAAACAAAGAAAAGATGGCTGTTTGGTGGAAGGTTCTATGAAAGATGTGGAGAGTAGTGTGAGTGCATGGGAGGGAAGGCGGAAGGGGACGCGTCTAAGATCCCGAGACCATAAAGAAATTAGTATTAATGAATTTCACCTCACGTAGTCACATGTGTAACTAGTAATTAATGACTACTAACTAAGTCGTAAAATGCTCTTACCCAAACATGCGAGGTGTCATTAAATAAAACGCTTTCCGATGTTATGGTTCCCAACCTTCCAACATCCTTCTATTTTTTTTTTTTTTCCTGCATCACAAGAAATACACAAGGACTTGCATTCTAACGTCCCATTAGTAAAGGATAAAAATAGAGAATGTCAACACTGTTTATACTCTCAAACGATCACTTGTCACAGTAACCAAACCCAATGGACCTGAGTGCTGGTGATCGGACGAAGCAAAAATATCTACCTACCATGAACCTTATTAGTCTAGTGAAAGATATTCCTTCCTTCGCTTGCATTACTACATCCGTAAACCCAAGTGTTATTCTGGATATATCAAGCATTGTTTCAAATGCTTCCAATTTATAATCATCCGCCTAGATAGCTCAGTTGGGAGAGCGTTAGACTGAAGATCTAAAGGTCCCTGGTTCGATCCCTGGTCTGGGCAATCTATTTTTATTGCTGTCATCTGTTACTTTGAGAGCTTGTGATCTCTTCTTTGGAGTTACTTGTGTCGTGCTCTCATTCCACGTTCTTATCAAGAGTGACCTCGGCTCTGAGCTCCTCATTGTATTTACCTTCCCAAGCCCCGCCTGTAATAGAGACAAGAGTGTGTGACAGATTTGCTTCTTGCATTCCGTTTGCGACGTTTGAGTGTGATTGTCTAGAGGGATTGGTGGAAGTGGTGAAGCAAACCTTTGTGGCGCCTCTAATAATGATTGTGTCCCTCTAATGCTTCCTTCTTGACTGTCTGTGCACATTTGAGACCTGTTATGCACGATGGCGACCTTGGAACGAACACTCACGACCATTCACACCACCACCACAACCACCACCACCACATCCCACGCCTACGGTTTTCCTGTGATAAGTGGGAGAGATTATTTGGTTAATGAAAGACGTTCTTATATTTTCTATCGTTTATCTGTACTATATTATCTTATCTTGACTTGGTTGCCGCATGAGGGATGATTGAAGTGGTCCTGAAACTCACTTAAATCTCTGGGGAAAGAAAATTGGATTAGAATCTGTTCAAAATATATGAAATCGTGTTTCGCATATGTTTGATAAGGAAGATATTGGGAGGCGTCTCTACTCTCTCATCGCTGATAGGATGATGGAGTTCAATGAAATATGGATGAATTCAAATACATCTTCATTCCTTCATATCGAAACACAGGTCACAGGAACGATTTATATAATGTCTATAAAGAAGATACAAAAATCCTATCAATTGGGTACGAAGAAATCCGCCTGAAATGCATGTACCTTATGGAGTTAACTAAAAAAAATTATTAGAAAAAAAAAATATGGTAGCAGGAAAACTATTATGCAGTGGATTGAAAGAGACAGTTTACTCCTGGGGCTTCCTTGGCCTTGTCGGTAGAGTTACGTTCCTTATCAAAGTCGTATTGTTTTACTAAAGAACTATGAAATCTCACACAAGAATTATACTATGCAAACATTCGATCTGTGACGCATTTATAAAGTTAATATTTGCATTTGTAAGTCCTTGCCAGACTGTCGGGGAAGTTCGTTGTGAGAGAGAGAGAGAGAGAGAGAGAGAGAGAGAGAGAGAGAGAGAGAGAGAGAGAGAGAGAGAGAGAGAGAGAGAGAGAGAGAGATATGATGACGATATTGCTTATGATCGTATTGAAAAGCAAATTGCGTCCGATTTATGTATTGCTATTCTTGTATACCATTACTATTAAATTCAACAATGATGATAATAATAATGATAATAATAATAATAATAATAATAGTAATAATAATAATAATAATAATACTAATGTTTCATCGACATAAACTTCCTCAGATCGTTGACATAAATATCCACATTCCATGATTTGTGTTCTAAGCCCGTCGCAGGAGAGCCAAGCGGGAAGCATCAAACAGTCGGAGAATACAGAGACAGGCAAGGCAAGGAGGGTGATTCTCAAGGCTACACCACCAAGTCACGAAAAGCTACCGTGGAACAATTCTGACGGAGAGAGACTGAGTGAGCAGTTGTTCGCCTGGCATGACTTCCTGCTGCATGGGAGGGAAGGAGAGGAGGGGGAGTGTGAGGGAGTGCGCAACAGATGAAGCGGAAGGGAGAAAGGGAAAGTGATGGTAGGGTAAGGGAGGGAGGGAGGGGAAGGCAGCGTTCAGCGTCTGTGGCTTGTTTGGTGGGCGTCGTGAGTGAGTGGAAGGGAGGAAGTGAGAACATGAACATCAACGTTATGAGGGTGATGAGGTGAGGCGTCAAAGGGGTAGGATAGGGGCTCTCGGCGCTCTGTTAATCATCTAGACGCCTCGACACATCCGTTAGCTTTTTTCTTTCTAATCCTTAATTTCCCTTGCACTTGCTCCCGCCTGTCCTCTCTAAATCTTACTCTTTACGCGTGTATGAAGGTCCCTGTCAGCATGTGTTACCCTCGTACAGGTGTGGCGGGCTGTCAGGTGGGGGCCAGATGAGAGCTGCTGACACACGCCTCCACACGCGTATAAAAAGGGAAAGATACAAGTCACCTCATACTGCCTTGCCTTGACCCGAGGTGGCAGGTGGTCCACGTGTGTGTGTGTGTGTGTGTGTGTGAACATGCTTATTATGTGTACGTGCGTCACTATGTACACATTTTAAACACACACACACACACACACACACACACACACATACACACACACACACACACACACACACACACACACACACACACACACACACACACACACACACACACACACACACACACCTGCCTACTGAAGGTTCACTCATGAGACACTTCCCGCTGAGTCATACGAGAGAGAGAGAGAGAGAGAGAGAGAGAGAGAGAGAGAGAGAGAGAGAGAGAGAGAGAGAGAGAGAGAGAGAGAGAGAGAGAGATTAGGGGAGGCACGATATAGGGGTATGGACAGTCGCCTCAACCTGACATCACAGATCCACCCACACACTGCCCGCACGACACCCTAACACTCACTCACCTTGCACACCCCCACCTGTATGGAGGTGATAGTGTCCGCGCCTCCTTCCTGCCGCTGTCAAGGTCACGGTGCGCCAAGTGTCAAGCAACGGAAAGGGAGGAGAAAACAAGGGTGGAAATGTGTATGTGTGTGTGAGGGGGAGTGTGCTGGCAGGGATGGTGTGGGAATCCCGTAGTGACGCTCCAGGCTGTGGGGGGCACGGCGAAGGGGGGGGGAGAGAGAGAGAGAGAGAGAGAGAGAGAGAGAGAGAGAGAGAGAGAGAGAGAGAGAGAGAGAGAGAGAGAGAGAGAGAGAGAGAGAGAGAGAGAGAGAGAGAAAGAAGAAGAGGAAGAGGAAGGGGAAGATAAAATATATTGTCGCTTTTCCCTTCCCCAGACTTGACTTCATTTTTTTTTCCTCTTGGCCATTAAATTTATGAATGTCGCAAGAGCAATTCCTTCACTTCATCTTATTCCGCTCACCTGTTGATACCATCCTCCCCTCTCACTCCTCTCTTACTGCAACTCCCATCCTGTCTTGCCTTCCACATCCCCTGCACACCCACCCCGTCCCTACCCCACCCTAGTACCCCTGATAGTCTGTACCCCTTGCCACATCCCGCCCCTTCCACCCTACCGATTACTCTGCCCCTTCCCTTGATCCCTTTGCTTCCCCTGCCTCCTCTCATGGCTACTCTAAACCCCCAACCCTCTACCCCTGCTCAGTCTACCTCCGCCTCCTCTACCGACTCTGCCACCACGTCAAGCCGCCGCTCGCCTAAGGGATGTTTCTCTAGATTCAGCAATATTATTTTTGGACCCTGAACGTCTCGCTGCCAAGGACGTTTAGGCGTTTTTAATGTCTCCACACTCACTCCACCCACTCACCCACCCACATCCACACCCCAACACTCCCGACACACACACAATTGAAATGCATCTTAGTATAGAGTTTCGAGTATTGGAAATTTATGGTTCTAGATTATTATTTGAACTTTGGGGACAAAATACTTTTATCCTTTGAAGAATATCGTAAATGATTATTGTCTTATTTCTTGAAAAGATCGTAAGTTTGACTGTTTTCTTCACTTTGGTTGAATGTCTCTAGTTTTACGCAGGAAAGTTTTTTTTTTCTTTCTAGAGATTAGGATTATTTTTATGCACTTTCGAATACTGAATACTTATGTTTGTTCCATCTTTTACACACACACACACACACACACACACACACACACACACACACACACACACACACACACACACACACACACACACACACACACAGACACACACACACACACACACCAAGAAAGACCAAAACTTCTATATTGGCTTCAGCCACTACATCGTCGCCACGACCCACGTCCCTTCCTTGCTCTTCCTCACTTCCGCGTTCACCCACTCACCCACACCAGCAGAGCCTCATTTATTGTGTGTGTGTGTGTGTGTGTGTGTGTGTGTGTGTGTGTGTGTGTGTGTGTGTGTGTGTGTGTGTGTGTGTGTGTGATTTGGCGAGTATTGTAAAGTTTCAGGAATTTCAATTACAATTTAATAAGAATAAAAAAATCTATAAAATCGATATTATGTCCATATTTTATAAGTTTTAGTCATCAAACCAACTCACCAAACACAGACCAGTCGATGGACGTATGTAACAGACAGTACTACAAACACACTTTTAAACATACGAATATTACGCAGTACAAAGTGTTTTATATTAGTACCACGAAGATAAAGATGCATACATACAGTACAAATAGACGTGTGAGGGGCAGAAATAACAGCTCTGGTAGGAAATATAGGGCAGTTCTAGGGTTTTAGTATGTATTATGAAAAGTATGAGGGGAAGTATGAATAATAATCGACATACAATAACTAGTACCTGTGTTTGAGCTATGCAGGTAAGGTGGTGATCACGTCTCTACTCTACATTGACACCATTTCTCGAACTTCACCTCCAAAGATTAAATGTCGCTCGATTTTAACACTTTGCGCTCATCGTAGTGTCTTGCAAAGGGAGGAGAGAGGTAGAGGGAAGAATAGGGAGGATGTCAGGAAGGGCGTGGTGATGGGATGAGATGGGATGGGAGGAGAGATAGAGGAGAGATAGAGTAAGGGAAAATTTGATAGGTATTAAGCATTATTGTAATTCGTATCCTCCTCCTCCTCCTCCTCCTCCTCCTCCTCCTCCTCCTCCTCCTCCTCCTCCTCCTCCTCCTCCTCCTCCTCCTCCTCCTCCTCCTCCTCCTCCTCCTCCTCCTTAGTTGTGTATGTCTTTATTCATTTATACAAGCGAACAATGT
>JAPQNM010000043.1:21390068-21397568 GCA_029783475.1 Metacarcinus magister | reverse complement strand
TTGGGCTGTGGACACAGCCTGGGTTTGGTCTGGCCTTAGTAGGCTAATGAACCGAATGCATGTGACGATTAGAAGAAATGGTATAAAACTGAGTAATTCAAGAGTTTTGAGGACCTCCTGTAAATCATTTTATCTGATGCCCTGCTTGGCCTGTCATCTCGGGTGTACCGTGCTGGGCCGGGCCGGGCCGGGCGGGGCCGGGCCGGGCGGCGTGTCCATCATTCACGCTGCCAGAGGGGTCGTGGTCCACCCGGGGCCTCCGGTACAACTGGTCTGTGAGCGTTACGAAAACTTGGCACCCGCTCCAGTGACGTAACACTAGCTGCCTGCCAAGCCGTGTTCTGCCCTGTGGCTGAGCTTCAACTTAGCCTTGTTTGACGATCACCTGATCAGTTGCAGAGCGTTGGGCACCGTCGGTTTGCCCAACACAGTGTAGTTTATCTGTTTTTGATAGCATGGCACGCTTTCCTTAAAGTCCATCCTGCAGGACAGACATAGATCTTCCCTCCCCCATGGTGATGCATGAGGCATTCTTTAGCTTGTGTTTTAGCTACCATAAGATATCCCTCCCTGTATTTCATGCCAGTTATGTTCTTTTCGTGTTATTTTTTCTGTTCCGTCCGTCCCCTCGTCTCAACGCGGCAGTCCGGCCTAGCTAACCCGGCACCCGCTCCACCCAATCCTCTCGCCTTGTTTTCAGGCCGTGCATGAGGCAGAGGACATGCCTGTTGTGTCCGAGAATGGTAAGGTTGAGTCCTGTGTTGAATCCCCTCAGGGAGCGCCAGCAAGCCCGGCCTCCCGCTCCGCCTCCCCACCTTGTAGTCAGAGCATGACTCCCGCCGCCACTCCCGACACGGAGGCGGTGAGTAGCGACCTGAGAACAATTTCCCTTGAAAAGACTTTGTCTTTCTTTCCTTTTCTCTCGCACTTGTTTCTTTTCATTAATATTACTTTGCTTATAAGGTCTTCATGGTTGCACAAAATATAACTATTATTGTTTTCTTCATAAAAGGTTTTTTTATACGTCAGGTCCAGTAATTTCATCAATTACTTTTGATAATTGATTCACTATTGAAATGTTTTTCATGATAAGGCACTCAATCAGTAATGTTGCTGCCCAGCCCAGTCTTAACTCCTCCCTGTCCCTCTCCCTGGCCGGACCCTCATGGCCGCTGATCGGGGCGGCACGAGCCTCACCCTAACGTTGTTGTTGCCAAGATCAAGTGACATGCTATTCACTGGACCGTGGTGGTTGTTGCCTTATCGTGCCGTCCAGTCAGTGGCCGTGGGTTGCGGTGCTGCCCGACGCTTCTCACTTCGCTGGTCTGTCTAATGCTTTCTTTGCCCTTGTCACTTATTATTTTTATTCCATTGATTCCATAATAATTCAATATATAGTTAACACTTAGATAGATGAAGTGTACAAGATGAAGACTGAAATACACATTAAATAACATTAGAAGATAAAACATTAATATACATTTATATTTTCATTTATTAACTGAACGAATTGCAGTATTATGTTTTTTCTTCTTTTCCTTTCTCAATTTTATGGACTATGATCAACACCAGTATTTCAACTTAATGAACGTCAGTTTTACCCAAAGTATTAAATTTCCTCATAGTTTCAGCGGCCAATGTAAACTAATTATCCAGTTTGCTGTGTTAATCCCCTGCTAAGAGGACGCAGCTCACACCAGCTGGGCAAAGACAGTAATTGTATTCCCGGTGTAAGTGTCGGTACTTGCATATGAACAAATCTAATTTATTTTTACCCTTGTAGTCCCCCTTCACGGACCTCTTGGTACAGTAACACATTATTATAAGAACATTATTATGCAGACGTGTTGGTGTGCGATGTAGGCAATTAAGTGTTGAGGCTTACTGGTGTTGTACTAGTTCAGGTGTTGATCACAAAATCTATTTTTACTTTCATTTTGCTTCATAAAATGTGTCTCACTTTATTATTTGCTTTACAGATTTTTTTTCTTTTCATTTTTTAACAAATACACAAAATCAGTTTGGTATCCCATTAACCATTTTTACCTTTACAGTCTTACTGACAAATAAAAACCGTCATTCTTCAATTTCCTTTGCAAACAATGTCGTGGCAGCGACTCACCGTCACAGCATAACAGTAACACTGATAGGTCGGTGCCGTGTGGTGACGCCTCTTGACCTCGTCAACGCACGGCACCGACCTGCCCTGTGCACCCACTCAAAACACCATGTGGGTGCTGTGAACGAGCGGGCGGGCAGGTAGGCGCGATGCGAGGCTAACGCTCTTCCTGTTGGTAGCAAACAGTTACAAGCTCCCAGACCAGCCACGCCAGGACCTCCTCCCAGTGTGTTGTGAGCCTGCAAGGTGTAGGAGGCGGGCTGCAGGACGCCGTCCAACCACAAGATATCCAGAACTTCACCAACCAATCTCAAGCCAGCCACTCACAGTCAATCCAGACTGGTAGCGTTGTCCAGTCACACGACACCACCATCAACGGACACCAGCCCATCCAAACTAGCACCACCGTCAACGGGCAGCAGACCTTCCACAGTGTCAACCAGTCACAGTCAGTACAGAGCGTCAGCCAGACACAGTCCGCGCAAACCGTCGTTCAGTCTCAGGCGGCTGTTAAGCTGAACGACCAGCCTCCGTCTGTCCTGGAGGCACCCGCCCACCAGCCGTGCGTAGAGCATCACTCCGTCGACGAGAACGCCAACTCCATCCCGGAAAATATCCCGGCCCAGCCGCAGCCCGAAGTTTCTGTGGCAGAAGTACCAGCTGAGGAACCCGTGCTAATTGCAGCGCCAGAACCGGTAGCAGCAGCAGCAGCAGCAGAACCAGCAGCAGCATCTGAGCCAGTAACAACACCAGAACCAGTAGTAGCATCAGAACCAGTAGTAGCACCTGAACCAGTAGTAGCACCAGAACCAGCAGTAGCACCAGAACCAGCAGTAGCACCAGAAGCAACTTTGATCCCAGAACCAGCAGCTGCAGCACCAGAGCCAGTCATTGAACCTGAGCCAGCTGTGGTAGAGGAATTAGCTGCGGCTCCTGAGTCAACTATAGCTTCGGAAGAGGCTGTGATGCAAGAACCAGCTGCACCACCTGAGACGGCTGTGATGGAAGCAATGGTTGACGTGCAAGAATCTGCTCCAACTGTTGAACCCGAGCTGTGTATGGCAACAGAGGAAACTGTGGCACCAGAACCACAGCCAGCAGAGGAAGTCTTCTTTGAGGAGGCCCCACCGGCTGCCGCGCCTGAGCTCGCCCCAGCTGTTGAACCGGAACTATCGCCCGAAGCGGAACCAATCATGATAACCGAACCGGTGAGCGGCGGCAGCGGCCCAGTGGTAGAGGAGATCAGCCAGGAGCACATCAAGGAACAACTGCACGAAATCATCACCGAGATAGAGCGGCAAGTCCTTCCCGAGCAGGAGCAGGAGCAGGAGCAGCAGCTGCAACTGCAGGAGGTACAGCAGGGATTTGGTGATGGTGGTGTAGCTAAGAGAAACACTAAATTATCCGAGGAGGTACAGCCGGTGGTGGGGGAGGCTGGCCGTCCTCTCGAGGCTGAAGAGGTTGAATACTACGATGAGGTATTTGAGACATTCAGTTTTTTACATTATTTTTCCACTTCTGATTTCTTTAAACTTTTGTTGCCCCCTTCCCGTCTTTCGTTTTCTTTTGATGATTCTTCCTTATTTCATGGACAACTTAAATATTTTGAAGTAGACTGACAAACATACACACCGTGAGCTAAGCCACAAGGACGGACTGAGAGAGTTTGACACACACCACTGTATAATATTGTACAAATATACACGCTCTACACTGATTTTTCCTTCAAACTCACATTTTGTTGGACTTTTTTTTTCTGTGATTTAGCGTGTAATACATCATTTTTGTTTTACCCCACGGTTGGGGTTTTCCAAATCCAAAGTTTTTCCATTTGTTGATTCATTTTCTTTTATTTTTTATGCTTTACTTTGTTTTAATTTGGACAAATTCAGCCTCTTCGGCGATGGTTCTCCCCTCCCTTCCTCCCTCCCACCACCGGCACCTTGCTCGCCAGTCATAGCCGCCCCTCACCTCACCTCTTACAGCCCTAACACAAACCTGAGTCTTTGAGAACACGGCACAACGCCAACAAACAGATGGACCCCAGCTACACAACCACCATATCCAGGACGAGCAGGTCCAGGCTGGCTATCGAGGCGGCAGGACGAACCCTCACACTCTTCTTAAAGTTCTTTCTGTCTGTGTGCCGAACACTGTCCAGACGCCTGAATACACCTGGCATAGTGTTCATGTAGCCTTACCTGTCCGTCGTAGTCTTCTGCCAAACACTGCCTACAAGTATTCATACACGTGGCACTGTTCATTAGTCTAGCCTGTGTGTCGTAGTGGAAGCTGAACTGTGTAGAGGTTCGCTTCGCTGCACCAAGCTTGTCGCGGCCACGTAGTGTAATGATGCATGCTGTGGCAGCCTTGCAGTAGCTGCCTTGTTGTTCCTTCCTCGATCTGCCTCTGTGGATGTGAGAGTCTTAATGATTAGTATTATCTGTCTAGCATTAACATCTTCCTTACATGTGTTTCATCCAGTGGTGGCTCGTGATGTGGCACTATGGACTAATGAAAAATTGGTTGAATCTTTGAAATTGATTTTGGTTTTTATCTTCGATTTCAGCATTCATTCACTGCTAGTATGGAGAAAATCATTGATTTGTGGAAATTTGGTTTTTATTTTCATTCAATTCATACACATAATGACTGGTTTTCGTGGTGAACCTCACTCCTCACTCTCCCAGCAACCACACCATCAACCTCGGGAAAGTCTGGAGCTGCGTGACTGCAGCCTCAGATTTGGTGTGCGATGCCGGATGCATGGAAGACTTTGTGCGATAATTCATGGCAAACAAATTTTCAGATCATCTGCAATACAGACATGTTAAGCGTCTTGAAAACAATATATAGGTTAATATTTGACGAAAATTTAACACAGTTTAGCTAGAAATGTTCATGCATCCAGCGTGGGACAGGAGGTGCGGCAGCTCTGCAGCTCCAGTGAATGAATCGCCACTGATTATGTTTACGTGTCGTGACGCTTTGTATTTAAGCTTCGCTACAGGTCGACGGAGACTGAGCTCATGTGTGACTCGCGTCACCTTCCAGTAAGTATAGTGGAGGCGACAGGATCCGTGTATATAGTGGTGGATCCTGGCAGCTGTCAACGGTGATGAGAGTTTTTTCCACATCTCTGGTGACTCTCCTTTTGCCAAAGCATGTCCGTTTGTCCAAGTCTCTAGTTGATAGATAGTTGTGATTTTAATTAACTTTACCCTTCTGTACATAAGTTGTGAGCCCGTGTAGAGCAACGTGAGGTTGTCGTCCAGTGCGGTGGGGAGCGTGACGCGACTTGGAGCCTCAGTGTGTTATGTAGCACCTGTTATGTAATACAGTAGATCCGTTAAAAGATGAAAAGACTGTATAAAATTCACACCTTAATGCAGCTTCAATAAGAGTTCCTTAATTTTCCTTTTATCTCCCCTCTCCCTCTTCCCTCTTTTCCCCTCCCCTCCCCACCCCTCCCCTCCCGTCCCCTCCCGTCCCCTCCCCTCCCCTCCTCTCCCCTCCCCTCCCCTCCTCGTCCCACGAGACGCACCACTGTCGTCACCTCCATCAAGGTGACGCAGGGGGTGCTCCTCTGAGGCTCCAAGTGTGAGTGTCGCACCGATAGTTCCCTTCACCTGTAGTCACTCCACTTATCCACACAATGTAAAGTACTACTACTCTCCTGAATTAACCTCACTTTGCTGGTAATCGGAAGAACTTCCTCTCGTAGGAATTAGTAGTCAGTAATAGTAGTAATAATGATGATGAAAAGAATGATATTGAGAATGATAAAATTCATTGTAATTTTGAAAATGATAATAATGATAATGCTATTAATAATGATAATGATAATGATAAATTATGTGCTTGAATCAAGTTTCATACAATAAATATACTCTTTCCTGGGGACTTGCTGGACGTGCTTCTTGCCACCTTTTTACACAGCCCCGCCGCGTGTTGGTGGGCGGGGCGGGGCGGGGCGGGGCGGGGCGGGGCGGGGCAGGTCGGCCAGTGTTTGCAGCAGACACTCGGCCTCGCCCTCGCTGAAATAGCCCAATACTGACTCTCTTTTACCTCTTCTGCCCAGGATGGCGTCTTGCACCACACGTGGAAGCCCAGAGGGAAGTACGAGGTGCCCAAGACAGTCATTGAGGTGAGTTAGAAGGGACAGGTGTGGGGGTACAGGTGACTCAGGTGTCAGGATTCTGTTCTCTGCTTTGTGATATGACAGGTGAGGGTTGACGTAGGGGGTCCAGGTGGTGTCATTTATGTCATATTTAATTTTATTATGCACCATTAGGTTAGCTTTTTCTTTTCAAGTTTAGCATTTACATTGCTTTTTTGTGTGTGTATTTTACTCATCATATAAAATGGTGTCATTACTCATTCACAGTATAACTCTGCATCTTATCACTCTGTAGTTTTAGTTGAACATTATGAACACGTGATTGGAAGTATTCTCATGTATATATGTATTGTGCTTTTTAGTGAATTGACAAAATGTAATACGTATGTCATATTACCAGACAGTTAAAGTGTGCGTGTGTGTGTGTGTGTGTGTGTGTGTGTGTGTGTGTGTGTGTGTGTGTGTGTGTGTGTGTGTGTGTTTGTTGCCAATCCTTCATCACCAGCATCACAACACCACCCTTCCCTTGTGACACAGTAATCGGTACGCACCTCAAATAACAGGGAAGGTCATTGAACGCTACGTTATGTGGCAAACCCTGGCAAGGCGTTCCAACCCCACCACCACCACCACCCCCACCACCACCACCACCCCCACCACCACCCCCACCACCACCCCCACCACCACCACCACCACCCCCACCACCACCACCACCACCACCACCACCACCACCACCACCACCCCCACCACCACCACCACCACCACCACCACCACCACCATGACCATTACCAAACTGACGGTGACCAGCTCGGAAAACCCACAAGTTGCTATCACACGCATACTTTGTACCACCACTCCCCTAACACACACACACACACACACACACACACACACACACACACACACACACACACACACACACACACACACACACATCATGAGAGTGTATGTGGGTATGTGCATTTACCTATCCCTCTTTGAGTCTGTTCGTCAGTTTGTTTGTTTGTCACGCAGCTTACCCTTGCCCTGCCTTTTCCAGTATGAGGACGTGGTGCCCATCCCAGTGGCTGACGTCGCGTTCTCACTGAAGCCCCAGCCGCCCAAACCCGCCCCGCCCCCACAGCCTGAGCCGCCCAAGCCCAAGCCGCACCCCACGGTGAGAGTAGTAGCAGTAGTAGTAGTAGTAGTAGTAGTAGTAGTAGTAGTAGTAGTAGTAGTAGTAGTAGTAGTAGTAGTAGTAGTAGTAGTAGTAGTAGTAGTA
>JAPQNM010000043.1:21382568-21385068 GCA_029783475.1 Metacarcinus magister | reverse complement strand
CTCTTTTTACGGCTTAACGAACGTGTGTGGTTAGCCAAAGCACGTCTTTTCCCATCTATAGATACCACCCGCATCGCTTCTCCCCTGGCACTCAATAACTCAAAACCTTCGCCTTTTTTCGCGTTTTTCTCGTCATCCGCTCGACATGTCCCATCTCAATCACGTCTTAATGTTGCTTTTTCCCTGCGAGGACGAGACTGAGAGGGCGGCAGGCAGGCAGGGCACCAGTGTAGGGTGACGATAATGGCGTGTGAATCATGTTTGGGTGAGGATCATAGCGTCTCCTCGTAACACAACAGTTTGTTACTATTGGATCTTTGGCGAGGAGAGAGTTGTTGTAGCAGTGTATGGTGTTCAGTGCGTAGCTACGTAACACTCAGCAGGGCAGGAAGTGGACGTCAGTCAGTCACGTCGGTGTATTTTTAAAAGTAGGTGATATTTTCTCCTTCGTGAGGACATGTATGTATTTTAATCTCATTGAGTCATGGCAGCAGCTGAAGAGGAGTTGAATTTCTCTAAAGTTAGAAACGTAAGAAATATATTTACTCCCGTCCATGCAGGTCTTGGCCGCACCAGGTGCAGCCACATCACACCCGGACATTCCGTTCCCGACTTACTCTTGTTGTTTCCTGAATTTCGTGTTACATCTTTCACTGTTCGTCGTAAACAAACACATGTACCGCGTTTGTGTAGGTGTATTTAAATTTTGGTTGTTCTATTCAACAAGGCAAGTGAAGGATGAACATGAAATATAAGTTTCCTGTAGAACCATTGGCAGAAGTTCCACCAACTCTGCTTATAATTGTACTTGAATAGTGTGATATAATACGTAAGTTGAATGTTTCTAGTACTGAAAACTATTTGTAGTTTTACAAAACAGCAATAATCTATCTACCTGGTTACATCACACTTAAGGGGAGAAAACAGGACAAAAAGGCGTCTACTATAGGGTTCTGAGGAGAGTTCAATTTCCACACACACCTGTAGAAAAGCACACCTGATGGACCACGTGTAAAGAAGTGGACTCGGCGATCCATTTGGCGGCAGAAGGTGTAACAGAGCGCCATAAAGAAGGTTACTCCGGCGTAGCAATAGTCGGTAAAACGGCTCTTAACATTGATTTTTCTTTCTTTTTCTGAGCGCCATATTATGTTACGAGACTCCAATACAAAAACAACACTGTAATACGCCAATACAGATGAAGATTACAAAACTTGCAATTTTTCTATCTATTTAGTTTATGATTATGCACATATATAAAAAAGTGACATTTTACGCTGGTAGGGATGTGTATGAGGGATGTGCCAAGACCTTGGGCTGTTCCTTTGTACTATGTTATGACGAGCGGCGTTCCTTGAGGCGACACTGACTGGCTGTTGTTATTCTGGTGTCTGGTGTGAGTGCAATGTTATGAATGTTTTGCGCCTCCCGATTCACTACCTGATAAGCGAGATTTTTGTCATGTGAAGAAATGCTGCGTACAGTACCATTACAGTGCAAGGTGGATCAGACTCTGCATCCACACAACACACTGGAAGCCCAAACCTCACACCACCATTACGCTGCCACATTACTTACACTTTGACGATTGTAATGTTATCAATGTGAAGATCAGCAATTACACCTTCTTGTAGCCATTACAGCTTCAATGTAAGTTCTTTTTCAGTAATTTGTTTAAACTTACTTCGGCTTAATATCCATGCGATGGTGGTATAGTGGTGAGCATAGCTGCCTTCCAAGCAGTTGACCCGGGTTCGATTCCCGGCCATCGCACAAAGTATTTTTATGTGACAATCTGATCTTGAGAGAATGAAGGGTGATGTTCCGTATGTCTACCTGAATATATGTCGCTTCCTTAAGTTGCCTGAAGAATCCGATTTAAAGTCAGAATGTGGTCACGCCTTGCCTCGCGGTGCTCCAGCTGTTGACAAGAAACCATGAGTCTGCATTTTTATTTTTTGCTGACGATGAGTTGCAACTGGCACGGAAAAAAGTTAAGAAGTGGATGAAGGTTGTCGATGAGATAAAAACAAATGAACAACGTGGTAGTCTTTCTCAAGGTGAATGGAGATGTGATGTTGTGCGTTCTTAGATAAACCTTTTGGAGGTCTGCGGTTGGCAATATAACTATTTTGACTCCACGCCATGACCGGGGTGATGATCCTTGACACTGCACAAGAATATTAGATTGTTTATGTTGGTTCATGTGCAGGTGTTGAACGACCGACCTTAACGTAACGCATCACCAGGTGAGCTTACCTTACCTTATCTTGTGAAGACTTTTAATTACGTTGTGGCTCCATCATCTTTCATTACCTGGGAACACCTTTTCATTTTGGCGATCAGCAAGTCTATTAATAATGTTGATAAATGTAGTACCTCCTCCTCTCTCCTCTTCCTCCTCCTCTTCCTCTTAACATTCTCTCTTCGCTTTTGCCGACCTTGGGGAGAATGCAAGCCTTCCTGAGCCTTTCCTCGTGTGCCTTGCGCTGGGGGGACG
>JAPQNM010000043.1:21367568-21377568 GCA_029783475.1 Metacarcinus magister | reverse complement strand
TGTAAAGGTTGATTGGTATATCATTATTTTTTGTCTTTATTTATTCGTATCTTTTTCTCTTTACAAGTCGACTGTTTCTTTCATAACCTAACAATCAATATCAATAACAACTTAAAACACCTATATACATACACGTTCCTATCAAGTCACGTGCACTCCTCTGATTCACCTCACCTTAGTTAACCTCACCCTTTCTTTCTAAACCATTGACGTATTTCTCTCTTCCCTTTCTTGGACATGCCTCACATTCCTAGCATTGTTCACCGTCGTAGAGTGGCGCCCATTTCAACCCTCCGCCGCTGCTGCTCCACCGCCACAGAAGCATCAGTGACACCCGGACAAAAAAGATCAGACCTTATCCAGGGTTGTTCAGGAGCGTCAAGGGAATCAAACTTACGTAGCTGTGACATCAAGGGAGGAGGAAGGAGATAGTGAGGGAGAGATACGACTTAACTGCCACATATATAGAGAGAGGAGTGGGAAGAGAGAGAGAGAGAGAGAGAGAGAGAGAGAGAGAGAGAGAGAGAGAGAGAGAGAGAGAGAGAGAGAGAGAGACGTTGGTGGCCTCGAGATGAGACAGTGGGGTGGGCGTGACTCGTGTGTGTGTGTGTGTGTGTGTGTGTGTGTGTGTGTGTGTGTGTGTTATTTCTGGCGACAAGCGACGCGAGAACCAAGTACCCACTCTGGCGCCGTGGTTAGTCAGCGATGGGCTTAGTGGCAAGGGCGTATGTGTGTGTGTGTGTGTGTGTGTGTGTGTGTGTGTGTGTGTGTGTGTGTGTGTGTGTGTGTGTGTAAGACATTGCTTCCTATCTGTCTCTATGGATCAGAAAAGTCTTAGAGGAGTCTTGTATATACTTACGTAAAGCTGAGTAAGGTGGAAGCAACTCTCGTAGAAAAAGAAAAAAACTAGAGATATACATGAATGTTAGTAATTTTTTTTGTGTTTTTAACATTTCTAAAGGTTATTCAATGAAGGTGGTTTTGGGATATCCTTATTCAGACAGCACAAGTTATTCACTAAGTCACAAGGAGCATCAAGTCAATTCACATGAACTTTCTACATCTGGAGGAAGTTCACGTGTACCCCTTTCAAGACCATGGGACACGTGCAACCCTTTTGAAGTCACGCCAAGGTTTATACATACGTTGTTCTGCTTCCTTAAAATCATATATATACCGTTTTATCCTTGCTCCTCGCTTATAATAAAACGAAAACCCTGCAAGATATAGTTCTGTGTCCTTCCTCTTGCTTTTCTATTTTCTCTTCTTTGCTTAGGTTCTCTCAGCTGTCTTACTCCCTCCCGCCTTCTCCTTGCCTGAAAAAGAGATAAAAAATAATGTCTAGGAAGCGCATTTATCTTCTTCACCTTTCGTTGCTCTCCGATGATGGATTTTCCGAAGTACAGATATAAATTGCGCTGACATCCTCTACGTCGACGGGGCTGACAGGGAAGGCAGAGCAGACGTAATTAGTTGAGAAAGAGAGAGAGGTTAGTATGGTAGGGAGGGAAGGAGGAAGAGGAGAGGTAGGGAGTAAAGGAAGGAAGAGGAGAAGCAATGCCAGGAGTAAGATGAATGTGACTAATTTTTCATCTCCATTTCATCACCAAGACGAGTCATTAAAAACACACAACGTTGATGATTAAATGGAAAACACCCACAGAGAAACACTTTAAGAGATGAGCTGCTGAGGAAACATAGATACTTGCACGCGTTTCCTGTGACTGGTAAAGCAAATATCTGGTGTGTTACGTGTTTTTATCCCACGCGTACTGACACACAAGCATTCATTTGTTTTACTATATGGATGATGGTTACTTTCACCTGCATCGTCTGTTTTGCTGCAAGACTCCTTTTACGGTGCCGTGCTGTAAGGGAAGGAAATAATACTGTTTTGCCGTACGAGATGTTTAAACTAAGATGGCGAATGCAAAAATATATTAGAACCATTAGGGTAATACACAGATTAATTATACTGTGTCATCAACTAATGGTATTGTGAATTCAAAAATGTTGTCATAAAAGAAATTTGATTTTGGAGAGAGTAACATTAACGTCTCTTGTATTCATATTTTGCCTTCCTCATGCTACCTTCAATTGTTGTTAATTTAATGTCATTTTCCAGCTTTGTATAATGTCTCTTTTCTCTTCCATTTCCTCTCTCCAGTGACTTCTCTAACACTTCCTTCTCCTCCCTCCGCCACACCACTGCCCAAGACGCTACTGCGGCGCCAAGTCTTACACACTCAGTACATTTCCTTCTTCCTTTGACTTCCCTTCCCCTACTTTACCTCTATATACTACCTCCTTTTCCCTTCTTTCTTTCCCTCCATCTCGTAACTTCGTTTTTCTCCTCCTTTCCCTACATCCAGTGATTCAAAGGTTACTGTTCAATCATTCATTCATTCACTCCATTTTGATGCTCTAATGAAAAGTATTAATATCTCGATTTGTTTCGTTAATTGACAGTATTTCTTCACGTTATATACTTCATAATATAGAGTAACGCAATGATGGCTATTTATCCTGATTACATATTAATTAACGGGATATTAGCCAGGTATATAGCTAGATAGACATATTTATGTACGTAAGTAAGTGTGCGTTTTCAGTATATCTTCGTATACTGTATATTTGTGTGTACTGTATTATGCTGCGAGTTAATGATGTCTGTTTCTCCCCTTCCTGAAATGCTCGCCATACACTTGTAATTATCTAGTTTAATCCACCTCTCGTATTGTGCTCATACGTACCCCGTTTTCTTTGATTCTTAAGTCATGACAAATCTCGCCAAACATATGTAAAAAAAAACTGCTGCATCTTAAGTATTAGTGTATCTAAGTCACTGTGTGGTAAGGGTGGGTGTAGGTAAGTGTATCCTGTTGGGTGTGTGTGTGTGTGTGTGTGTCCTTAACGTGTGTTCCCTCCTGCAGGAAAACGAGGAGGGCGAGAGGAAGATCAGCCTTGAGCGGCTCTTCACCCCAGCGACAGACTCCGGGGACCTCACGCCTAAAAATTCGTCTAGTAAGTAAAAAAGAGAGAGAGAGAGAGAGAGAGAGAGAGAGAGAGAGAGAGAGAGAGAGAGAGAGAGAGAGAGAGAGAGAGAGAGAGAGAGAGAGAGAGAGAGAGAGAGAGAGAGAGAGAGAGAGAGAGAGAGAGAGAGAGAGAGAGAGATATTTTGTTCTTAGGGGATGCTATGTTAAAAGTATTGTTAGTAAAGGTGACCCAGTATGTAGGAATGTGTGTGTGTGTGTGTGTGTGTGTGTGTGTGTGTGTGTGTGTGTGTGTGTGTGTGTGTGTGTGTGCGTGTGTGTGTGTGTGTATAAATAAATAAATATATATTTATATATATGTGTATATATATATATATATATATATATATATATATATATATATATATATATATATATATATAGATGATATGATATAAATACGTAACTTTTAGTTGATAATCTTCAGCTCAACATCAAATACGTGTAGCTCTCCCATTTGTTATTCTCTCTCGTTAGCTTTCTCGACTCCAGGAAGTCATTACGTGTGTGTCTGTTTCCATGGTGGTGATTGCACCTTCCTATGACCTTGTTTTTCTTCCTCTCCTCCCTCCCTGCCTCTCTCCATCCCTCCCTCCATAACTCTCGACGTTCTGCCTCAAGCATTGCTACTTTTTTTTTACATTTTCATTTGTTTTCCCTTTTTTTCGAATGATTATTACCATTATTATTATTATCATTATTATTTTCATTACTATTATTATCATCATCATTAGTATTATTATCATCATCAATATTGCTTAAGGGCTTCACTCTGCACATAAGTCATAACCCTTCATTCCTCCTCCGCTTCCTACTCCTTATAAAAGTACACATGTGTCCATGCATAACGTGTGTGTGTGTGTGTGTGTGTGTGTGTGTGTGTGTGTGTGTGTGTGCGTGTGCGTGTGGGTGTGTGTGTGTGTGTGTGTGTGTGTGTGTGTGTGTGTGTGTGTGTGTGTGTGGTTGTGGAGAATTATATAATTGATAAGTAAACATGTAGTGAGCATCCATCTTGTTAAGAGGTTGTCATGTTTCCTTCCTTTAAAAGGATCCACGCCTGGCAGCCAAAACAGTGAAGGGTTTTTTTTATCCATTATCCTATTTCAAGATAAACGCAAAATTATAAACATTACAACATTACAACATTACAACACAAGTAACACAACACCGCAGGCTCTTAGGGGAGCAAGGGCCGTGACACAACACAACACAACACAACACAACACAACACAACACAACACAACACAACACAAGCAACACCGCGGACCCTTAGGGGAGAATGGGTCCATGACACAATACCAACACAACACAACACAACAAAACACAACACACACAACACAACACAAGTAACACAACACCGCGGGCCCTTAGGGGAGTAAGGGTCCATAACGCAACACAAACACAACACAACACACAACACCAATACAACACAAACACAACACAGCACACAACACACAACACAACCACAACACAACAGACAACACCAACACAACACAAACGCAACACACAACACACACAACACAACACAACACAACACAACACTGCGGGCCTTTATGGGAGTAAGGATCCATAACACTACACAACACAACACCAACACACACATACAAACACCAAAAAAAAATAATAATAATATAATAAAATAAAACTATATAAATAAATAAATAAACAATAAATTAATAAAACCCACACACATATACATACAAGAACACACACACACACACACACACACACACACACACACACACACACACACACACACACACACACACACACACACACACACACGTTAATACGTATTTTTTTTCTTCATATTTTATATAAAAGGGTACTGGCCAAGGGACAACAAAAATACATTTAAAAAATCCCGCTTGTCGCCAGACCCTGTAAAGAAGACAATAGGAGAAATAGAAGCAGGGGGTGGAGGTCCAGTTTAGCATTAGAGGTGTCTTGACACTCCTCTTATGAAAGAGTTCAAGTCATAGGCAGGTGGAAAAACAGACAAAGGAAGAGAGTTCCAGAGTTTACCAGTGTAAGGGATGAAAGAGTGAAGATACTGGTTAACTCTTGCATTAGGAAGATGGACAGCATAGGGATGAGAAGAAGTAGAAAGCCTTATGCAGCGAGGCCGCAGGAAAGGTGAAGGCATGCAGTTAGCAAGTTCAGAAAAGCAGTCATTATGAAAATAGCGGTAGAAAAGAGATAAAGATGCAACATTGCGTCGGTGACTTAAAGAATCAAGACAGTCAATTAGAGGAGGAGAGTTGATGAGATGAAAAGCTTTAGACTCCACCCTGTTTAATAAAGCTGTGTGGGTTGAACCCTCCCAGACATGAGAACCATACTCCATACATGGGCGGATAAGGCCCCTTGTACAGAGCAAGCAGCTGGGAGGAAGAGAAAGATGGACGCAGATGCCATAAGACACCTAACTTCTTGGAAGCTAATTTAGCAGGAGTAGAGATATGAAATTGCCAGTTTAAAATTTGGCTAAAGGATAGACCTAGTGTGTTTAATGTGGAGGAGAGGGGCAGTTGAGTGTCATTGAAGAAGAGGGGATAGTTATCTGGAAGGTTATGTTGAGTAGATAGTTGTAGAAATTGCCTCTTTGAGGTATTGAACGAAACCAGGTTCTTCAGAATTACAACATAAAACTTCAAGAAGCTGGTTGATATAACAGGAATGTCTATCTGTAGAGCAGGGCGCTCCCGAACAAGATTTATCAAAGCCTCAAACTGTATGCTGCACAGTGGACTTGCGATGAATGACCACAAAAAATGGGTCTGGCCACATTCGTGACTCGACTCGACGCGACTCCCCTGGTGTGAATGGTTCCTGCAAAATTGCTTAGAAAATTACGTTCCCTTGACTGGCGAGTCACATAGAGTCAAGACTCTATTTGACTCGACTCGACTCGTTTGGTGTGAAAAAAAAATAAGACCGGGTTCATACGAGGCACTTTTTAGTGGTCAGTGGCCGCCACTAAACAATGGTCAAAATAGAACACACATAGTGGTCAGTGGCCGCCATTGAAAAATGGTCAAAATAGAACACACACATCACTTCATCTTCATCTTCACCAAGAGAGCGTAGACAGCTGCTACTTTCATGAGATCCATGTTGACACTGTTCTCATCAGTGCCTCGTGTAAACATTTGGAAAAACAGTCTGGAGTTAGCATATATAAGCAAGAAATAGTCCACGCCCTGTAGCACAAACATGATGAATTTGTCGCGTTGCGTTGTGCAAGATGTGGTCGTTAGTGTGTGACGAGCTGACGTCACCTCATGAGTGGCACTCATCTGAGGTGCACACTTGTTTCCCTGATGGTGAGCATTAACACTGTATCAAGAAATGCTGGGTGGCTGTTTCTTTCAGGTGACCGTAGCTGGAGTTCAGTCATGTATACGCTTACTTGATTTACTAAGATCTGGGTGTGTGCAAAATCTGAGTCAAAACAGTCACCCGTCTCCCTCTCTTGTTTCAGTACACAAAGGTGGTGTTGCACCACGCTGCTGAGAGATGACCTAACCAATCGTGACATCGTTTGAAAAAATATAGTATTTTGAAAAAAATCAATTTTGTCTTCGACCGTGACAGGACTCGAACCTGCAATCTTCGGATCCGAAGTCCGACGCCTTATCCATTAGGCCACACGGTCACATATAAGGAGCTTGTAAACATAAGTATAAAAACAGAGTTAATATTTACATTTGATTTTTGAATCTTTCTTTGTTATCACGGGGTGTTCAGTTTTACCAAGAAAACTCCAAAAAGTGATCGATAGACGCGTATTTTTCTTCCAACAGCGAGCACCACATCCTGAGCTACGTTCATCTTCAGTCCTTTGGAAAATGGCTGTTGGTTATGTGTTGTGTCCGTGATATATATAGTCTTTCAGCTTACGCCTGTCTCAATGTAGAGACGGGCGGCCTGACCCTCACCTGTACCGAGAGGAGCCTCCGTGACGGCACACCTGTCGCCCTTCTTCCCACACACTCCACACAGATAGCTGCGGCATTCAGAGGGCGCGGCTCACACTTCCACCTTTGCTTTCTCCATATAGAACTCTTCCTTTACTTGACCCTCACACAGGACGCAGAGGCGAATACATAGTCGACAACAAATTTCTAACGACGCACAAGAAGAAAGAAAAGTGTACCTCTTGAGCCATCGAGGCACTTAATGAGTTGCCTTCCTGCGTCCCTTGATGCAGCTAAGGAAACGTTTACCTCGCAAACCCTCACCAAAGACAATTCAACGTCGAAGGTGGAAAAAATGCAGTACATCGGAAAAGGTGCCGGAAGCTTGGATATATAACGTGGGGAAGAGGAGGCTCACACATACTTATTAAGCACGTGTGTGTGGTGTGTGTGTGTGTGTGTGTGTGTGGTGTGTGTGTGTGTATTATCTCGGCACAAGGTGTTTCGTTAACCACCACTTATGAGGAATATATAAAAACTGTTAAGTCTCCTTTATGCACATTGATATAACATGAAGGAGGAACATCGTGGATTAGGGACCAGATTAAAGCATTTTCATCTTGATATTTCAGAAATATTCCCATTCTCTGGCACGGGACTCCAACCCTTCTCTACACCACTCTGTTCCTATCTATATCATGCATCTTTATTCACTTCTACTCAAGCCTCTATCACTTCAGGTTTCATACATACCATCAACACCTCAGGAAGAGAGCCACAGGTGTCCCTCAGTACACAACAACAACCTAGCCCTCATGGGACGCACCTTGTGGGTGGAAATAATAGAACGGTCGATTATTCGCAGTATCTCTCACTGCCATAACGCTGCAACACTCCCTTCTTTTGTTGATGGGAGCTGTTCATCTACTCCTGCTCACTCAAGGTTCTCATCCCTTATTCGGTGCCTCAGTTAAAGGATGAGTACACACACTCATGCCCTTCCTGTCAACTGTACGAAGAGGAAAGTTGACGAGTATCTGTTCTTCATCTCGTATACTGAAGACTTGAAGACACTGTTCTTTATATTTCTTCTGAAGGCTGAGACACTTTTTAGAGAGGCATTCCAGGCTAAGTCCAACACTTGAGTTTGTCTTGGTATTTGACTAATGGTTTTTTTTTATCATATATTCATTATTTTGCTTTTCTATTTTTATAAAGAAAGATAATTAGCATTCGTATTATTATTATTATTATTATTATTATTATTATTATTAGTAGTAGTAGTAGTAGTAGTAGTAGTAGTAGTAGTAGTAGTAGTAGTAGTAGTAATAGTAGTAGTAGTAGTAATAGTAATAGTAGTAGTAGTAGTAGTAGTAATAGTAGTAGTAGTAGTAGTAGTAGTAGTAGTAGTAGTAGTAGTAGTAGTAGTAGTAGTAGTAGTAGTAATAGTAGTAGTAGTAATAGTAGTAGTAATAGTAGTATTAGCTGTTGTTATTGTTGTTGTGTTATTGTATTGAGAGTAGTGATCGTGGTAATAATAGTAGTAGCAGTAGCAGCAGCAACAACAGCAGTAGTCGTAGTAGTGGTAGTGATGTAGGTTGTAGTAATGATGGTGGTGTTGATGGTGATGGTGGTGGTTATCATCATTATGTGGTGTGGTTGGAGCTAGGGACTCCATCGTCCTCCACATGTGTGATGCAAGTAGCAGATGGTTTGCCCTGGGAAGGTGAAGCCTGTGTATTACACCTGCCATGTGTTCCCTCAAGGCAAGGTCACAGAGTCTAACACAGGGCTTTGTGTCTAGTCATGGCTAAGAAAAACAGTTGCAAGACATGTTAGTGAGGATTGGGGGATTCAAATACATTTAGTCTTTCGAAGTAGTGTAATCTATGTATGTTTGTATGATTGCTTAAGAACACTCACTTTTTTAGGTAGTGCATTGACAGTGACATAGTAATATAAAGTTCTTAGTCTTCGTTGGAGGCTTGTCAGTTCGCTTTGTTGATGTAACACTGTCTTGACGCTATTCTCTCACCTTCCCTCCAGAAAAGGCCTTCTCGTCCTCGTCATTCTACCGACCCGACCACCCGACCATCGACGACCAGGTGGAGTTGGCGCAGAGGATCTCCTTCTCGCTGGTGGATGAAAACAACAAGACGAGCCGCGGCCAGTCCATGTACATGAAGCGGAAGAAGAGGTCCATGCGCTGGATACACGCAGGTGAGAAGTTACACCACGCTACCCCCACCCTCTACCCTCCACCCTCCACCCTCCACCCCCACCCTCCACCCTCCACCTGTCCTTCCCGACCACCTCCCTCCATCCTTCACCCTCCACCAATATTCTTTAACTTCCCCCCAGACTCCACAATGTGTCCACCGCTTGGCACACACTTCCATACAGGTGACGTAGGTGTATTTTGTCCCACGCCGTAATTAATTTATGTTTCGTATCTGTTCAGACACTCGAGACTGAAATTGCACCTGCGGAATGTTATTTCTTCCTTACTTAATGAGCTATTTCAATTTGCATGTGAAGTCGATAATTACTTAGTTCAGAAGGTGTCCTGGTGAGGGAAGGTGTTACGTATGCATTCCTTAAACACCAAAACACAACGTAGGTTTCCAGAATATACTTTTTTTCGTCGTGTTCTTGCCTGACACGTGCTTCGATTGTTTACAGTGAGGGAGTGTGTTCTTACATACTTGTTTCGTCTTCTTTCAACTCTTTCTTGTTTGCGTCGATGACCGATAATGGTGTTGGTTAATCGGAAGTTTACAGTCATGTCCTCGCGATAACGAAATAGTTGCCAACCAACCAATGATAAAGTGATAAGATTCCAGTAAACCGACAAAACCTTTATGTCAATAACCCTTCAAGTCCTAAGCGAAAACATTAAGTGACCGTCCTTATCAGCAATAACACACACACACACACACACACCACACACACACACACACCACACACACACACACACACACACACACACACACACACACACACACACACACACAAACACACACATACAACACACACACATAAACACAT
>JAPQNM010000043.1:21322568-21362568 GCA_029783475.1 Metacarcinus magister | reverse complement strand
TGTATACATAAACATACATAATGACACACAGACAGTACATGAACATACACAATAATATATTGGATGAATTACTTTGCTGGTATTTATTTTTTTTGTGTGTGTGGATGAGGGTTAATGTGTGTGTGTGTGTGTGTGTGTGTGTGTGTGTGTGTGTGTGTGTGTGTGTGTGTGTGTGTGTGTGTGTGTGTATGTGTCGCCATCTTCACAAGCTAACGACCTTTGTATTCTCTTGAAGCAAACACTAACGCGCTGAAAGTGTTGGGTAGCCTCACGGGGGTGCCAAAAACCCATTAATAATAAGTAATCTAACATAATTCTACCCATTAAACTACATGGGGGACAGACAGTGTGTAGACAGTGAGGAGGAAAGGAAGTCAATTGGTAAAAGATATTGTCATGGTGTTGCAGCGTCGAGGATCAGTGGGTCGTATCCCGCCTAACACACGGGAAGGAAAGAGGGACCATGTGATGAGGTTACAGAAAGATCTCGGTGACAGTGGTTCAGTGTTAGGTATTTGTTAGCACTCTCAGATAACACCTTGGTCGATACCTGCACGATGTTGGTGAGTGTCTGTCATGCCGATGTGGTGGAAACATAACACTGGCCTTATAGTGTGTGTGTGTGATGTGTGTTTTCATCTGGTCTGCTAGTGTCGTGGAGAACAACAGTGGCAGATTATGATTCAAGGACTGAATATTAGCTGGAACCTCATGCCTCAGACCTCAAATGAATTCTTATTATTATCTAACCTTTATTATTTGATTCTGTTAGTGATTATGTAAAGCGTAATACTCAAGGTCAGGAAACAGTTATAGTAAAATCATGAAGCAGCTCCTTGAATCCTCCCCCCGCAGCCTTGCCTCCACACACCAACCAGCTTGGGGATGCAGTCAGTCTCATGCTGACTGTCATGTAGGATGCAGTGTGTTGTCAATAAAGGAAACACACACGCGAATCCAATTGATTATCAACACAGCTTCTCATCTTCGTTGTTCTGTTTTCTTTGGGAATCACATATTTTGTTCAGTAATTTAGTTGAGTTATAAAGCTGTCTCGACCGTGACGCCTGTCTGTTTTTGTTTACACGTTTTACTAGCAATCAAACAGCAGAAATGTAACTATAAACATACTACAGAGAGCTGCTGTGACGGCGCTTCACCAAGCATAGAAGTGTTCCTCGAGGCCAGTAGTGATGCACAGGCTGAATGGAATGACGCGCATGTAACTGTCATCTCCAAGGTTAACGTCATCCCGCGTTAGTACGCACCAACATCCGTAAAGCAGATTACAAGTTGTCCTTCAGTATTTAATTGTCGCGGGTGCAACGTGTAACTTGCATTTGGACACAAACACAGCTTTGATCTGCCGTGGTGCTTCATTGGTGTCACAGCCTCGTAACCTTGCTGATGACGCTGCACATCCAAGGCTTTCAACCGAATACGTATTAGCAAGAACATTTGTTTGATATTTCACCTACAACGTTACACATATGTACATCTTGTATTACGGCATTAGATCTCATCCGCTTCCTGGATTCTATTCCTAGAATGAAAATGTATTAAAAATGCACTTCACTATGTGTGTGCCTAACGCTTCCGTATTCCTGTAAAGTTGAACGTAATTCCGCTGCAGTTGCACGCACAATAGTGGCTCCTCAACCTATATGGAACCCAGGCAGTAAGAGACACAAAGGTCAGCCCGAGGACATGTATTGCGTCTGTTGCTGGGTTCTGTTAGCACTGCCAAACCCTCACAATACCCTCACTCAACGAACTGATGTTAGATGACTCCTTGGATAATGTCAATAGTGTTGGTTTGGCTCTCTTCACAGTCCTTGAGAGACATGAAAGGTTGTCCATGTTCTCTTCAGTCCCCAGTGGATACTTTAGTCAGCAATCAATTTGCTGAAATATTGTTTGAAAATGCATAAGATTCTCTTGCTCAAGATCACTTCAGTGATTAATACGATTTTTGCTCAAATTTTTCCCTCAAAGTGTAAAACAAAGTATTCTTTGATGGAGTTGTGGGTTAATATATCTTGTACATAAAAGACACAGCAAAGACCAATAATCATAAAGCTCCCTGCCAGGTTGTGGGTCGCCAGCCCGCCAGCTGGTGCGGGGGTGCAGCGGGCTCAGGGTCAGGGAGTTCGGACACAATTTTGTTTAAGGAGTTTAAAAACCGGTTATTTTCTTTATCGGCAGACCCAGTCTTACGTTTTAGTGTGCGAGAATTCAAAAAAGTATTTTCTTAGTAGATGTTTTTATTTATTCAATCATCGTGTTTTGTGTTAGCTTCTCGTTTTGGGATTAATAATGAACTAAGATAGTCGTGCGAACACTATATATTAGTTTAATTAATTATGAGGCAAGTTGATATACATTGTGTAAGATATGGAGACATTAATCCAATGACACACAAAAGTCTGATAAACAACTGCAGTCCTTTCCGCACTGCATGGCCCCGAGTGACACATGCAGCAGCAGCAGCAGCAGCAGCAGCAGTTGGTGTGGGTCACTCACTCCTCAGTACAGATCCTCCTCAACGGTGGAGTTATAACATGGTTGTGCAGACCCTCATGGTGTACTCAAGGGCATCATGCCGCGTGATGTGCTTATGACGTGCCTTACTTTTGCGATTCAGGGCTAGAGTCAAGGTGCCAGCACGGGTCGGTGCCAGCTTGAGTACAGGGGAAAAAAGTGACCAGTGTGATTACCCAGGAGGAACAAGGCCAACACTGGTGTGACGCGCGATGATGAAACAAGTGACTCAGGAACATTGTCAGTGTCCACTGCCCGTCATCTTGCATCCCCACGCGGGTTGCAAGTGACTCGTTGAAGGGTTACGCAAGGTGCTCCAACACCCCCCCCCCTCCCGGCCCCTTACTGTAGGCAATAGGAGATTGGTGAGGGGGAAGGGAGAAGGGAGAAGGAAGTCTTTTTGGTGGTTGTTGACGTGCTGTTGACGCGTCGCTGACGTGTTTGTGGGTTAACGAGAGAACTTCCGTGATGGCGGTAATACAATAACTCGTCTTGGCTTCATTTTTTTTCTCTCTCTCTCTCTCTCTCTCTCTCTCTCTCTCTCTCTCTCTCTCTCTCTCTCTCTCTCTCTCTCTCTCTCTCTCTCTCTCTCTCTCTCTCTCTCTCTCTCTCTCTCTCTCTCTCTCTCTCTCTCTCTCTCTCTCTCTCTCTCTCTGTGTGTGTATGTGTGTGTATGTGTGTGTGGTGTGTGTGTGTGTGTGTGTGTGTATGTGTGTGTGTGTGTGTGTGTGTGTGGTGTGTGTGTGTGTGTGGTGTGTGGTGGTGTGTGTGTGTGTAATACAAATAAAATAGATAGAAAACTTTATATATATATATATATATATATATATATATATATATATATATATATATATAGAGAGAGAGAGAGAGAGAGAGAGAGAGAGAGAGAAAGAGAGATTATATAGTATGTGTGTAGATAATGAATCAAAATAAAGAGTCAGTGGTAGAGGCTGAGAGTTGAGAAACCATAGCTTGATTGCAGTTCAATTTGGCACTTCATGCTGGGATTCCCCGTAACCATCCGGGAGGTGCCACTGCCAGAAGAAGAGGAAGTGAGGAGAGTGCCAGGCGGACAGTGGACGAAGGGGCAAGTAATGGTGACAGGCAATGTGAGGGCAAGTTGTAGAGTAATGTGCGAAAAATTGCGTATATTGAAAATGCCTGTTTTTTGGTGAAATTCTGATGAGATGTTAAATTAAAATGAGTCTGACATGTACTGTAGGAAGGAGGATACGGAGAGAGAGAGAGAGAGAGAGAGAGAGAGAGAGAGAGAGAGAGAGAGAGAGAGAGAGAGAGAGAGAGAGAGAAAGCACTTGACTGATCTCGTGTTTACCTTGAGATGATTTCAAGGCCACTGCACCCATGAGGAAAACGTCATCATTTGTTTGTCTGTTTACCAATCTTGTTGTGGCTCTTCTATCGTTACGTTAGGTATGATTACTCTCTCTCTCTCTCTCTCTCTCTCTCTCTCTCTCTCTCTCTCTCTCTCTCTCTCTCTCTCTCTCTCTCTCTCTCCCTCTCTCTATTTATCCCTCTCTTGCTCCATCCAAATTCCTCATAGTTTCCCCTCAAGGACACCACTTTTTCATGTGATTCTATTTTATTCTTAAGTCTCTCCTCAAGTCTTGTAGATCATCCACACCTGCTGACTCACCTGCCTGCTGACTGCTCCCCCGCTCCTCCACATCACTGGGTGGGCGAGGCAAGGGTGTGGAGTTCAGGAAATCTTTCAATCTTTGCAAGGCTGTCGAGGCAGGAAGGGAATCATTTACTTCATGTGGTCACGGCTGTATCTTTGAGAGAGAGAGAGAGAGAGAGAGAGAGAGAGAGAGAGAGAGAGAGAGAGAGAGTGAGAGAGAGATGGCATCCGCTGGCAACCTAATGGTGTTAAGTTACCTGGCACTACGTCCCTCCCTCGCTGCCACTATTTCTCTCTCTCTCTCTCTCTCTCTCTCTCTCTCTCTCTCTCTCTCTCTCTCTCTCTCTCTCTCTCTCTCTCTCTCTCTCTCTCTCTCTCTCTCTCTCTCGTTTGTCATGTCCTCGTTTCGGTTCGTTGCAAATAACAGTAATGATTCGGATGCCACCGTGAGACAGCGTGGGGGAGGGGGCGTGGCAGGTGGTGGAGGCGGAGGCAGGAGTGGAGTGCTACGTAGATGGTGAAGTGACACGGTGGATAGCAAGGTGGGTCAGGGTAGAATAAGCTTTGGTAAGTTGTAGGAGGAGGCAAGGAAAGGCAGGGTGAGGTCCAGATGGGTTGGGTGGGCGTAGGGGTGGGCGTGGGTGTGGTATGGGGGTGGGTGGGAGTATCACGTGGCCGGGATGTAGGAAGTGAAAGCGTTGGATCTTACCAGTTTCTCGGATCTCTCTTAATCTCTCTCTCTCTCTCTCTCTCTCTCTCTCTCTCTCTCTCTCTCTCTCTCTCTCTCTCTCTCTCTCTCTCTCTCTCTCTCTCTCTCTCTCTCTCTCTCTCTCTCTCTCTCTCTCTCTCTCTCGATGAATGATTAAAAATATTCCTGCACAGCCTTCACCCCTTCCTTTCACCTCTCTTTTTTCTTCTTATATCTGCATAACCTTCACATTCTCTTCTTGCTTTCTACAGTGTAATCAGATATATGACAACAGTTAAGACTCATTTGCATTTGATGAATATCTTAATTTTCTTATTTTTAATCTTAGACAAATGTGAAGATGAAAACTTTCCACGTAAATAGCTACAGGTAGTGTGTGTGTGTGTGTGTGTGTGTGTGTGTGTGTGTGTGTGTGTGTGTGTGTGTGTGTGTGTGTGTGTGTGTGTGCGCGTGTGTGTCACTTACAATGTTACAGTGCTTTGAAAAATAAATAAGACATCATGAAAATAGATAAATTGGGTATTGCCTCACGTTCAGTGTAGTAAGATTAAAAAAGACATGTTAGTCATCAGCATTTTCGCAAGATACGCAAGAAGCAAGGAATTTTTCACCCACAGGAGTGCTTCCCTGGGGTGCAAAAATAGATAAATGAAACACCGATCGATGAACCTCCAAAAATAGAAAACATTTAGAAAAAAATATAAAATCTAGTCGGTTAGAAATGCCTTTTAATTTTAGTTTTATATGTACGACTTACCACAAGGAACTCCAACGGTGTGGTGATACAGGAGTGTTTGAATGTTGAATCAAGAAGTCAGACCACACAGGCAGTGTGGCAGTCTGGCAGTCACCAACACGATCCCTTCCCCAACACCACAAGTCATAGGGACCAGCACGTGGCTTGTCATGACACATTATTCTCTAAATATTCATCGAACACTTTGTACACCTATATGGAAAATGTGTTCAGTGATGTTTTGTTATCATTACTATTCTTAGTAGTAGTGAGTGGCCTTCAAACTTGGTTCTTGCCACGTATGGGTTAAAATGTAAAGAAAATGGATGTTCACTACTCGTTTCCTCTTCGTCTTAAGGTTATACTTAGCCCAGCGCGGCAGAAGGAAACATGTTTTTCCTTATCTGCTTTAATTCCGCCGTGCTGAAATTCAATGGTTTTTTTTTCTTTCCTCTCTCTGCTTTTATTCCTCCGTGTCAAAGTTTTATATTTGTGTATGTTTCTGATGCTCCCTGGAATGTTAAATACAGTGATACGCGTCCCGTTGACATCGATGAACCGGTCTTTGAGAATGTTATGATAAACTATTGAACCAACAAAAGAAACGCTGCTATTCATGCATTGTTACGACATGATAATTACCTTACGTGTTGCGGCGCTTGCAGTGAATTCTCAAGCAGACAATTACAGCGTCTATTATTATTATCATTATTATCATTATCATCATTATTACTATTATTATTATTATTATTATTATTATCATTACTATCATTACTATTATTATCTCTCACCCACTACTGTCAGCCTGGGGAGGGGTGGGGCATGTTAGGTTTTCTGTGTTCTCTTTGGGGCTGAAGGGGAAGGGGCTGTATGCCTTGCAGGTGGGGAAGGGTGGCCTCCGTGGCCAGCCGCCAGACCGGATGAGTCCACGGGCGGGAACAGAGGGAGGCGAAGCAGTGTCCCTCCCAGGGTGGCCTGGCACCAGGAGGGAGGACTTGTCAAGGGTTCAAGTCCATTATGCAACGTCCTGTTTACCCGCGTCGATTTATGACTGGGAGGTGGAAGCGGAGGAGGAGAAGAAGTAAAAAAAAGTACACACCATTTTGGCGACACAATTGCTAAGGTTATATATCCAAGGAGATATATAAGATACAAAGGAAGAAGGGAAGGAAAAGGATGAGGTGAGGATGAAGTGAGCAGGGGATGAACGTGGACGGGAACGTGGCCGCTCACCCTGGACACTGTGGCCCCGAAAAGTGTGTGTTTTTTATGCTTGTTGCTTCTCATGGCAATGGAACGAGTTAGGTGAATATAATATTTTGAGTTTTATGCTATGGGAGAGTGAAGGGCCATACCCTCCCTCCTCTTCCCGTCCAGGGCAATGAAGGCCCTCCGGAGCGGTGAGCCGCGTCGTATTATTGGCTCAAACTATTATATTCTTTAATTTTGAATAATGTTGTGCTGACGTTGTACTCCATTCATAAATGTTTGCGCATCCGTACACGTGCAAGGTGCATCAAGGACAAGTTAGCTATAAAAAAAAAAGAAGTAAATAAAAAAAATACGCCTTAAGTTTGACTCAGATGCATTAAAGTATATTCAGATTATTTTAACTCGAACATTTATGAAGTCAGTGTTGCCCACGAGCACCGACACTTACAACAGCTGGGCCGCGGCACTGACACTCCCGGACACGGCGCGGCGCTGAAGAGAGCTGTGCCTCCATCCCTGCGGCGTGTGGCAGCCGACCAGTTTCCGCAGCCAACCCTCTAGCCCGCCCAGTACAAGTGTAACCGGCCAGGGCGCTGCTCGTTACTGGGCTTGTGGAAAGCAGCTGAATTGAGGCCGAGCGGCGGGAAGCAAGACGTGAGACTCACTACGGCGGCGGACTCTGTGCAGTGCAGGCCATTCCTAATCCTTCCCGTCTTAGTGAAGGATTACTGCATATAAGGCCTTGGAATAGTATATTGTTCTGTTAGTCACTGAATCTCGTCCAAGACTTTGTCCGCAAGCCATCCATCAGCCCCGCCAGTCACTGCCATGCCCGTACGTGCCGGTTGGGTGCCCTGTGTGGGTATCCAGCCTCCCAAGCCCATGGTGATAATGATTGAGGAGGCGGACGCCATCGCCGAGGAGTGCGAGAGGGCTTACCAGCATGACACTCCCACCAAGGCACCCACCACCCCTATTTTCCCCGAAAGTGAGTCGCCCCGTCTAGTTCTACAAGTTCGTGTTGTTCTTATATTCACCATGATTCTTTGGGCACTAAGCCTGTGGTGCCACTCCTGTTTTTATTTATTTATTATTTTTTTTTTTAAAAGGATTTTAATATGTGCATTATATCATAGATTGACAGTGAACAGTTAACAATATCTCATTCCTTAATCCATTAACTAGCAATAAGGTAGAACTCAGTGCACTGACTAAAGGAAATCACTCGCTATGTCCTTTCATCACTAATGTAATGAGATAAAACATTTATGACCATGAACAGTTTTGACAGTCAGAGGGTGACGCGCGCGGCGTGGGTGACCGCGCATCGTTTTGGCACCTCTCAGGCGTTTTCTGTCATCTTTCCCATCACTGTAACACATGGACTGCCTGCCGCTGTGAGGTGTACAGGAAGGAGGAAGTCTCTGTTCTCTTTCATTAGCGCCGACAGACGCGGTCGCGGCGACGCCCTGCAGAGGCTCGCCGTTTTTAGAGGAAACGGGGAACTTTTTGCACCGCGTCCCATATCCCGTCATGTTTTCACGGTGCATTCATTGTTTGATGAAGAAAATCTCTTCCGGCTCGTTATTCGCCGCCGTAATTTTTGTATTGTTGCCGCGTTAGAAGGGCAACATCTCTGTTACTGAGTGTAGTGTGTGTTTTTGTTCTATTTGTTAAAATCTAAAATCTTACTCCCGCCGGTCACGCCCAGCGTTGGCTATAAGATGAGAGGAGGAAGGCGTGGCGAGTTCCTGATTTTGAGGTGTAGTGCGATAAGAAGCAACATATGTACGTGTACCTACTCCTCTCCTGATATTCCCGCTACTTCGGGGTTTGGTCACTGATCAGTTGTTTGCCACAACCACCTGTGACTATACATACGTCAATCGTCAAAATACCTGTAGACGGAAGCGTACCAGAAAAAAAATAGAACGTTGACGGTATTTTGAACAGGAAAAACGATTTTGAAGTAATAGATGAATAGTAAGGACTTAAACTTCCTTTGTCGTTACTTAAAAAGCTTCAACTTGCCGCTGAAGTCATTTCTAGTCCGTGTGACGTAAAGTGGCCACGGGATCCTGCCACTCCAGATACAACAAAGGATTCCGAGACGCAGAAAATTAAGTACCGGAAAAGAGGCTGCAACGCCTCCACTTTGTATTGATTGTACAACCAACGCCCCACAACACGAGGCCTGCAATCTCCATCCCGACCTCGCCACCCAACAGGAACATACTTAACCAGCGGACCAGAAATACTCACCCGTGCTGAGGCGTGTTATTGCGTCTGCTTCAGTAACTCTTGCAAAGCCTATCATTATTATCTGCACAAACACACACACACACACACACACACACACACACACCTACACACACACACACACACACACACACACACACACACACACACACACACACACACACACACACACACACACACACACACACACACACACACACACACACATAAACAAACACACATAAACATGCAGACAAATAAACCTTTAAAGCCTCCACCACAAACTTAAACTTAGTTGTTATCACGAAATTGTTACTCATCACCTGTTTATTTTCGTGTACCACCTTTGTTTATGCACGAGTATCGCCATCATGACCACCACCGCCACTACTACTACCGCCACACCTCCAGGGTCAAGGACCTTTAAAACATCACATATATCAAGACTTCGCAAAACATAATACAAGAGAGAGAGAGAGAGAGAGAGAGAGAGAGAGAGAGAGAGAGAGAGAGAGAGAGAGAGAGAGAGAGAGAGAGAGAGAGAGAGAGAGAGAGAGAGAGAGAGAGAGCGAGAGAGAGGGAGAGAGACATACACTACCGTGGGCGTGGCATATCCGAGCAGGAGGCGTCGGGCCCTTCGTTCTGTCACTTGGGAGGCGCCGCGACGCCAGACACGCGTGACGGGGCGGGGTGGGGCGGGACGGGGTGGGGAGGGCCGGGGTGGGGTGGGACGGGGATGTGGTCGCAATGAAATCATGAAAATAGCGTTGCTTGGCCACTCCCCAGCTCTCTAACGTCTGTACTACAGGGCACAACCTCAACAAATCTATTATTACCGGGAGTCCTGTATTTCACAACACCTTAATGTACTGTACTTTAATTATTTCACTGCATTTTTATTTTTATTTTATCCAGTGATTAGTGTTTTCAAGTGCAAGATTTCAAGCTCGTTAGCCACACCCAACCGATGGCCGCCATTGTCTCGTGTATCACAAAAGATTGAATGTGAAGTATAACTATAATAGCAATCAGTGAGGCACAAAATGCGATCACACCGGACAGACCTTGATACCTTTCCGTGGTTGAGGCTTTAAATGTTTAACAAGAAGAGAATATAATTGCGTATTTTTAAGATAGATGGGTTACGGGGTGACAAGTGCAGGAAACGTCTGAGGGAGGCGCCGTAAGGGTCCCGCCAGGTTAATATTTATCACGTTGACAGTTAATTATACTGTCGGGTAGGCCGAGGGGAGCACAAGAATGGGGAGCTGAATGAGGTGTACGGACGGACTAGCCTGAGGGAAAGGTAAAAGTCATCTAGTATTGGGCGATTGGTTTTGAGGTCATTTGTTTCAAGACGTCTCGGTCTCAGATCAAATGGGTTTAATTTCTTATGGACATGGGATCAAACGGAATCACAGCGGTTGGATCTCAGGACGAACTCTGTCCTTACTGACCAAACCTGGGGCCGCAACGTCCTGAGGCCCAGCCGTTGTGGTCCCTGATCCTCTTGACTCTTAAGTGATACAATGCTCAAAAAACTTGGTCTGAGACCAAATCGTCTTGATGACCAAATGACCTTAGTATCACTGACCCCGTACTAGGGTGGGGGTAAGGGGGAAGGGGGTAAGGTAGCACAGAGCGTGTGGAGGGAAGTAAAAGGAGGACAGGCAGGTGGAGCCAATGATTGGATAAAGTGACGGTACTGTTATAGTGATTAGTTATATTAAACGTTCGCTAATTATGAGAAGAGAAGCTGTGAGACAATGGTGCTCGTAAAGCATTTACCTCTGTGTTCCACTGGCGGAGGGGAAATAAGTTTTTTTATTTCTATTTTTTTACGTCAGTCTACTCTGAGCGCCTTTAGGCTTCCAATGAGCGTATGCCGAGCCCGGCCTTGCTGGCGCGGCGTGTATGTTTATTGTGACACCGTTGAGGCCCCGTGCAGCCCCGTCCCGATGCTCCACTTGACCAAACTCACAATCGAATGTCGGGTATTTGGGTGACATGCGACTGATTTAACTCCATTCAACGACACTGAAAATCCTACAATGGTTTTGTGACCACCACCTCACCTCACACTTACATGGTATTGTTGAGATTACATACCCCAGTCAACCCATCACCCCATCACCCCATCACCCCATCACCCCGTCACCCCATCACCCCGTCACCCCATCACCCCATCACCCAGTCACCCCACCCCATCACCCTATCACCCAGTAATCCCATCACCCCGTCATCCCGTCACCCCGTTACCCTATCACCCCGTCACAAGGCAGAGCACAAATGTATCATATAGGTCCACCCCCCCTCTCCCCCACCCCCCCTCTCTCCCCATCCCCCTTCTCCCCCACCCCCCCACACACACGTGACCCAAAGAGAATCATGGGGTCTTTTCCTGGTTCATTTACTTTGTGATTAAACTACACACAAGAAAAACATATATATTGTGTTGCCTCTTAGAGATGTACTGCGATATGAAAAACACTACCACCACCACCACCACCATCACCACCATCACCACCACCACCACCACCACCACCACCACCACCACCACCACCACCACCACCACCACCACCACCACCACCACCACCACCACCACTACCACCAAGTACTGTCTCACCCCCCCCCCCATCATCTCCCGCCCCTGGCACTCATAGGCTCCTCTCCTCCACAGGTTCGGGTGAGGGCGGTGAGATGCAGGAGGAGGAGCACACCCTCAAACACCCTCCAATGGTGAGTTGTGGCACACGCACGGCGACGAAGGGGCGCTGCTCCCTTAGGCAGCCTCTCCAGGATCTGAGAGAGAGAGAGAGAGAGAGAGAGAGAGAGAGAGAGAGAGAGAGAGAGAGAGAGAGAGAGAGAGAGAGAGAGAGAGAGAGAGAGAGGTGGAGCTACCACCTTATATGTATTTATATTCTCTCTCTCTCTCTCTCTCTCTCTCTCTCTCTCTCTCTCTCTCTCTCTCTCTCTCTCTCTCTCTCTCTCTCTCTCTCTCTCTCTCTCTCTCTCTTATATATATATATATATATATATATATATATATATATATATATATATATGTATAATATATTATATTCATACATGCATATATATGTAAATGATTTCCCTCCCAAGGAGTTCTAGGTGCCGTCGTTGTCTTGTGTTCCCTCTGCTGGTGATCCTCTCTGTCTTTTTGTCCCTCCTCCTCCATTCGTCAGGTGTGGACGCTCCTTCAGTCACGTTGGGCCGTGTCCTTAGTGGTTAGGCACTCACACATTTGTTACAGTAACCTTGGAGGCACATTTCCACTTTAATCTAGTTTTCCTTTTGTATTTTGCATTTTAAGTTTTTATTTATGTTTTATGTGTGCTCTATTTTTATCATTTTTGCCTAACACTAACCATATACAGCCTAATTTCAGAGTTTATAAGACCATGGTCCTTGTTGAGCCTTTGGTCCGACACGTGGGCGTCAGGCGAAGTGGGACACGCACGTAGCAAACATTGACAGTAATCTTACGAAGGCGAGGACGAGTAGGGATGCAGCCACAGCTTTGTGTTAGAGGCCCGCCACCTCAACACTGCCGGGCATATGTAGCCGATCAACCGCCCAGAATAGTGAGAACGTTCCTGCTTGGTGACACAACCGGCGGGGCGGCGAGGATGCGTCACGTTGATGTGTGGGACGCTCCGTTGTCAAAAAGCGTAAATCTGTTAACACTGAATTCATCTGAAGGCCGCACGATGAACAAAGACATCTAGATTTGCGTTTGTTACATCTAATTCTCTATTTCACTCACCTCATGGGTTTTCTACCTCATTGTCGCCGCGCCCATTTGTGCTCGCCTTGTTAATGTACTATAATAATTCTTGTCGGCGGGGGGTGGATGGCGTCGGGACATGAGTTTAAAAACAAGACGTACCCTTGCATTTACGAGGAGTAGGCAGGGCGAGTGGGAGGAACAAAAACTGTAATATAAATAATGATAATGGGAATAATCTTGCTAATCTTTCTTTACAGCTCATTAATATTTTAATTATCTCGTATATATTCGTCTATGAATACTCCATCCTTGCCTCTCTTTGTTGTCGCGGAGAAGGAAAGGGAAGCACGTCGGGTTGTGAATACAACGTGTTTCACATCCACTTTTATCACTGTCAACCTATAAATACAGTTCTGTTTATCATTCTTAAGAGGTGGTTTTAAAAGAAGTAGTGTGTGTCTCCTTTATTCACATCTGCTCCCTTTCTCCGCATTTACCATCGTACTCTGCTGCTAGATTCTCATTTTCATCGGTGAGGCAGCACAGGTGGACCGCAACCCTTGGTGGCTGGTGGCGGGCGTAAAGTCCATCATGAAGAGAGTCAAGGTGTAGCGGTGTCATGATAGTATGACCTTGAGAAAAAGTACTTCACCACAGATTATGTTTTCCTTATCTACATAACTCAATGTATAAAAAAAAACACCACAATAAATGTAATGACTTGAGCGATAGATATCCACACTCTGGCAGCCATGTTCAATACTACGAACGCTCCTCTGGCTACATAGCACTACTGTTGCTAGCATCCACATCCACAATTGTTAACATACTTTTCCAACAATGATGGGCTGGGAACACCAAACCAGACTATCATTCAAGTTATGTCGATTTTTTTCCCCTTCGATTCTCCTAAAAAAGCCTCGTCGCCTCTGTCCCTCAACAATGAATTGATCGCTGGTTTGCCATGACAATCGAGACATGTTTCAATCACTTACCGATCGCTGAGTCACCGTGTCAGGCAATACTGATGATTATTTATATGACAAGCTTGTCACTGTGGCGAGTGTGTCATCTTGTCATGGATGGATGATTCAAACAAAAAACATGTGATAGAAAGTATAACAGGAATAATTCCCTACATCACTGTAGGAAGTATTCCACGAGGCTGTGACGGGAGGTCGTCCATATTTATCTTATGTTGTTTTTTCTTTACTTTTTAGTAACTGTTCCATGCCTTCTCTCTTTCCCTTTGTTCCGTGAACTGCCACTAACCTTATTATTTTATCTTCCTCGTGGTGTTGTGTCTGCTGTGTGTGTTGGTGGCGCCAGGCCCATCGTGCCGCTTCCGTGCCCGTCGTGCAGCAGGTGGACACCAAAGTAAGTGACGGTCACGGCCCCCGCCACTCCTTCGGCAGGAGGGAGGCCTTGGTTTCTTGTTCGCTGGACGCTCCTAAAAGTGCTATTTGGCATTAGTTATTGACATTAGTTATTGACAGTTAGAATAATTTAGATCAATGTAGTACAATAGTATCTTAGGTAATAATTTGCTTGCGTCATTAACATGAGAGTCGAAATTCATAATGTAGACATTCACGTTCGTTTTTTTCACTAGATTATTAAATTGTATGAAAAGTTGATGAAAGTCATAAGTGAGAGAGGGACAGGACCCCTTCAGGACGCAGCCAAGACGTCGCTCACCCAGCATCCAACAACAGTACATACAGCCTCACTATACGCCAGGACGTCGTGCACCGCCGTGCCCTGTTAACATAGTGTAGAGTGATTGCTTTTGCCTTAGAGCTTACATGATTAAACCTTCCTCTTTAAGTAGTATATGAACTTAGAGGTCAATAGTAAACATCTTTTCTATCATGTGTTTGTGTGTGTGTGTATATATATATATATATATATATATATATATATATATATATATAATATATATATATATATATATATATATATATATATATATATATATATACATATATATATATATATATATATATATATATATATATATATATATATATATATATATGTATTTTTTTTCCTTTACATTTGAAGTCATGTCAAGAACTGCACAGATATGCAGGGAACGCTGCCTTGCTGTGGCTCTTCATAAATGACATTTATAAATAGATGGTAGAAATGTAACGATTTTTATTGGTACTTTTGTTATTGACCTAAACCTTAGTACAAAATAAATTTCAAAAGGTAAATATTTATATATTAACATAACTTTTCCATTTAAGTTGCATTGGAAACATTGTTGCGTTGCCATAGGTATGACCCATGACCGTGTTTACCATCATTGTTTTACTTGTGAAAAGTGTTCTCCTGCACCTTAAGTTAAGGCTCTCACGGGTGTGTCCTCGACGCATTGCTGCACATGTTTTTGGGTGTGATTTGTAGACATCTTTACACACAACAATGTGATTCCACAAAAGAAAGATGATAAACGGCAATTAAAAAGGTGATGATCGTATCGAATTAAGACATGACAGGCTCAGGCAGCCACACAGCAAGTGTATGAAGTCTACACTTCCCTGCGTGATCCGCCTTCGTCATCCCTCTACCAGTAGTTATAATAAACGCGATCCCTCCTCCAGAAACCACCTATGAAGCTGCTGATGAGTCCCAAGGGCGTGCAGGACTTCCATGCCGTACAGGAGCACTACCAGGCCCTCATGGACGCGGTAGTCCCCACCAGCCCTGAAGTCATCGGGAAGATCGTGGCGGAGGTGCAGAGTCCAACAGGCAAAGGTATGTGTACTTATGTGTGACTGATCCAGCTACCACCACTCTCTCTTTCTACACACACACACACACACACACACACACACACACACACACACACACACACACACACACACACACACACACACACACACACACACACACACACACACACACACACACACATACGTTTGGATTTTCTCACCGCTGCTTTCTCCCGTAGGTGCTGAGCTCTTCGCCAAACGTAAGAAGAGAATGGACAAGTTCATCGTGGACGAGACGACGGTGCAGAAGGCACAAACCTCCACCAGGACACCGCCGCAGCAGCAGCAGCCCGTCACCATCACCAACGACCTGGCTTTCAAGAAGTCGGCGGTCGAAGAGAGGAACCGACAGCAGCACCAGATAATGGTAAGTGGTGGTGATGGTGGTGGTGGTGGTGATGGTGGTGGTGATGGTGATGGTGGTGATGGTGGTGGTGATGGTGATGGTGGTGATGGTGGTGATGGTGATGGTAATGGTGATGATGGTGATGGTGATGGTGGGGATGGTGATGGTGGTGAGGGTTTGGACTGGTGGTGATGATGGTGATGGTGATGGTGATGGTGATGGTGATGATGGTGATGATGGTGATGGTGATGGTGGTGATGGTGATGGTGGTGGTGATGGTGATGGTGATGGTGGTGATGGTGATGGTGATGGGGATGATGGGGGTGGTGGTGGTGATGGTGATGGTTGTGGTGGGGGTGATGGTGTGTGGTGATGGTGTTACTATGGTGATGATGGTGCACTAAATTAACCCTGACCTCAAAAGCTGAACATGAGCAGAACAAAAAAAAGAAAAGTGTTTAACTATTTTCTCAATTTATTTTATTTATTCACTTTTATTTTCTCTCTTTTACAATCTTCAGTTGATTCTTCGGAGACCTGCATCGATTATTTTACTTCCTTATATATATTTATTTATTTATTTTCAGTTTGCCTTCATGAATTTTCTGTAATGTATTTCCAGGTTGCATTAATTTGTGTTTGTTTGATGCCTTACATATAATTTTATTTTTACATATAACAGATCCTGAGTTAAGTTTTTTTTATTATTATTATTTTGCTTCTATTAAAAGTTCTCGTTTCTTTCTCCTTTTTTTTTGTTTACATATTTCGTTTTTTGTTATTTTTTTCTGTTTGCTTATGGTGATTTTCTATTCCTATTTTTTTTCTTTCCTATGAGTTTTCTTTTCCTAAGTTTCAGGTTCAGGTATTGAGACTTGTTTTCCCGCACACACTCACCCTCTTCTGCACTTCCCTCTCATCTCACATTAATTTCGGGCTTCGGTAACTCACTCAATCAATGTGTGCGTTAGGTATATCTTCTTTTGGAAATGTTGCTATATGTGTGTGTGTGTGTGTGTGTGTGTGTGTGTGTGTGTGTGTGGAGAGTGAGTGAGAGTGTGAGAGAGAGAGAGAGAGAGAGAGAGAGAGAAAGATGGTGATGGTAATGGTGATGAGTGAGTAGATGAGACGTGTGGTGGTGACCCCTACAGGAGCAGTTCTTGAGAAGCAGGGAGGAGAGTCTCACCCTGGTCAAGTCACCGTGGCAGGCGGCCATGGAGACGGGCACTCCTGACGCGGCCTTCGACGATAAGAGACAGAGGCTAAAGGTACACATTCACACGGGCACTCCAGCTAAACACGCTTGTAGACAGGAAGAGCCTCAAGACCAGACCACACAGCCACCTCACTGTTGATGTTTTTCGTGACCCTCATGACCTCATTGCTTACCTTAATGAAGATGTCAGAAGATTATGTAAGACTCATGAACAAATTAAAGGTAGAAGAATAAGTAGTTTTAGGTGGTCAAAGTAATGTAGGCGTCACGGAATGGCTTCACGGTGAGGTGCTTGTGTTGTCGTCCTGAGGAACTCCAATGTGAAATATTTTAGACACGGGAGCGCAGGGTAAGGCATGATGATTCCCCTTCATTGTCACCTTCATTTGGCTATGTATACACGCAACATAAACTGAACTGGCTTGTGTGCTGCTGTTATTTACACCTGACTTGGCACACACACACACACACACACACACACCCACACACACACCCACACACACACACACACACACACACACACACACACACACACACACACACACACACACACACACACACACACACACACACACACACACACACACACACACACACACACACACACACACACACACACACACACACACACAAGGTTTGACAGTCCAAGTATCTCTGCCACATCCCTCCTTCCCTCCTTTCCCTCCCTCCACTCAGCCGTAACAGCGTGGGCTCTGGGCTCCTCATCGCCCTGCAGACAAGCTTAACAGTAATGCTTCGTTCCAGGCTGAAGACAAAACAAACCTCTGCTTCTACTCTTCCTCTCTTCCACGTGTTGACCCTTAACTTATTTATTTTTAGGGATGAATTTATGCTCAACAGGACCTTTAACCAACAAGCTTCGCCGTAACACGATGTTCTTCTTCTTTATGCGTGTTTTATTGAAGTTGAAATGGTAATAATGCTAAACACTAATATCAAGTTACGCATGGAGTTTAGAAGGCGCCGTACCTGCTCCATCCTGCCGGGCGTCCTGGAGTGCCGGCCGGTGCTTTCTGGATGGTGGCTAAGTGTTATCACGTCGCCTATGTCTGCTAGTATAGTATAGTGTGTGTACACCTGGCCGTCTATGTGTCCGTCTGTATTTCTATTAGTCTATCCATCTATCTGTGTCTATATTTTCTATTTGTTAATATGTTTATTATATGTATCTATCTATTTGTCCTTTTATCTATAATTGATCTGTGTAGCTGCGGTAATTAGCCATCCAGACTGCACTCCTTACTCCTTGCCTCCGGTATGGATGCGCCAGGAGTCGTGGTTTGCATTGTACATCTTGTATTTATGTACACAAGAATTATTACTCTTACCAAGCATGTTCCACGTTTTCCAGGGCACTTTGTACAAGCCTGCGAGCACCGAGCAGCCCGAGGTACCATGGTTATGTGTGGCTGTGTGTAGAGCAGTTGTCATTATTTAACCTCTGTGTGCTGACATTTTGGCATCGTAGGCTCGTAGTTAGAAGGAGAACCATAAACCAATGCAGAGAGTTGTACGTACTTGCAGACATTCAGATAAAAAGCCACAAGAGGAAGTGAGGAGTCATACTCACTCTTTTTATGACTTCCTGTTGCCTTGGCTTTGCTTTTTGCTCGGTGTTAAATCACTTTCACCAGCATAGATATAGTTATCAAATGTAGATGAGAAAATTTAAGCTTAGCAAAAAATAAGTGTTACTAGGTACACATCTGCTCCCTGTGCATCTCACTCCCGACGAAGGAGACACTGATAGCCGATGCCTTGTACAACTGGTGATTTAGTTCCGTAGATTATTGTATTTATATTTGCAGCATGAACACGTTACAATAAATAGACTGTGGTTAATATAGTCATAGTGATCGTAGTGATATTGGTAGAAAACGTTGCAGTATTTCTTTAGTCGTGTTGTCACAATAAATTTCTCGGAGCCATTCGTATCCACAATTGTTATTCAGTTTCCAACACTTGCACCACCAGTCTGTCCTGGGTGGTGCTCTCAAGGCCACTCCTCACAACTCAAGTGTGTGGGATAATGCCAATGCTTGCATCACCTTAAATGTATGCATGTAATTGATTTAGTATGAAGGTATTCATGGCACACGTGCACTTATGACCAGGATGTGAATGGCCCTGAAATGAACACGAGTAGATATTGAAGTTTACATTTGAGAGGCGTGTTATGTCGGCCGTGTGACTCCTCGTCGTGTATTAGCGAGACAGCCAAAAACACGTGTACATATGTATGTATATAATAGTGTATAAATTATTGAAATTAAAGCGTGTATATAACATAGACAACATTGTATAATAGGGAGGCCATTTAGACCAAACTGTCACTTACGTTCCTTGCAAAGATAGTAGTTGGTGGCATTACACTGTTATTGGTGAGTGTTGTGTTACATTCCTTCCCTGACGCCTGTCTCCCCTCCACCCCTGAACAGCTGGCTAACACCGTGTGCGAGCGAGCTGACTCCAAGCTTTCTGAGGTGCCGTCGTGGCTGGAGCCTCCCAAGACAATGCCGGTGAGTGAGGGAGACTAGAGCATCACTACTATCATCACCATCATCATTAAGGATCATTAGTCGTTGTGGTTATCATCAATGGCGTTATTTCCGGTTAACTATTGGACGAACCATTCTCACAACCTTCTCCAATCATCTTGTCAGTTCGCTTCGTTTTCTAAGTTTTCTTTTTTTTCAGTATTTGTGTCATGATCTCTATCTTGGTTCTGTTCCCGTCTCTGGTTTGTGTTTCCCTCCATCTGCTGTCCGCTTGATTGTATCCCATGAGAACCTGATTTAGTTTTTTCTCTCCTCTGTCTTTCTTGATTTGTTGCATCTACGAGTGACTGGTGACTTTCCTTTCGAGCGGAATATCACCAGTAAGTGTACAGTTAGTGTGTGCCTGTGGACGTATTCATGTGCATGTTGAATGGATTGGATTTGTTCGTGGTGGTGTTTTTCATTTTGTCACGTGTCAAGGCATTTGATAATATAAACGGATTTTTTTTTTCTTTTCTTTTTTGTGTGTGTATAGATTTGTAGAGGTAAGTATTTTCCTCTTCATCGCCATCATCATCATCATCATCATCATCATTGTCATCATCATCGTCATCACTATCATCATCTCTATAATTTCCATCACCATCTTACAGCATCACCAGTTACCACCACCACAGTCACCACCACCACCACCACTGCAGTCACCACCACAGTCACCACCACCACCACCACTACAGTCACCACCACAGTCACCACCACCACCGTCATTGCCATCGCCCAACATGACAACACACTTTATCACCTAGCATTATCTTCCTCCTTCAGTTGATGGCGCCTTCCCTGGCCGTTGAGGTGACCCCCACACCAGCACCCGCTTCTTCAGGTAGGTTTCGTCCCTACCACCTTCACACTCCCAAGGACGCGCTACGCACACTACCACGCCAGCACTCTAACCGCGAGCCCCTGGAGCCTCCCCTTCGTCAGTAATTTTTTTTTCAACTATTTATTTTTCTTCCCTGTTGGATGTCAGGGAGTCAAACCGGAGGATCAAGTTTAGGGAATTAATGTTGTTTTTTTCTCACGTGTAGTCCGCGGTGCGTCAGCCTAATATGGGTGGCGGCTGCTGCATGAGATGACGAAAGGGGTGGAGAGTCCAAGGGCTCGGCGGTATAATTGTGTCTCACCTTCAGCTGCTCGCCCGCCGCTCACCACTCACACGCATACACCAAACAGAGCACTTTGCTTAGACTCATTAATAATATTTACATGTTTTGCCTTTTTTTTTTATATCGTGGCTTGGGCAACATCTTCTCTTGAGCCGTGCCGCTGGAGAATGCACGGCCTTGGTGGGAGGGAAAGTGTGGGACCAGAGCACAGACACGAGCCTTATACACCAACACCGTCTGTCTTTATAGTCCTTTTTTGTATATGATTATTAGCACTGTTTGTTTAGTCACTCAATGGTATCACTTCTTTACTGGTTCAAAAATGTTTCCTCTCTTTGTTTTCTATTGGGGCAGGCACGGGATATTTTATTTTATTTAGTGTTTTTTAATTGATATTCTAAAGAAAGATAAAAAAAAAAACACCATTGATATTTTCTCACGTTTTGATATATTTTTGCAATGTACAATTAGAACAGCCCATGAAGTAGCATTAGTGAGTTAGAATTGGTGCGAGAAGGTGTGTTGGTGCATGCTTGTGTCTCGCTGCCGCCCATCCCTCCTCAAGCTAACCAACTCGTCCTTCACACACTTGCATGTCTGTATGTATGTCACGCAGTTCTCGCGCACATTCCATCGTTTTTTCCTTTACGTATATGTGGAAATTTACGCATGCATTGAAAGAATAAAATAATAATCATAATAATAATGCTTATTTTCTAGCACAATAGTGTTTTTTTTTTCTTTCTTTCTTTCTCACGTCACCTTCCACTGTCTGTCTACAGGCTCGTTCACCCTTCCAGACCTGACAAAGATCTTGACCCAACCTTCTAAGCCCAAATCCTCCGAGCCCAAATTAGAGCCTAACAAGCCTAAGCCAGTCCCTCCCAAGCCTAAAGCCTGGCACTCGGTGAACCGCGTGGGCAGCGATGACAGCCCGACTCCAGCCCTTCGGGGAGGCAGCCAGCGCACCCCAGCCACCCCTGCCCTCACCTCTCCACCCTCGCGCCACCATGACTGCTTGCCCAAACCTCTTCCTCCTCCCCGTACTAGCACCCCGCCTCAACCTTCCTTGTCAGCCTTGAAACCCTCTTGCAAATTCACTCAGAACCAGGCCGTCACTCAGCCTGATGGCAGTAGAAGTGTCGTGTCCCCAAAATTGGCTGTAGGTGCTGCAGGTCCCTCCTTAGCGCCCCGTCCTGCCTCGGCATTCACGACTGCTTCAGGAGCTTCAGGACGCTTCCCGGCACGCCCCGTCGCCTTCCCCAAGCCAATGCCAGCCGTAGTTTCTCCTGGCATGAAACACTTTGTAGTTTCATCTTCTAGGGCTTCCGTAGTGTCACCGATACAAGAGGGAATAAAATTTCACACCACATCCCCAAGAACCCCTTCCCTGACGCCTTCCTTTGCTCCTCAAAACCCTAAATATGGCGATGACGCTTCCTTTCCGGCATTCCGTGCTTTGGCCTCTGTTCCTGTCGCAGATTGTGGTGGTGGTGGTGCTTTCAAAACAGTTCATACATCAGGTTCTGGCAGACCAAACTCTGTGCCTGCATACCTTTCTACTCCCTCTCCTTTTCTCCCTTCCTCTTCCAACGTGTCACCACCCTCGATCCCTCCCCGTAACAATTGCCCCACATCACCGCATAGCATTAGAGAGGAGGATATAGAGCTGAAACCCGGAACACCTCTCCTTTACGTATTTCCCGACGGAAACGAAGTGTCTTACTTGAACGAGAACACAATGAACCATCGCACCGAGAACTGCACCCTGGAAGAGACCCGACAGGAGTGTTCCCTTCCCCTCGGCAGCAGCAAGGACCCAAAAGCAGCCATTGAAATCGTCACTGATGACTCCTGTACCACCTCTCGCTCCTACGGAATAAACACAGAGGTTAGCAGTCTCGTGAATGGCACCAATCACAGCACTCGAATCGATGATATCAGCACACATCTTTCTGAAATCATTGGCACCAGCACTTGTCACCTCGAAAGTGATATACAAAATAGCAACATAACCAACATTAGTAGCCACAGTAGCAACAGGCCGGCACGACCCACCTCTCTCCCTCTCATATCACTCTCATCACTTGTAAACAACACCAGTCCTGCTTCACTTTCCTGCAACCCAGCCAGTAGTCCCTTAGTCTCTGCAGCTTATCCTAGTGCACGCAGCTTCTCCGATATTGCTTTCCCGCAGTACCCTGTTGGTAGTGACAATTCTTTACCGTGTGTAGAGGCCGCTGACCCTTGTGTTGGGTCGCAGGTAGGTAGTGTTTCCTTCCTAACTGCCGCCTCACCCCTGCTGCGTCCTCTCCCTGACCCTTTGTCGACTCATCCAAGGCAGAAAATGAATTTTGAATCAGAGTCAGACAGACGAGATCTCCACTTACAGACAAGTCTCGTCAAGTTCAGCAGCGAGTCACTTCATGTTACTGAAGACAAAAAACTTGAGTTGCATGTCACAGCCACTGAAGGAAGTGCTAGTGATATGAAATGTTCATCATCTTGTGCAGAGAATAAGGACATAATGACAGACAAAACTTTGACTCGTTCGTACTTCGAAGATCACGAAATGGATGCACAGCTTCTTGACGGTCACCAGAGCCAGGCTGAGCCGTCCAACTTCTCCCATGGCATCCCACTTATCGAGATATCAAACGAGCCCAGAAAACCGTCTCTTGATGAAGAAGAATTACGAAAATTCTTGGATGATATTAGAGAAAGTTTCCAAAATGCACCATCAGTGATCGACACCATCAGCGTGGAAGATTTGAAGCCGCCAGAGTATTACCACAGTGTGTCACGTAACAGTATTGACCAGGAACTTGAGGTGCCACACGCTGCAGTCTGTCCTGACCACCTGGCGGAGACCTCTGGAGAAACTTCAGGCGGAAGAGCTGACATATCCCACGCTGACGTTCAAGACGAAGACAATCTTTTGTCTGACAGATGTGACCAGAAGACGCCTCTCGAGAGACCACATGCCGGCATTTCAGACACTGTAGATGGAGACGGAAGTCACCACGTAGATGACGAAAGAAGAAAAGAAGTGGAGTCGTGTGACGCTCTTGGTATCCAAGCAAAAACTTTGATTAAGGACGTCAGTCATGATTCACAAAACGCGCAGTCCGAAGAGGAGGGGAATGACGGGGAAGGGGGAGGCCACGCGGATGGAGAGTTGCGGCCGCGTTTAAGCTTCCAAAACTGCATGGTGTTTACTAGGAGATGTTCTTTACCTACTAACGAGTCACCCTCACCACCGCTGTCCCCGCTGCCCATCAGCACCAACCCTCCCACTCCCTCCGCAGGCCCGGCAGCCATCTACTCCGCCGAGGTGAAGGTTGTAATGCGCTCCTCCCAGCCCCCCACCCCGGCTACGGACGGTGAGTCTCACTTGTCACCTCACAATGAACGCTGCCCACAGATACATAGAGTTGTCCTTGCACTCCTCCTCCACGTCGGAAGGATAGCAGCACCTGGATACACACCACGCATGGATCCCTAATGAAATACAAACCATTATTAATGTTACTGTTTTTAACGCTATTATAAGATTTCTTACAGTATGTTTTCCCACAGTGCCTCGGTCCATGCTGAGCCCGGATGACTCGTCCAATAAGCGTAACTCTGCCAGCTTCAACATGGCCGCCAAGGGCTGGGGCACCTACGGCAAGTTCTACACACCGGTAACCTTCGCCACGTAAAGGTGTCGGGCAATATGGCCGTCGAGATGGTCTGAAAGTCAATCGGCTTGAAAGATGCGACGGTAGAAGTCGTCGTCCCTGGCCGGCCTCGCTGTTGCTGCCGGATGTGTTGTATATTTTCGTCTTCGTTGCTCCAAACACAAATACACAAGAGTTTGCGAGTTATGTAAGATTATTTTCAATTGCAACGAATTCGTTGCCAAACTGTTAGCTTTAAAATATCATGCTTTAATTCTGGCATAAAATTTCATCACTGATGCGTTACTTTTGAGTTACATATTCTGTGTTCTTTTGATTTTCCTTTCCTTCGTGTAGTTCAGCCAACTTACTGGGGTGCGGCGCCCAGAGACTAAGGAACTACCAGTCTTTATGTCAATAGCGTCTTCTTTGATGCATTTCATGTACTCATAGTGCTCTGAAGTGAGCGAATCTTTGTGATGAGCATCTTTCTTTTTACGTTCCTCTTGTTTCCTAACCTTAGTTCAGACCTCTTGGTCAAGCTGTGAGAAAGGATGCCAAGCTTGGTGGCGAAAAGATTATCTTGGACCGGAACCATCCCCTTCCCCTCGACGATTCATTGTTGTTCATATTCGTGGCCTCGCACCCTCCTTCCCCTCAAGGCATTGCCGGAACTCCTCCTTGGCTATTCACGAACCGAAATAGTAAGAAGGAAGGTCTGGAGCGGCAGTGAGGCTGGAAGATGGTGCCGAGAGTGTTAGGGGAGCCAGGGAATGTTTCAGCCTTTGTGTGGTTGTGTCAGCAGGGTCGACGTCGTCCAGTCCTGCAAGCGTATGTCATCACATCATCAAAAAGTCCCTTCATCTCATACTGGCTTAAAATTCATCTCTCATTAATCGTGAACACGCTGCCTCGGAAAGAAGTGAGTTGTGCGTGATGAGGCAGCGTAGGGAGGCAAGGTGCTGCGCTGTCCCCCGTAGGGCTGGGCGACTTGTGGGCGGGCGTGGGCTGTGCTTACCCTGAGGCCCCTATGCATCGCCCACGCCCCGGCTTTCACCACACTGCCTTTTGCCATGTATCTTGTGGAAATAATATAAATATATATATATTATTATGTATAAAACTTGACTTTTTTATACCTCATTCTTAATAATACTGCGGTTAAGAGGACTTCATCTGTGTATATGTATGTGTGTGTGTGTGTGTGTGTGTGTGTGTGTGTGTGTGTGTGTGTATGTATGTATATGTGTGTGTGTCCGAGTATTTGTGTGTGTGTGTGTGTGCGTGTGTGTGTGTGTGTGTGTGTGTGTGTGTGTGTGTGTGTGTGTGTGTGTGTGTGTGTGTGTGTGTGTGTGTGTGTGTGTGTGTGTTGTCTGCTGTCCTTCGGCGCCTTGGTACTACCGATAAGGTATTGACAGTATCATGAGTGGGCAAAGAGTATCGTAGTCCTGTTGGCGGTCCCGCGTGTGTGCTGACAGTGTTGTGTGTGTGCTGATAGGGCCATGTGTGTGCTGACAGTGTTGTGTGTGTGCTGATAGGGCCATGTGTGTGCTGACAGTGTTGTGTGTGTGTGTGTTGATAGGGTCGTGTGTGTGCTGACAGTGTTGTGTATGTGCTGATAGGGCCATGTGTGTGCTGACAGTGTTGTGTGTGTGCTGATAGGGCCATGTGTGTGCTGACAGTGTTGTGTGTGTGTGCTGATAGGGCCATGTGTGTGCTGACAGTGTTGTGTGTGTGTGCTGATAGGGTCGTGTGTGTGCTGACAGTGTTGTGTGTATAATGATAGGGCCATGTGTGTGCTGATAGTGTAATATGTATTCATCTTTACATTTGTATATAAAAAATCAAATCAGAATGTATTTCCTTTTGTTAATAAGCTCGTCTTCTGTGGGCTGGCACCCCTGATACCAACATCCAGATATCTGAATCTTGCTCAGATACTAAGTGTGCATGTACTATACAGTCTGTCAGTCTTACGGTGGACGACATCACGCTAGGATGGATGGTAACGTGCTCTTCCCTTGCCTAGGAGTAATTGAACATGTTTTGACTGTTGTGGGACTCCTGATTGTATCCAAGTTCCTCCTGCAGCTTCCATGGACTGTAGGGAATGGTGTGAGGGTACACTTCTGGTCCCGGCTGTGTCGGAAGCGGTTAGTGGAAGATTACAGCTCTTGGGCAGGTGGGTAATGCAGTGCTATGGGTGAAACGATGTACATTTAAATATACATGTGCTTTAATATTCTTACTTAAAGTATTTATATCATACAAATTTGGAAAACCAAGTAGAATTAGGCAATGTTGCAGTTTACCAATGAAGTATTTATATAAGTCATTATATGATTTACCTCTCGCTTTAGTAAGAATAACCGAATAAGGATGAGAGTGCATTAAAAGTCTGGGGCATCAAGACCACCACAGGGCGTAGGGGGTTGGGGGTTGGGGGCTGGGCAGGCATGCCCTTATCAAGTTCAGACCAGCAGTAACCAGGAAAACTGCGGCATAAGACATCAAGAAATGCATTATGGTGGAATGAGAGACAGAAGAAACAGTTAGTGGCGGGGACATGATGGTTATAACAGGTGTTCTCCACTTTATAGTCGCATTACAGGTAACCCTTTTGGTAGGAGGAACAAACACTGCTAAGACGCCACAGACCGCTAGACCGTTTATCTTTATATTACTGTAGTGACAACACACATACACACACACCTACATACCCAGGTGCACACACACCCAGAGCCTATAATTACCTCCCTCGAGACCTCGGCTGGGGTCGAGATTAACTTGACCTCACCTCACCTGTGATCTGACTCCAGGTGTCCACAGGTCTGCGAGCCCAATATAAGCTGCCACACACACACACAGTCAGCTGACCACACCTGCCGCAACCGCGACACACCACCACTTGAACCTTAGAGCGGGAAAGGACACTCCTCACTGGCGGACAGATGCCCGCATTGTACTATATACCTTTTAATTTATATAAATTTATAACATGTAAACTGTATATTTGTACAATAAACCTTATAAAACACACAGTCAGTCAGTCAGTCAACCACCAGTCTACCACCACACACAGTCCAGGCAACACCTCCAGAGTAGCGTCTGGGGAGCCCCACGTCGGGGCTCCCCAGACAACACACACGCTCACCTTCCCTGGGCTCTGTATAGTTGTGTACAACCAACTCTGCACCAATAAACCAACTAATCCACATTTGTCTGTTGTCAAACCTTTGTGTGTACATAACTCCCAAACCTCTACATTACTTCTTAAAATGGTAAAGAAACCTTGTGATTCTAAGTGTTTTCAAAAATTCAATTCCTCCACAACCACTTAAACAGCCTTTCGGATACTATACTATACTATACCTCCCTACACCTGAACTCATATACCTGTAGTTACATCCCCTTCACAAGATGGTGTCGGTCTTCCCTTCACTGAAAATTTCAAGTGAAAATTGTTCACTGATCTCTTATTATATCAGCTAAGTCTCATGTTTTGAACCGTATCCTTCCATTGTACTTATTTTTTTCTTTGTTTTCTTCGTTTTCTTTTTTTCCTTCTCCTCCTATTTCTTCTTTTATATGTTTTTCTTCTTCCTCCTCATCCTCCTCTTCTTCCGTATCAGATGATTGATATTGATGATCGTTGATGTTACCATTTGTACGAGATGATTGATGTTGGTATTGGTAGCCGATAGATTGACGAAAGATTGACTGATTGATAGGCCGAAGGATTGATGATAGAAGGATTGGGTTCTTTGCTGCGTGAAGTGGAATAGTGGTTTTTACTCAGGAGATGATTTAGAGTTTTAGACACTGTTGGATTTCTTTGACTTAATGTACACAGAAGAATTCAAATGATGTACATATAAGAATGATAGATTATGACCAGCGGTGAACATACATGATATATATATATATATATATATATATATATATATATATATATATATATATATATATATATATATATATATAAATATATATATATATATATATATATATATATATATATATCATTATGGTTATCATTATTGTTTATTTTTTGTTATCATTTAAAAAAAAAAAAATTTATTTACATATATTTGTTATCAAACCCATTACACTATTTTTTACGCTACTCTCATCTCTGTTACATGGACGTCCCTGAATACTCACATTATAGGTTAAATTGTACAAGTAGGATGTAGACACAACTTTTGGGGTCCTGAAAGGATGATCCTGCGGCCTGTACTGAGCCTCCCGTCCCCACAGTGGTGACGGGCAGCACTGATGGCATCGGGAAGGAGTACGCCAAGGAGCTGGCCAAGAGGGGCATGAACCTGGTCCTCATCTCACGTTCTATGGACAAGCTGAAGAAAGTTTCATCGGAAATTGGTAAAAATGTTCATTTGTTGATGGTAAGAAAAAAAAATTAAAAAATATGTGTTCATAAAGAATGTTGTCATTAAAAGCAACAATTTTAATTTCCATTTCGTTCCATATGTAAGAATGTAAGGCACTTGATCTAATGTTATAACAAATTATTAATTAGATTTAGGAAATGCGTCAATTACTCTGTCTGAAATAACTCTACTAAGATGTGCCGTCAAGGACTTTCCAGGTAGTTTGACCAAAAAGAGGAAATATTTTTTTAGCTAGTAACTAATATGTGTTAAGGTTTGTATTGTGTGCCGCAGCTCGGGAGTTTGACGTGCGGGTAGAGGTGGTACAGACCGATTTCAGTGATGGCCGCCCTATCTATGAAGACATCGCCAAATGCCTGCAGGACAAGGAGATTGGGATCCTGGGTGAGTTTTATCACTCGCTGCAAAGAACTATGGTTCCTTGACACTGGTGTATGATAGTTATGTAAGCTGTATAAGGCTGTTGTAAGGAGCGCAATCAGCTATGTCCCTGCGGGTCGTAAGATTTATCAAAAATGTTGAACTTCAATCGCTTCAAGATTTTTTCCTTTTTGCTCATCTATATTTGTATGCATCTGCGTTACAACAATGTTAGTCACAAGTCAGATTCAGGTTGTATTTCTATGTTCATACGATGGAGGACTCACTAACAGGCAAACACGCCTTCCTCGTCAGTGAACAACGTGGGTGTCGGGCTGTCTTAACCCATGGCGTTTGGAGAAGTGTCTGTGAAGGATGTGTGGAGCCACGTCAACGTTAACGTGGCCTCAGTACCCGCTATGACCAAGATAGTACTGCCGGGCATGCTGAGGCGAGGCCGGAGAGCCATAGTCAACGTGGCCTCTTGTGCCGCCCTTTGTCCCCTCCCCCTCATCGGCATCTACGCTGCCACCAAGGTGCGTCCCCATGACAGGTGGCACCTCAGGCAGCCAAACACTCTTCATTCTTCCTCTCATTGGTGTACGGCAATTATAATTAACTGTACGTTACTCGATACATCACGCTGCTATCGCTACCGTGTGTGTGTGTGTGTGTGTGTGTGTGTGTGTGTGTGTGTATGTATGTGTGTGTGTGTGTGTGTGTGTGTGTGTGTGTGTGTGTGTGTGTGTGTGTGTGTGTGTGTGTGTGTGTGTGTGTGCGCGCGCACGTGCGCTGACTCGGAAAGAGCGAGTTTCGCTGAACAGGTTCTAGTATGGGAAAAAAAAAAATGTACTGTACAACGGTGTCCATTGTGCGGGTGTCCGATTAATGCGAGGAAAAGGTGTCAAATTTGTCTTCTCGATCCTTCTTTGGCTGTGCATCACTTATGCACACATTTCATAAACACCTTGAATCATAAGAAGTTGTATCCAGTGTACCTGCAAAACATGCGCATGGTCGTGCGTGTGACTGGACACTCCCTTGACCATGATTTGTTGTTTTTCCCAGGCGTTCGTCGACTACTTCTCTATGGCGCTGGAGTGGCAGCACCGTAACTCTGGCATTAGCATTACTGTGCAGACTCTCATCCCCGCGGGTGTCTCCACCAACATGACCAAGAACATTGATCTTAAGCCTGGTGAGTACCCCGCACGTCTGAAACAGTGGTGGCGCCCCTGTTGCATATCCCTTTTATCATGTAACTTTCCACTAGGACAGTAAGTCGTCATGTGTGGTGGCCAGATATGAAACTGTGACATTTGGCTGTGAAAGTTAGCGTTCGCGGTTGAGAAAATTAATATTACTCATGGCAGAGTTGCTAACTTATGTTGTTAAATTGGAAAATCCGCAGGTCTTTTCTTGCTTCTTTGTTCTTCCCTCAAAATGTTTTCAACACTGTTGATCCTTGTGTCGCCTCACACACAGGCTTGTTATTCCCCACCGCACCGACCTACGCCTCCAGTGCCATAAACACCTTGGGTTCTGCACGACGCACCACAGGCTACTGGCCGCACGGCGTTCAAGTGAGTGAGTGGTAGACCTGAAAAGTTAAAGAGTAACAGATAGACATACATAATGTATGTAGGAAGTGAACTTTATTAATAATATGATCTATATGGAACTGCGTAAAAGCCAGCAGCAGGAAATTTAGGTGAGTGCATTAAGTTTTTTAAGTCTTTTAATGCAGCAACTGTTTCAATTGTATGCTTCAGACAAGTACTGAAAGAGAATAATGTCTAAGTTGGTGTTGACATTCAACCTTCCTCCACCGCCTCCTGTAATGTAATGCCTTGCTTCCTCCTCCTCTAGGTTTACATAGCCCAGACCCTCAACTGGCGGCTATTGATGCATTTGTACTACAAGTGGAATACAGCGGAACTGCATTCATTAAAGAAAAATCTGGAATAAGGGGGCGAAGTGGAATGCACAGAATAGGTACCCTCATGCTAGATGACACAGGATTCTTTGCATTACCCCCACGCATGCAGAATGACACCCACGTAACTGTTTTTCCATCGGCAGAAACAAATTACCAATTATGTACAATTTTACAGGTAATTTCCACCCCATCTCCCATCCTCCTCCATCCAGATCACTGCACGGCTCCCACGCACGACCACGTAAACTCACAAAGATAAGGAGTTTGTTGCATTATGTAGTGTATGTGTGTCAGGGTTGTTTGATTTATTGACTGTATAATTGATCCATTGGCACAGCAACATAAACGTCATTTAGCACCAAACATCAAACATTGTAAATGAACAATTGAAATAAATGCAGCGAAAGGTAAAGGAAAAAAAAATATTGAAAACACTATACCTAATAATAAAAAGAAATCTTAATTCGTATTTTAGTTGAGGTCTAGGAGGCTAGACATTTGTAGAATTCATATCCCAGGAAGATCTTCTCTTTCCCAATTCCATAGGGGCGAGAAAACTCTTCAATATGTCTTGGTAAGTTCGTGCTTGTTCTCACAGACTCCCTAAGAGTTACGGCACCGACCAGGCAGTGCCGCACAGAAGGACCAAGCAATGGTAGGACTGCGCTCCGGAGACATATATCAGAAAATCTTGGAGATGTAATACAGTGGTGTGGTGGTAGTGTCGTGGGTGTACTGGTGTTGTTGGAAATGTTTAGTAATGCCCAGGGTTTGTGTTACTGTGTGTATTGACAATGGCCATAGTGTGTGGCAGACCAGTGTTTTGGGTGCGTTGACATTGCTGTGTCTGTCTTATTTAGTATTATAGTGTGTGTGTGTGTGTGTGTGTGTGTGTGTGTGTGTGTGTGTGTGTGTGTGTGTGTGTTATTAATACGATTGTAACATCTTCCTGTAGATGAGTGCTATTGAGGAAACATAAAAGAGAAGAGGCTGCGAGAGGCTTCTCCTCTGAGCCGAATGAACTGTCGGACCGAAGTGAAAGATACAAGGATGCCAGTTAACAGTAGTCTGTTGGACACCGCCGTGTGAGGATGGGTTGTGACGCGCTCTTGCCAAGTCTCGGTGATTTTGAATACGTCCTAACTGTTGTGGGACTCCTTACTGTGATAAAGGTGGTCGCACAGGTGCTATGGTCAGTGGCATACGACGTGAGGGCGTATTTCTGGTCCAGATTGTGGGAGAAGCGGCTGGTGGAGAAGTACGGAAAGTGGGGAGGTGAGTTGTAGTCTCTGGCGTGAAAAAAGGAAAGTCAGGTATCATGACAGGCGACTCTCACCCCAGCCCTGGGCACTGACATACCACTCTGTCCATACTGACTCCTCTACACGACTACCTGGCTTACTTTTCTATGTTCTAGGGTCATGGCAGGAGTTAATTGCGCATCATTAGCACGCTGAGTTGCCATGGCGTTTTTTGCTTGTTAATTCAGACTGCTTTCCTTCCTGTCGAATAGTTTTGCGTCATTAAAATACCGTGATGGTGCCACTACGCTTTCTCGACTGTCTAGCAGCCTTCAACGAGACGATGGGGAATCCCGAGGCAAAGGGCAGGAAAGGGTAAGGACAGGCCGCCACGGGGAGGGAAGCAACAGGTGTTCCAAGAAGGGCACTTCTATAAATGTTTCGTTAACTTATAATAGTGTACTGTTGCTACTTTTACTTTACTAATTATTAACCTGACGAACAGGATACCTAAGTAAGTGAAAGTATAATGTTCACGGTAGTCACTTAGACGATGTTTGTGTGAACCTCTTCAAGTAACACCAAGTATTTTGTGGAAAGTTAAGTATTTAATCAAGTATTATGGAACGTTTATATTCTCAGCTGTTGAAGCCTTTTCAAAATGCACCTTGGGACTGTCTGAATTATTTATTGCAGGGCCGGATTAAAAGGGGTGCTACAGGGGATGTAGCCCCAGGGCCCCCACAGTTTAAGATAATAAATAGTAGACAGACATATCATGAATATAGGGCCCCCACGAGTGTTGTGCCCCAGGGTCCACACCTGAAAATCCGGCCATGATTTATTGCTATACATTTACATGGAGCTGTGCGTGCTTTACTGTCGTCTGTGCGATGGTGGAAAAATTTATTGGACAAATTTTTTATTCTAAAATTACATGTTTATCGAAAGAAAGTAAAGCAACTATTAATAAGCAGAGGCAAAGGACAATTAGTGGTGTTAGCAGAAACCCATTACAAATATAAAAGTTTGTTTAAGGAAAAAACTAATACCTAGGCTAGTGCCACGCCCACCTGGCAGCTACTAGACATGCCAGGAAAGGAACAAACAGCCATGTTATTTTATTATCACTGAGTGACATAACTTTTTTGTGTGAGTATATTATATTTAATAGATTACTTGAATAAACATCTTTCAATGATGCCATAAAGAAATTTAAGAAATAATTATGTACTACAGAGGAGGACTTAAGAACGGGTCAGCTCTGCCCTGACTCATGATGTTAGGCAGTGTTGGTGATGGTCATTAGCACAGCTTTGATAAAAACGTAACAAATTATTATAGTTATTTGTTAGAGGACTTTTGTAGGTGAATTAGTAGTTAAATGGGTAATCCTTCAATTTTGCGAACTCTTGTTTTATTTGGGGAAAAAATTGCTGGTTTTCAATTTAGTTTTTTTTTTTTTTTCCAATTGAGATTAATTCCACCAATTTGTATATAACTTTCTCTTAGATTTCAACAAATCATGTTTGGTTTGGTGAAATACAATGTGTTTTATGTATATATCTGAATATTAGTGAAGTATTCCACCAAATTGAGAGAAAAGTTAGCTGATCATTAAATTGAAAGGGGTGGCTCATATTAACCTGTTAAGTAGACTGTGATGCTAAAAATTTAGGTTGTGTCCATTGCATCTGCACTGCAAGTTTTCAGCATTCTGTTCTGACATTGTTAATTTCCAACAAGTGATTTGATGGTTAGAAATTCTCTTCAAAGTTAGATTTACAACTTGGGAATGATTATGATATTGTGGAGTGTATTATCCAAAACTATAAAAGAAATATATATATATATATATATATATATATATATATATATATATATATATATATATATATATATATATACACACATACATATACATATACATATACGGTGTATATATATATATATATATATATATATATATATATATATATATATATATATATATATATATATATACACACACACCGTGTAATTATATGTATCAGCATATTTACTGCATATAGAATTGTTATTAGTCTAATATTTTGACATTATGTTGAAAGACAGGTTCTGTGTTTACATGTGTCAGCTTTTTGTCACATGATGACAGCTCTCTAAGACACATGGTTGTGCACAACTCGCTGGTCAAGTTCTTTGCTTTGCAGTACCTTCCTGAATACCTCAACCCATGTTGTCCTAGGTCTGCCCACAAATGCTGCCTTCCACATCAAACTGTTCAACACAGTGTACCCAGTCATTGTAATCTCTTCTTTCCACACATCTATATCAACGCAATTTCCTGTTCTCATCACAGCACTGATGCTCTCAGTCAAAATTCTGGTTCTTAACACCGTACATGTTGGCCATCTCACACAAAAGAGTTCCATATCATGTCACTATGATTATTTCAGTACACTCCAGTCTCATTATATCATCTTCAGTAGCTGATCTTTAGCAACTGCATTCATTTAGAGGTATAGGACATATATCTTGCTTTAATAATAATGCTTAATCACAACACTTTCTTATTGTTCTTTTGTGTTTCAACAAGGCAGATCTGTATTAGCACGATGTGCTTTCCTTAATAGCCACAAAATGATGCATGAAATATTTCATTCTTTAAAAACTAGGAATTTTCCCTCAAATGACTTCTTCATAAATAATTTTGTAGGATATTGTGTACAGCTCATGATTTCCTAAGATTAATATCTCTAATATGGATCAGATTTAGACCTAAGTCCATTACATTTCTAGTGAAATTATGATAAATGTTTCCATATAGCCTATTGGATTCATATGCCTGTTCCTGTAATTATATGTATACTATGCAGGTTTCCAGTTTTGACATCTAATTACAGGTCATGCAATTGCCTTCCACTGCTACAATAATAGGAAGTTAAGTTTCTTTTCATGGTCAATGAAGAATATTTTGTAAAGAGGCCAATTTAGAGGTTATGAATGAGTGTAAGTTAAGTTTTCCACAAGTATACTAGTCTTGGTGGTAGCATCATAATCTGCTGTTGGAGTTTGGTTCTACAACTGAGCCTTCCATCCCCACAGTGGTGACGGGCAGCACTGATGGCATCGGGAAGGAGTACGCCAAGGAGCTGGCCAAGAGGGGCATGAACCTGGTCCTCATCTCACGTTCTATGGACAAGCTACAGAAGGTCTCTGCAGAAATTGGTAAGGGAACATGACTAGCAGTTTGATTGGCTATAGATAAATTTGAAATGTAAAGTTTTCTTTCTTACTATAAATATATTTATATATCGGATGATCATTATATTGGTTAGTACAAGTATGTATATATGAGATAATTTCAGGCTGTTCTGGGCTATGTGGTAATTCATCATAATCTCAACTATATTCTTCACATTTAACATGATTGCTACACTAAGGCTCAGAAAATAGTCAATGGTGGATGAGATAATGTAAGCATTGGAATTGCTGCAAATATTCTGATGATATTCAGCTTGTGATTGTGGCTTTGTATGCTTGCCCAGAAACAAACTTTTGTGCTTACTCTGTTCCTAGTTCAATTATGTGGATTTCTGGCATTTTCAATTTATTCTAGTACTCATCCAGGCCTGTGGTTGATAAAATGTCAAAGAAAGAAAGTAGTCATCAAAATTTAATTGAAAACCAGAGATATACCACTGTGTGTCAGTGAAAGTGAAAACACCTTGATGTGTTGTGAGGCATCACAGTGTGAGTGGCAGTGCAGTCATCATCCCTTTCAGAGCTTAGGAATACAGTGACATCGGTGTTCTTATACTTTTTTTTTCTCTCTTTCTCTTACTTTCTCTCTCTCTCTCTCTCTCTCTCTCTCTCTCTCTCTCTCTCTCTCTCTCTCTCTCTCTCTCTCTCTCTCTCTCTCTCTCTCTCTCTCTCTTTTATATGTTTGACTTTTTGTGGTGTTTTGTAGTAAGGACTTGTACACATCTAACTCCTCTGCTACACTGATACACAGCCAAGTAGGTCAGCAGCTCAGCACAGTTTTCTAGACAGGGAGAGGAAAGAAGTTGGGTGAAGAGCTATGCATGATGGTGAGTTATTGGAATCTATATAATATTTCTTCATTTGTTTTTCTATAACACTATTGTACATGTATACTGCAAACTACAAGTATAGTATAAGTAAGGCAAATTTAGTTTCCTTATACTCAAAATAAGCTGCAATATGAAACAAATATTACTTATCAGTACAAACCATAACTTTGTTTTTCCAACCAAATGCTTGCCATAATTTCAATTACAATATGATACCCCATTTTATTTGATGTTTATTTATCAGTAACTGAAAAAACACATTTTCATAGTCACAACATGTTGACTCCAATAACTTGAGTTTCACCCACTCCCATGTTTTCTTGATGTCAACTGCTTTAACATTTAGTTACATAGAAGTCGTCTACAGTCTCACTTTACGGGGAGGCGGTGGTCTAGTGGCTAGCAATCGGGCATACCAGCTCAGGGTCCCGTGTTTGAGCCTCAGCACAGGCTGGCCACTTTTCTTCGTTACTACCGCCTAGTGGCCTAAGATCACCCACATGCTGCCATAACACCATCCTCGCCGGGACTGCAACGTTATATGCGCGAGGAGCTCCCGCTGGCAGCATGAGCCTATCAATAAGAAGAAACAAGGCGTCACTTAAAAAAAAATCTAACCCACGCTACTAACGGGCGGAGGCCAACCATCTAAGGTCTCCCTGAAGCCTACCGGCGCCATGGGTAAAAAGATATAAAATGATGTCATTATATCATGAAAAGAAGGGCCATTACACCACCTCACCCTGTAGCTTCAGTGCTGTGTGTAGTATATTAATACATTCACATCAAACAGTTTTTGGATCATATTTTGTAATTTGAATTCAAACTACTGTACCATAATTCTCCTAACTCTTTCTTTAAATGTGTAAGTTCCCTTTATTAATCTGTGATCAGTCCCACCAGTGTACGTATTAGAGCATGTGGGTGGTGTGCTTCAAGCTTGTGTTGTATGTTGCAGCCCAAGAATTTGGCGTGGAAACAGAGGTGATACAAGCTGATTTCATGGATGGACGCCCCATTTATGAAGACATCGCCAAGCGCTTGCAGGACAAGGATATAGGGATTCTTGGTAAGTTTGAGTACATTCCTGTCTTTCAGTTTTTTCTCTCTCTCTCTCTCTCTCTCCTCTCTCTCTCTCTCTCTCTCTCTCTCTCTCTCTCTCTCTCTCTCATATGTTTGTCTTTTTGTGGTGTGGTGTAGACGGTCTGGTCTTTTGTAGTAAAGACCTAATCACATACACCTAAGTTGTAAATGATGATTGCTATAGATAGTTACATGAAGACTGGGATAAATTATATTGATAGAGCATAAATATTTTTGACATAGATTATATAAAGTATTCTTGTTTTATTGATGAATGGTATTAATTGGAAGTATGCATATCTTAGCTTACAGGAAAACTGCAATATCACTTTTTTCCTGCAGTGAACAATGTAGGTGTCATGCTGTCACACCCCATGGAGTTTGAGTTGGCATCTGAGAAGGACATCTGGAGTCATGTCAATGTGAATGTGGCCTCAGTGCCTGCCATGTCCAAGCTAGTGTTGCCAGGCATGCTGAGCCGCGGTCGAGGTGCTGTGGTCAACGTGGCGTCCATTGCTGGTTTCCACCCCATTCCTCTCATGGGCATCTATTCAGCCACCAAGGTGATTGTAGCAGCATGTTACTTAATTCAACTTCTCAGCCACAGCAGCATGAAAACATTTACCTTTACTGGCTGTATAATTTTATTGCATGTTATGTAGAACTGATGAACACAAGTAGTATAGTACATGTACATTCCTCCAGACATTCATTGATTCTACTTTCACTTAAAAAATTTGATATACATATATATATATATATATATATATATATATATATATATATATATATATATATATATATATATATACATATATACATACATACATACATACATACATACACCAGACTGTTTAGAGGCGTAGCCAAAACAAGGCACATGTACACACACCCATGCACACATACATATACACAAATCTCACTTTGCCCCTAATCCCCATAGGAGAAGAGAAGTACATCCCGCCTAAACACCACGTCAGGTCAGTTACACGAATGGGGTTAAGGATCCATCATATCTAGAACAGAGTCCTAAGGTTTACCTCGGCCACTTCATACTTAACTTATACTCTCTTCCTCCCCATACTGATTTGATCCAAGGGCCACACTAGATGCGCGAGATCTTCTTCCAGGGGTTGTCAAGGCTGCATCTTTAATCATGTATTCACAGTTGCTCTCCATTCACTTCTATCATGCACAATCATCCATCCTTGACCACACAGATATTCCTCTTTCAGTCAACGCTCTTTTCACACCGTCCATCCATTCCGTTTGTGGCCTTCCTCTCAACCGCTCACCTCTCACATTGGAGTCTGCTATTCTCTTCACCAACCAGTCCTCTCCATGTGTCCAAACCACCTCAACGCACTCTGCTCTTCTTTGACCAGCCAACTCTCGTTACATCAGTTCTCCTTCGCATCTCCTCATTTCTCACTCGGTTCATACACATTACTCCACACGTATCTTATTCAATTTGATTGTTGCATCCATGAGTTCCTTCCATTTGTAATTTTTCACACAGGTTGAATTTTTTTTTCCCAGATTTCACCCATTTGTGTGGGTTGGAAATGGCAAATTATGTAGTGAATATATGAATATATGTTTTTTTTTTAAATCTGTCCAATAAGTTTATGCATCCATTGGCAACTCGGTGTTACTGTTAAGTTTAAACATTGGCACTAATGTGTTGACAGCTTTGTTTGATAGAATTTCAACATTTGAAAATTAAATTCTTTGCAGTGCATACATTCCTTCCATATTTTCATGATCATATAAGCCTTGCTAGGACATTTTCCTGGAATCCTGAGTTTCCACAGGCATTTGTTGACTACTTCTCCCGGGCAATGGAGTGGGAGTACCGTGGATCCGGCATTACAGTGCAGACCCTCACACCCTCGTATGTCTCCACCAACATGACCAAGTTCTCTGAGCTCGTCCATAAGCCTGGTGAGTCTCCAACAGAAAGTAGAGATCAGTATCAAGAAAGTAAGATTCAGCTGTATAAAAACTGCTGATTATTCTTAAAGGAATTAGTTGTAATATGTTTGCACCGTGATTGTTTCTGTATCTCGGTCTCCTTTCCATTCTGAACTAATCTGTGCTTTCAAAACAAGGCTTATCCACCCAATTGGATTAATCAGTGTGTCGGTTATGATGTCATTGCCAACACACCGGGAGTAATCAGTTTTACCAAAATGAGGGTTACTCATCCAATTTAGTTATATTAGTTCCATTTTTTGTTTATTTATATTCTTTCCATAAGATATATTTAAAAACTCAAGGTAATAATTTGTGATACTTTGGAAAAATCTGTCATGTCATCTAAATCCAGTTGTCATGCCTTGGTATTAGAACTCCTTGGTGTTTGTTGTGTGAACAA
>JAPQNM010000043.1:21312568-21317568 GCA_029783475.1 Metacarcinus magister | reverse complement strand
TATATTTTTTTCAGCACCAGCCGAGGGTAACAAGTGGCAGTGTGTCCAGGTGTTATTGCAAGGCTGAGTGGAGCACCTTGGACGTGTCTCTCATAGTCGCTCTCTCCTCTGTCTTCCTTCTTCTAAGTTCTCTGAAAAATCAAAATCAGCTCTCTACAAAGGAGTCTGTTCAAGGAATGAAGTAGGTGCTTAGACTGCCTTTAGTCTAGTTGTCAGGATGTTTTGCAAGTATACCTGTTCACCATGATGTGGTCTTAACCCTAAAATAGCAGGTGATGTATTACAATGTCCAACCTTGGATCACCTTACCAGGTGAGAGACATATTCTTGTATTTTTTAATTATTAATTTTTCGCTACTATGGAAAAGTCAGAGCATCTATGAACTTGCAGATTGTTGCATAATGCTGATGAAAGATGGTATCTAACTTATTTTTAAATTATCAACTAAATTAAGAACTTTTCATGGAAATAGTACAAAGAAGACCAAGTGAACCCCACCTAACCAATTTAGTTACTTAAATGAATCATTGCCCATATTGCAAAGGTTAAAACTATCAACCATGTTTGTAGAAAACTTTTTTGTAGTATTTTATGCACAAAGCTATCCTTCTCAAGAATTTGTAAGATATATCATCACTAACTAAAAATTAAGTTCTGGTTATTCTAAACATTGATATGGAAGTGTATTCTTTCCCTCTATATGTATATACCCAGTTTACATTGCCCCGAGACAAGGTGTCTACATAGGGAGCAGGGAAAATTTAATCTCCCCTCTCCCTCCATGCTTTGTCTCATAATACGAATTAACATATAGAGTAGGGGCTCCCCAGCCCCCTTACTCTGTCCATATTAGTTGCCTTTAATGACACGCAGAGAACACGGTGGCAGTCTTCCTCCAACCGGGCCATTGACGTGTGACTAGGCCAGGTCTCCTTATCATGGGAAAAGCATCTTTTATTCATTTTAAAAAATAATACAGGGTTGTGTCATGTTACTCCAACCATGAGGGTCACCACCAACTGTAGCACATACATGACATAGGAAGAATGTTCCTTTATTAGGAAGGCTTTCCTTCATTGTGCACTAGAGAGAAGAACTTCTTACAATAAAACAATAATTTTATGTATCCGACATAGCATTGATGTTAGCCGACTAATATATAGTTACATTATCATTTTAGTGTTAAGATTTAATGTTACAAATTTGAGGTAAAACTATCAAATTTTGGCACACTATAATGAATGCTCGTATACTTAAGTTCCTTATTTAACATGATTTCATGATTTTTGGAGTGTGCTGCTGAAGGTTTTAGAAGCACTGAAATATAATATAATTATCCATGTTCACATTTATTTTCATCAGTAATGGAAAATTTGTTTTGTTTTAGAAAACATCGTCAGTTTCTAACAATACATATCATCACAGCACAGCGTCTCAGGTGGTGGTTAGGCTTTGAGCCTCGTGACAAAAGGGGTACGTGTATGTATGGCTGAGACATATAAAACCACTCTCTTGAAGAGGCTACTTAGGTCATGAATCTTTCATAATCAATTGTTTAACTGAATCACTGGATTACCCACACGTCAAGTATAAGATTACTGTGACACTAAATCAATGTTAGTTACAATCATTGTCTATTATCATCTGTGACTGTGTGGATATATGACACATTTCCCATAAGTTAATCTTGCTTAGCAAGTTGTCAGTAAGGGAGAATACTGAGCAGAAAAGACCAAGAAAATGCCCATAAAGCTTGTGGCTAGAGTTGACTGAGGGCTTGGTTACTGTATCAAGAGTGGTGCAGAGTACAAAGGATGTTATTGTAAGAACTGCTCAAGGTCCTTCAATTATGGAGTATACAGATTGGGACAGTGACATACTTCCAGCAAATACCTTGGAGTGAATAGGTAAAAAACTAGACTATTCGTCATGATTTGCTTTATCAGGAAAAAAATTTGATCAACATTTTATTCTCTACTGCTTGCTATTACATATTACTGAATAAGTCAGTATTATGTATATTATAGATTAATATTTGGCTTACCTTGAAAGCACATTTCCTGTACCTCATGTGTAGGTTGATCCTGATTTTTGTAATACACATTACCTTTTATGTTAGAGCATAATTTTTTTTACAGAAAAAACACTGATAATGTGCCTTGGTATTAGGGTCATTAATCTTTTTAAGTATGTAATGAAAATGCTTTATGGAATGACCCATATATAAGATGTGCACAGCAAGATAATAACTTTGTGGTTGTGCTGAAGTTGAGAATCAGCACAGAGGAGGAAGTAAAGAAAGAAAGACATATCAGCCATTAAGTCATGGATTTCCAATATACTTCAATGTTCTATAACTAGATCACAGTAATCTCTCCCATATCCAGAAAAACATTACCACCTCATATTTCCTTATGTCTGGCTATAACATTTATATTATGATGATAAACTGAATAAATAAATGTATACAAGACGTAATTATGCACCATAAAATCAGAAAATACTAATATGCTCAGCTATTTAGCAAAAACCTGCACCTCAGACATCACAGTCTCCCTACACCATTTTTCCTTGCCCTTGGCAACAAAAAAATCTAGTCCGGATAATCACAAGGTCCGAATAATGGCCATATGGATATGGGAGGGACTACTGTACTTGTGTTTTTCACTTATAAATGCTGTAAAATGTAAGCCATATACATCAGGGTCTCATTATATGCAAAGGTTCATTCTGTAAGAACCTCTCAAAACGAGGAGTCACATATATGGAACCTGTCTTTACATCAATTATAGGAAGATACATTCCGTGAACCTAATTTCTGCCAATGTTTCATGATAACAATGCATTAAAACATTACTACTAGAACACAGTAGTAATGTTATATTAAAACAATATAAAAGACAGTGTAAAAAAGTGTTTTAAGATCACAGGAGTCTAGGCTTCGGGAGACACCTGGGAGGGTGGCATGACGTGGGAGTCACAGGAAGAGAAGTGAGGAGCCATGATGATCATCGATGTCAGGCTAGGTCTTCATGTATTGGAGGTAAACTGAGGAAAGTCTCAGAACTTTCAGCTACAGTCAATGCTATGGATGGGGAATGGTGTTGTAGAGTTGCAGTATATACTAACTTCCCTGCCTTACTACAACCCACTCCAGTCTCCAAGATGTCAATAACCTTTATTTTCTTGGCTAAGATCATCACTCTCCTTTTCTTTTAGCTAGAGTCCTGATGCGACCTCACGCTGGGTAGTTGAGCAGACATGAGGGAATAAACGAAACCAAAATAAATGTTGAGCAGCATATGGGAGGCTATTAGCTTGCCTTTTCAATGATGCTTCCTTCTTTGAAAATTTCTTATTTCCTCTTCATTTTTCTTCTTATCTTTGTCATCTTGTTGTTCATAACTTGTTTCATATGTATTTGTATCTGATACACAGAGCAACATTATCATAATGTTTACAGTAAGGCTGCTTTCACGTCATCTTTGGACTGTTCATGGCATGGTGCTGTGAATTGCAGTTAGCTGAATATTCCAATGTAACCATTCACACGGCATATTTACAGCAAATCTGTCGCCATAGTCCCATATATGTGTCCTGTACACATAATTTCACCAGTCATACAAGTACTTTACTCATTAGGAGCAAGGCATTGTGAGTCATATGCAGTCCATAATGACAAAAATAGGAATATCAGTATTTTATTTAATGTTAACAAATTATATGACAGAGCATAAATTAATATATTATGATACTGTGCATCAGTGAATGTAATATCCTTTGTATTTAGTAGTATGTCCAAAAGTACCAAAACTGGTAGGCCTACATTTGTACCAATGAGGACAACACAGGGTGTGGGCTTCGTTGCATTACTCTCCCTTTGCCCTCCACACAGCAGAGGATTTTTTCGCATATAGAAAAGTATAGTCACATTTTGTGTAGTCACATGCACGCGAATTCAAATACATATTCTGAAACTGCATGTAACAAGACCCTGGTGTATTATTATAAAACAGTAATAGGAATGGAAGATTTTATTGTATGATGTATTATTTTTGTTATGTTGTTCAAAGACTAGCTATCTACATAGATATATATATATAGTAATTTTTACTATATTTTTTTATATTTCACTAGACATTATTGCATATAAATTTATTTTTATACATTATAATAAATTGTCATAAGAACTGTACATAAATACCCAATTCTAAAACTTAACTTGCCAAACTCGAATGACTAATTAGTAGCAGGACATCCATGCCATGACAATGGTATTTGTGTCAACTTATTAGGTCTTAACTACTAACACTTGTTGCATCTATGAAGTGCTCCTGTAATTCGTAAATGATGTACTATATTAACCTGCTCCCTCTTTTAATTCATCATTTCTTGCTATAATTGCTGGCTGAATGAAATCTCCTTTGCCTTTTCTTCTCTCCCTCCGTGATTCAGATCAGTAGCGTCTGAGTAACAACTGACGATCGAATGACTGCTACCCTAAATCCTTATTCGGTTCCGACGTGAATATAGAAAAAGTTTATTTCATAAACTACAGCATTGTAATCTACTAATACTTATGTACAAGGGTTGATTTACCTATGTGCGTTTTTATACTGCTTTTTATATTGCTTTTTCATAGACTCGTATATTTTTTGCTGTAAAGTTGCGTGTGTAGAAGTGTGACACATCCTGTAAGTGTTACAAGCGTTTCTTGTTTATAAATTGTTATAGTAGGGAGGTTGTTTCTATTCCCCCCCCCTCCATCCCCCTCCTCGTCCACACGCATTTACTAGTGCTGCAGACCTGTGTTCGATTCTTGATGTGACAGAGCTGCCGTGGTGGACAGGTGAGGATGTCTTGCATCTGTGAATGTGAATTGTCAGCAGCAGTAATCACTGTTGTGTGTGGAGCGGCGGTAATGATTATTTGCTACTGTAACCCTCCCAGAAGTTATGAATGGGTGGTAAGTCAGAAGATAACGAGCAAGACATCAGGC
>JAPQNM010000043.1:21292568-21307568 GCA_029783475.1 Metacarcinus magister | reverse complement strand
TATCACCAGCAGAAGGAATACACTGGTTACCTAGGAGGATAAGTATCACATTGGGAATTTTGTGAATGTCGTCTGTCCTTTCCTGAATGTGGAAGGTATTCTTGTGTGTGTGTGTGTGTGTGTGGGTGTGGGCGTGGGTGTGTGTGTGTGTGTGGGGGCGTGGGTGTGTGTGTGTGTGTGTGTGTGTGGGGCGTGGGTGTGTGTGTGTGTGTGTGGGGTGGGGCGTGGTGTGTGTGTGTGTGTGTGTGTGTGTGTGGGCGTGGGTGTGTGTGTGTGTGTGTGTGTGTGTGTGTGTGTGTGTGTGTGTGTGTGTGTGTGTGTGTGTGTGTGTAAGAGAGACAAGAGGATCCCGGGTGTCCATTAGATTCGTTCTGGGGCTGGACATCCGAGCCGTCACCGCTGTCTTGGCTCTTCCATCCGCCACTCGAGAGCCTCTTAAACTGTCATTAGTTGGGGTAGTGCACTCCAGGCTCTGGTGACGCTACGGGTTGGTATTTTCAAGGCTTCATGCCTTGGTCACCTACACTAGAATTAAACTGCCAGCTCCATGGCTTTGTTTTCCGTTAAACGGTAAATGGCTGTCCTCGAAGGAACGGCTTATATTTGATTTTTCCTGAATTTCGGTAATGAGGTAAAGAGCAGGTAAGGCTTCATTGGAAGGGCAATTATAATCACCTAAAATATAAATAATTCCTCTTCGATAAATAATTCATTATAGACAAGGTCCATGAGGTATATAGTCTGTTTAATATATAATTTGGCAGCTCATTCATATCAGTTAACCATCGAAGTCTTGTTATAGTGTATATGCTCTGGAGTATATATATATATATATATATATATATATATATATATATATATATATATATATATATATATATATATATACATATAATAACAGGTAACTGACTGTTTTTAATTGTCAGTTAAAGTGTTGTTACTTCTACTTGTTAATATGTTTTTTTTTTTTCCTTTGATCATCACTACATCTCAGCGCGCCATCAGCGGAGCCTCGGGTGGGGCGTTCAACACCGTGGGGCGGTACTGTGACAGCCGCAGTATCTGTGGCTGGGAGATCTACGGTGACCTGCGTCGACACATTTACTACCTGCGTAACCAGTGAGTCAAGCACCCTGCTATTACTACTACTGCTGCTACTACTACTATATAATACCACCACTACTACTACTACTACTACTACTACTACTACTACTACTACTACTACTAATAATAATAATAATAATAATAATAATAATAATAATAATAATAATAATACACACACACACACACACACACACACACACACACACACACACACACACCTCTGTTACAATGGTATATAGATGTTGTTGTATTGCGTTCCAGTGATAGATAATCAATAGCCTGCATTCCCTCTGCGTCTCATAACAGATTTTTGTTTGAGTAAGTACACTAAGTAGTTCACTTGTGGTTAATTTAATTGCCTTCATGGCAGCGATAATTGCTTTCATTATCGGGACACTTGGTGGGAATCATTCATGGAGTGTATATCTCCTTTGTGAATGGTGAGTTTCTAATTAATTTATTTTAATGTGTGTGTGTGTGTGTGTGTGTGTGTGTGTGTGTGTGTGTGTGTGTGTGTGTGTGTGTGTGTGTGTGTGTGTGTGTGTGTGTGTGCATGTGTGCGTGTGGTTATTTGTGTTTATGTGTGTTATCTACCATGGTCTGGAGGATCACGTGCTAGACTGGATCGTTAGCCATTACCCTCCGCGAAAGAGGTCAGAGTTCATAGAGACGGATCTATGGGTAAGGCTGAGACCTCTCACACATCACACACACCCATCCCCTTGCTCAAGGGGGACAGTAACCGCTCTCTGTCAGAGTAAAAATCTTTAATTACCTGAGTAGGGTTCGAACCCATGCCTTGCCGGGTGACAGAAGGCGTTAACCACGGAAGCGGTGTGTGTGTGTGTGTGTGTGTGAGTGTAAGTGTGAGTGTGAGTGTGAGTGTGGGTGTGGGTGTGTGTGTGTGTGTGTGTGTGTGTGTGTGTGTGTGTGTGTGTGTGTGTGTGTGTGTGTGTGTGTGTTGGGCCGGGGGTGTTCGTGCTTCAGGTACAAATATCAACATATTTTGCTGTCAAGTAAATTTATCGATTTATGTATTTTTTTTTTTTTATTTGCATAATATATTCACGCAATTATGATGTATTGGAATTTAAAGTGTTAAAAAGTGAAGGTGTCATTGAATTAATAATTTTTCATTACACAAAGTAGTTTATGAGTTAGAGAGTCGGTCAGTCAATTATATTATCTATTGTATTCGTCTTACTATCACTGAGATAATGGCATCCTGCTTGATTATTATCCGTTAACATTAGAAACCTATACTACTTAGTGAAACATAATTAATTTCGTTTAATCATTATACCCATCACTGTGTTATTCAGGCAAAGAGTGTGTGTGTATCCTGCACCTTCACTAAGCACTGCATGTCGGTTGTACAATGAAAGCTGTTGGTTCTGTCCGCAGGTGTGAGTGTCCGCCCGCCACCCGCTGCGTCAGGGTAGAGGACGACGTGCTGCAAGAGGCCTACATCTACAGGTGCCGCCGGATCATCTCTTCGCCATACATGTAAAGCTGCGTGGGTGAGCGCCGAGGAGAGTGCGGCAGGCCGTAAGGGATTAGAAAAATCTTGATAACAACACCTTTGATGGCGCGTGTGACGTCAGTTGTTTAATTGATGTCTAGAGTCCCTAGACCGTGCTGCGTCAGCTTTACGAGTGACACATTCAAAGTGACTCGTGTTAATGTGAGTATTACGCTTCGATAGAGTGGTGATGAGGCGGTGTGGAAGTACAGTACCTTGTGTCCAGCACCTGCATAGAGGAGACAAGTGTCTGTTCCCAGCTTTATATATTTTTTTGTCTTTCTTGTAATACATGTGATCATTATTTTGATTCTAATTTTCAAATGTGTCGACGTAATTATAAATTTTGATTGTTTTATAATCATCAAAAGGTATCACATCTTGGGTTGTTTTCCTCCCACCCCTCACTGCTCCTACATGTATACCTTAACTAAAGCATAAACTTCAAAATAAGAAACTCAATCCTTGGTATACCATTGTCTGATTAATTGACAAATACGTAACAATCATAAACTGTCGTTTTGTTACGGTTTACAGAGTCTACGAATCCTATTTAAGTGTCAATACTGCAATACAATGAATGTTCTTTAAGTTTATCTCGTTCAATAAATAGTTTACACGGACCAGCTCACAGAATCTGGAGGTGAGGAGGTCAATGAAAGGAATTGGGAGGATGAGGGTTGAATCAATGTTCCTCCTGCATTGAGTGTGACGTCTGGAGATCACTGACATCATTGCAGATACGACTCAATTCGTGGTGGTGGTTATAGTTGTTGTTGTATTGGTGGTGATGGTGGTGGTGGTGGTGATGGTAGTGGTGGTGGTGGTGATGGTAGTGGTAGTGGTGGTGGTGATCGTAATGGGAGTGGTGGTGGTGGAGTGCGTGCCAAAAAAAGTGCATATCGCAGAGCTGTGGAGTCACTGAGTTTTGATCAAATCTATACTCATACTTGTGTTGTAGTTTGTAAGACACATTGACGTTTATTTAATGTTGTGCGTACAGTTTTGTTCATTATCATGGTCAGTTATCTCTTATCTCGCATTTGTTCAAGTTGTCCAATGAAGAAAAAATGGAAAATCAATGTAAACAGTGTGTAGCCTAATGGTGTTGTGACTAGGCTTCACAGTAGGCTTCGGAATAGCTTCTCTATTTTGGCTAATCAATCTACTTCACTTTGGTTTACTTTAATAGATAACTCTCTTTTTTTTTTTTACATGATTGTTACATAATTTACCAACAACACTATACACCCTAGCTTTGCCTTGGCGATCAAAATATGTGTTCCTGAGTTAGCGTATTATAGTTGTCGTGGCAAGGCATTTATGTACTACGTTATGCTGGACAAGTGATATAGTTTCTGTTTTTGTTCATGCATTCAGATTTTTATTATTTGTTTTGTGTGTGAGAAGAAATGCATTTTGAAGTCCTGGTTGAAAAAAAAATGACATTGTGATGTTTCAGTGAGCGAGTCGTGGTGTCAGTGAGGTACAGCTGCATGCTATATAAAAACAATATATCTATGAATGTTAGTGCTCAGTGTCTAATAAAAATTAAACGATTGATATTTTCTTGACATACATATATTATAAGATCTATTGAAAAGAATAATACAATGTCTCTGGATGTAATGAAGAAGCAAACGTCATCTCGATAACTTGTCAATTGGACGCTCAGTGATTCCTGGTCAGTGGTCGAGTGTGGTTGTACTGCTCGTCTCTTGGTGTTACACTCCAGTAAGTACACGTTGTCACACTTGGTTACGGTGTATGGGTAAGGAAGTGACGTATGGAAGCAGAACCCTTGTCACTAGTGGTACATGGATGGTAACATGGCAGCGGGGAATAACTAGATGAAGGATGGTGAGGGTGAGAGTGAGGGTGCCTGCTGTGTTCGTTCATTAGACACATGATATTTTCTTCCTCCTCCTCCTCCTCTTTCTTTTTCTTCTTCTCCTTCTCCTTCTCCTCCTTATTCTTCTCACACATGATATTTTCTTCCTCCTCCTCCTCCTCTTTCTTTTTCTTCTTCTCCTTCTCCTCCTTATTCTTCTCCTTCTCCTCCTTATTCTTCTCCTTCTTCTTCTTTTTCTGGTTCAATAAGGTTACTGCTTGTACAACGCATAGTCACCGTTTCGGACAAGCTTCAAAGACTCCGAGTAGGATTTCGAGACGCACGCCTTCACACCACTGACCACTGCTGCCACCTAGCGGACTGTTTCCTGCCTGATTGACCAATTGATTGCATCTTCGTTAGTTAAACACTTAATTTGATTTAAGTTGACGTGTCCAGGATGTTGTGTCTAGTGTTTTTGTTTGTTCAGACCGTGTGTGTGTGTGTGTTCCGTTAATGATTGGCTGGAAAAAGTATTACTTAAAGCAGAATAGCAGACACAGGAATAGTGTGTGGCCATAAAGAATATCTAATAACCATGGAATAGTATAATGTTCCCCAGTGCGTAGGAGCGAAACAGTAAGGAAGTGGGATGTGTATTGCACGTGTCATTCTAAAGCTATTACTGTCTTGATCTAGAACTACTGGTGGGAAGGAATAATTCTAACTATGGGCCGTGGAAAGACTACACGTATTAGGTCATCGAGAATATTATCTGGCTCACGAAATCATAGTTATTCATACAGTTGCGTCATGTATTCCCTCGTTGGCAGTGACAGCCCATGTTACTTGTGTGTGTTACTGAGAAAGTGATGTTGGTGGCATGTGTGAATGGTAGTGTGGTACGAGGAAGGCTGTAGCGACGAGGTAAGACGGCGTGTGTATAACTATTCACTCTTAAGACCTTGTTAGTCTCTCTCTCTCTCTCTCTCTCTCTCTCTCTCTCTCTCTCTCTCTCTCTCTCTCTCTCTCTCTCTCTCTCTCTCTCTCTCTCTCTCTCTCTAGGAAGAATCAAGGACAGGTATCTACATTTTTTGTTTTCTCAAATAATCGTAATGTAATGAATTCCGACTTTTTTTCTTTATTCCTGTTAACACTATATTTCTCACATTATGTATTTGCATCATAAATTAGTGTGGTTAACCATTAAATTGATAGCACACACCAGCACCACCTGATACTATACCCTACACTACAGTTAGACTAACACGCTAGTTTGAAGTGTCGGTTAGTTGGTTGGTTGTCTATTGTGTGCCCGTCTAGGGAACACACGGGCTATCTAGAACCCGTCAAATAGAGGTGTAGTATTTCCAAATGTCACCCGTCAAAGAAAACGTACTTACCCGAGGCAATGAATACTGTGAATTACCTTGATTTGTGTGAGAAAACGAGAAAACCATGGAAATACTTCACTAAGAATATATGACACAGGATGATATATTATTCACATTATTTAGATTTTAAATAATATTGTGATGTTGAAGTAGTAATGATAATAATAATAATAATAACGATAGTGATTTTAATAATAGTTATGTTGAAAAAAAAGAAGTTTACATGTATCAATGACACGTAAGCTTCGTAGAGTGAAATCCGGCTTCCCAAAATAATGACAAGCAGAGATTTTACCACTGGGCTACCAAGCAGTGTGTGTTTTCGACATGAATACCCATTATTAACATAGTGGCACATGCATATAAAACCATGAATATAATGCAAAATACAAGGCACTTAAACCTAAATAAAGTGAAATTTTTTTTTTAACGAAGACAGTTGGTCCACGGTCGTGACGTCACCACCCACGACACTTGAAAAAAAAAACGTTATGCTAAAGGTTGGACGCTGGAAGGTAAGGAGCCTCATTTGGTAGACCCTTATTAATTAACCTTAAAGACATACTTGAGGTGCTACACATGACTGTCTGGACCAGTATTTATAAAGAGTCATTAACTTTTTGTCGGCGTGACCAATGAGGTGCAGTGCAATCATGAAACAATTAGGTTGTATATATACCCTCTGGTTTTCGTGGTTTTGCGTCAAACTGAAGGTAGTTATAAAATTTTGACCCATATTTTTTTTTTATATATAATACAGAAAATATTTGAAACTAAGAATGATGATAGAGCAATGGACTTATTTGTTCCATTCAATTGTTTTCGTATTTTATTAATTCATTCATTTATTCATTTATTTGTATATTTATTTATTCATTTATTTGTTTATATACTTAAGTGAATTTCATTAATACTGTTTCTCCCTCAGCCGCAGGTGACAGGTGGGGCAGACCTTGAGTCGAGGTCACGTCTTGACGGCAGGGCACGATGGGCTGAACCTCCGCTGAGCCTTTAATGTGACCCCCCACCCAGCGCCTCCACCACCACCACCATATAAGGTAAATAAGGCTTTTTTTTTAATTATATAGTACATACATTCACCTTTATCTGGTAGAATACTGGAACCTGTGCTTGTCTTTGTCTTCATTCCCGTCGTGTGAGGAATGTGTACAGTTTATGTGGTATTTATGCAACATTTTGTGATCCACGCTACTCTGTGCACTGCGTTGTTTGGTGACCCCGATGGAAGGTGTGAATGTAGCATCAACGCCTTGATGGGTTAGTTGGTGGCCTGTCACTGCCTTGACACACACTTGACATGTTAGTTCTGTGGCCGCCCGGGCTTCAGTATATATATAATGATGAGGTATAGCGGTAGAACACGTGACCTCCGCTGCGTTGGTGTCCATCGGTAAACTCAGTGATGGTGAAGTGTTGCCGCCGCACGCCCGCCACGGAAAGTGTCAGGTGTTGATATTATGCAAGCACGAAGTGATGATTATTATAAAGGAGGGAAGAGAAAGGTGTGTGTGTGTGTGTGTGTGTGTGTGTGTGTGTGTGTGTGTGTGTGTGTGTGTGTGTGCGCGCGCGCGCGTGTGTGCGTGCGTGCGTGTGTGTCGCATACACACTTTATTCTTTCGTTTTCCCTCTTTTTTTTCGTTTTCATCTTACTTATAATACAACAGTAAAGAAGTCGTGAAGTTATACAGTAAGCCGCAATTTTCCTAGTTATCTCACGCTCACTTATACAAGTCAGGATGGCCGAGCGGTCCAAGGCGCTGCGTTCAGGTCGCAGTCCGGTCTTCCGGGCGTGGGTTCGAATCCCACTTCTGACACATTATTTTTTAAGCCCAACCGTTAACTTTTGTCGTGTTATACTGTGATTGTAACAGTAAGATACATGTATGACACCCCTCAGTGGCCGGGCAGCCCTGCTAACTATGGCCGAGGTAACGTAGTTGTGAAGGGAAGGGAGCTATGTCACTGCTACGGTCTACCTATATAGTAAGTGTAGACCATAGTCGCCGCCCTTGAGCTAAGAACAGGTCATGTAGTACGGTACGGTTCGGTACCGTATTACGGTACGGTACGGTTTTTTCGGGGATGTAAGTACGGTTCGATATTACGGTACGATATGTTCCTTCAAGTTCGGTACGGTACGAAAGTACGATATTTTTTTTCGTACTTAATCGTACCCAGTTGAGTGAATACAGAGGCTAGCCAGCCCAGCGCCCAGCCGCCCACACAGGCCACCGCCCAAGTCAATCAGGTGTGTGGGCATAAAGGATTAGCAGAGGTTAATGAGGTGAGTCAGGTGACTTGAGGTCACCTCACTGAGGTGTTTATTCCAGCCATGTCCCAGCGGGGCCCCCATCTGCCCACCTCTCCCTTCACCCTCAGTGCTCACTGTGCTCACTGCTCAGTTGTGACAGGCAGCCTCCATCCTCATCAGTTCAGGTCAGAACACTTAAACACTTTATTATAGCCAAGGATAAAATACAGAAGTTTTGTTTTGTTGATTTAAGGCTAGCCTTTATAATAAACAAAGCTTTTCAGGCAAAGAAAATAGGAAATATGTATACACTAAAAATACAAGTTAATAGAAATTACACTAACTTAAAAATAAGAGAACACTGAGGACAGTAAGGGCTGCGGACTGTGAGCCTGCCGCTGCAGTCTGCTATTGTGCTACAGAAGCAGTAGTGAACCTATAAATTGCAACGTAAAAAAAAAAAAGGTACGGAAACAGTACGAAATTACGGTACGGTAATTTATCGTACTAGTACGGTACGAAAGGATTTTTCAGGTACTGTACGAAATTACGGTACGGTAAAAATTTGTGGTACTAATTACGAAAAAACGTATCGTACCGTACCGTACTACATGCCCTGGCTAAGAACAGATGGAGTGGGTTGGGGATGATGCCAGTACAATGTGAGGTATATTGTCATGGGCATCAGGAGAAAATAGAGCTTGCGAAACATCACTATCGTCACACAAGCTTGACTGAACCTGCCGTCTGTGTGTTCGGGTGATGCAATACTGATCATGGGTGTGAGGCATTGGATCACGTGTTGTCCTGTGCCATCTTGAAAGTATTGTCATGTGTCAACATGGCATCACTCACACAAAATGTCAATACGAATATGGAATGTCAACAGAAAAGTTTTAGAGGCTTGTTTGTCCTGTTTATCAACTTTAATATTTCTTAATTGTTCATGCGTTGATGGGTGCAGAGACCCTTGTCCCTGAATAGTAGAAAAATAGTAAGTAGTAGTCAGTGCAGCAGTGTGTGGTTAACAACGCTATTAGGGATTCAGCTGTTGGACGTGTTGGAGGGAGGGGCAGGGACGTATCTATGCTTGTCGCAGCATCAAGCCAGCGGGCGATGAGAAACGTGCGGGGTGTGATATTTCTATGGCATAACAAAGCTGTTACAGTCTCAAAGTGGCTCGTGTGGGGCCGAGCCTGACGGTGAGGCTGTGTAGGTAAGAAACTTGGAAAAGACAGCGGGATGAGGAACGTTGTCTTGTGATGCAGTTGTTGATTAGTGATCTTGAACCGGCTGAAGATTCGGCTTGATCTCCTCCGTAGGGTTTGGAGTGTGTTCAGTTGCAGCACACACCAGCGAGACACTCGGCCCTGTGTGTGACGAGTGCTGTTGGTTTGTTCTCATGGTGTGGAAACTCTGGTTCTTAGCCGACTGTTCTACCAAGGGCCTGCGGGTTGTGTTTTGTATTACAGGTTTACATAATGATATACATCAATACCGTTTACATCTGTTGTCATTACAAGGCTTGGCTGTCACCGAGGTAAATTGCAGATACATTGTAGCCTATTCAATTTTCTTTTTGAGAACCGCAATCCGCAATCCCAGTATAGCCTGTGCAGTCCGATCCTCTACCACAGGACCGGTTAAGGTCTCCGTTACAGCCTAAGGTCTGTAATATACCATTTTTCCAACATGGCTGCAATCATAACAATATAATTAGATTTACTGCTGCATTTGTGACACTAATACGCCCTAGACATGTGTCCAAATGCGAAAATGTGATTGTCAAGGTGTGTTGGGTGGCCATGCTTGCCTCACACATGATTGTCTCGTGTCCCATGGAGCTCAGCCACTCTGTTATGATGCCTCACACCGTGTCACTTGCTGATCAGGACCTGTAAGCGATTTTTTTTTCTTCACCTGGTGCCGAAATGGAGCTTGAAGTTTTTTCCTCATGTATTTTAAAAAAGAAGACGTTCTGTCCAGGACACAACGACTTGGTGCTTTGCAATAGGCGAACTCTTGAGCCTCGTGTAGATTTTGATGTGTTTATTGTTAAGTTAATAGCTTTTATTGTGCGTATTTTTGCCCTTTTAACTTATATTGAATTTCTTAGATTTCTAATTCTTCGTGTTTTTCTTTTAACTGTTGCTCTTTTTCCTTTTGTTCACCTTCATGAGGCTTAGGCTCGTTGTGTTTTAACTTGTATATCCTTTAATTTGTTTTAACCTTTGCTTTGATGAATGTTCGGCACCATGTTCCCTTTGATGCTGCGCCGCCGTGACCGTGTAATCTATCAATCAGCTGGAGACTTAATCACCGGATATTTAGTTCACACGAAATTTACTTTGAAGATAAACTTTGCTTGCATTTTTCATTTATCGATATACAATATTCATAATCTAATCGCTTGAAACAAAACTTAGCTGCTTTAAGTGTGAACTGTTATAATATTAAATTTAATTAACAAAAACCTGAACAACAATAATGATGATAATAAAAGGATCTGAAAGGACGTTCTATAGAATGTCACAAGGGCATTGCAGTGATCCAAGGTACAGGAGAGAGAAGAAAAATAGATAAATGTTCTAATATTCACTTGGTATTCATCCCCGGTCTTACTTCGTGTCATGCACTGTGAGTATTGTAATCCCTGATCGTTCCTTATTGAGCCATTTCGTCCTCCATAAATGTTGAGGAAATGTGGTTACTTTCAATAAGACTCCAAACCCGATATACATTGGGTTGTGTGTATGTCATGAACAGCGGCAGTCTGAAGCGACCTGATGAGGAATGTGTCTTTTGTACAGCTTTTTTCTTATAATTTTCGTTTTCTTTTTATGAATTAGGTGTGAAAAAAAACATTGGAAAAACACATCTCGCTATTTGTCGTTGTCTCTTGTGAAAAGCGATAAGAGTGTTCATGAAAAAGTAACTAATTAATTCAGATTCTTTTGGAAGAGTTCAAGTGAAAGATATAACGCATGATAGGATAACTATAAACATTATCAAAACCTTCAACATTGCGGTGGATTGTGAGAGACTGAGGACATAGCTACAAGTATTTTGTCTTCTAAACCTCATGTGACGATTGTGAAGCCAGATTTAGTGGTAATGGGGACTCTCCAATACCAAGAAATAAGCTCATTAACAACTTTTTTTTATCTGTTTAGAGTTTGTGTGAGTGAGTGGAAAGTAAGCAGATCTTTTATGACTGCCTGGCTGCCTAATAACTACTCTTCCGACTGTGATTACGCATTGAACTGTTTGCTGTCAGGGTCAGCTTTGTTTTCCCTGCTGTCACTGCCGGAGGTCTTACAGAGGGGAAGAAACATGACTGTCTTTATCTTTGAGTTACACATATAATGCTCTGCAGGCGTAACTATGTTGTTCTTTTGGGGCCCAGGCAGTAGGGTGCGTCATAGTGTCTGAGGCAGGAAAGGGAGGTGTAGACGCCTGTTTTGTCCGGGAATAGGGGAAGGAGGGGCACTACTGTATTTTTGAGCTTGTTTATTACCCCGGTTTATCTCTTTAATAGCTTCATCTCATCACTTGTCTCCAAGAACAATGTGACCAACGGCTGAAGAACGCAGTGACAGGTCCCCCTTTAGAATTTCGTTAAGTTACTGGTTATTTTATTTCATTTTCTGTGTAAAAGTATCAGAAAACATGCTTATTGGGGTAAACTAATGCATTATAATTGTGGCAGAATAGTTATCATAGAGACATAGACCAATATTGCTAGGGGGAAGGCTGCCCCCCCCCCACAGACACACATACTTGCCCCTGGATACCTCACAGTCACGTCGTATACAAGGTGTTTCCCCAAATACTTCCCATAATCTCTCATCCTTCCTGTAGATCTGCGTATTTATATAATGTCTTCTTCATCTACTTATATTGACTAGTTGGCGTCGAAAAGCCCTAAGCTTCTCTTATACTTAACGATTCTGCAACCACCACTGTCACTTTTTTGTGTATGAGAGAGAGAGAGAGAGAGAGAGAGAGAGAGAGAGAGAGAGAGAGAGAGAGAGAGAGAGAGAGAGAGAGAGAGAGAGAGAGAGAGAGAGAGAGAGATTTCAACATACCGTCACATCGTTCATTCACTACCTATTACTTTTCTTTGTTTCACTTCGTAGGGCTTTGTGAGGCGTGAGGCGTCGTGGAGGCTATAAGCGCAGTGAGAGGGATTGTGTAGCCTTGAAGGAGGTAATTAAGGCTGTGATAAGAATACTATTAGTGGGCAGAAAGTGAGGAGTGAAAACAAGATATTTGCTAAAAAATATTTACCACGGGCGAAAAGTTCATGTTTGTATGAGAGAGAGAGAGAGAGAGAGAGAGAGAGAGAGAGAGAGAGAGAGAGAGAGAGAGAGAGAGAGAGAGAGAGAGAGAGAGAGAGAGAGCACCTCCCCAACAGGTAGTATTCAGCCCGGCAGGACGTGGCGGTCAGTATATAAATGACGCCTCGTAATCTGTTTTGCGAAATTCCTGAGCCGACGAGCGGCCGTCCGGCTATAGTTCCTGCACCAAATAAGGATAAATAATGCGCCGTTGCTGTCATCCCTGCCGCCAGGGCCGCCGCCCCCTCCTTCCCTTAGCGGGGCGGTGCGGGCGGCCACACTGTAATCAGGACCTTCCATATTTCACTGGCCTACCCGCGACCCTCCAGGCGGCAGACCTGCCCGCCATTATGTGTGCTGATGTACACCAACTGACCAACTGTGCGTCTTCGCCGCCGCCAACCAATAGGTGTGTGTGTGTGTGTGTGTGTGTGTACAAATGTGTGTGTGTGTGTGTATATATATATATATATATATATATATATATATATATATATATATATATATATATATATATAAATATATATATATGATATAGTATGGTATGCTATGTTATGTAAGTGAATGTATGGCATGACGCGACTGTAAGGGCAGCGGTGTTAGGGTCGTCCTGCCCCACGGACTGGGCATCCACCACGAGGCACGTCAGGCTGTGCTTGGTGGATCGGCGTGATTACAAAACCGCATCACGTTGTCAGCTTCTGAACATCATGATGCTCACTTACATTTTCTTCAAACTTCTCACGCGATTCCGTTGAGACCACCATTTAGCTCTGACCGCCATGTGATAAATCGGACTAATGCGAGGCTTTTGAAGGGGAATTACGCTAAGCAATTATGAGAGAAGGCAGAAATGTGGCGTGTTGTTTATGTGGGCTTAATGTGATGGCCGCACCCTGTACTCAGGTGTAGTGGCTGGCGGCAGTGCAGCGGCCGGCCCGCCACACAGCCTCCCACACCAGGCCCGAGGTGGTCCTGCACGATGGCTGGGACATGCCGGGTCAGGTGGACGCCTGGCGTGTAATGTAAGAGGAGCGGCGGGTGTGTCGGAGGAAGCGGGGTTTGAGATGTGAGGCGAGGAGAGGATGAGAGGGAGGGGGAGGTACTACAAGACGGGGTAGCGGACGCAAGAGAACGAAGAGCAGAGAACAAGAAGAACCAGGAAGGGGGAGGTAAGAAGAGGAGACGGGCGAATGGAAAGCTTTCGCCCTTACGGTGAAACTAGTTTGTCGTCATGGCTTGCGTCTTCAGGGTGATATGCATGACACATAATCGGGGCCCCGTTGGAGAGCGAAGGGGAGCATGGTACTCCGCGCTCACGAGGGGGCTCGACGGGATTATCAAGGTGGCCTCAAAGGGCGCCTCCCCAGACGGATAAAGGGCCGCCCTGTTATTGAAGACGCCCATTATTCCGATTAATGGCAATGCTGCTAGTGATTCCGGCCCTTCGCCCTGCCTGCCTCTATAGCCCGGCCCTTGGTGACTCAATGTGTGTGTGTGTGTGTGTGTGTGTGTGTGTGTGTGTGTGTGTGTGTGTGTGTGTGTGTTGAAACCTATAATAAAAGATAGATATAAGAAAAATGCTTCAATAGAGAAACGTTGAGGGAACACAGATTACATGTTCATCACAGCATCCAACACCAGTACCTCCTCCTCCTCCTCCACTTTGCTGTCCTTTTGTCTCTATCAAGTAGATATCATAGTAGTAGTGTAGCTACACGAACAGCCTCGTTAGGTCCAGTAGGACTGTTGCTGTCTGTTTTTCCTTTGTACTCCTCCTCCTTGCTGCTGTGAACACATCATCGAAACATCACAGCGACGCGACGGCCACTTCGGGATTTCAACCAACGACGAGAAAGTAGTCAGATGAATTTTATATGTCACAGTTGAGAGAGAGAGAGAGAGAGAGAGAGAGAGAGAGAGAGAGAGAGAGAGAGAGAGAGAGAGAGAGAGAGAGAGAGAGAGAGAGAACTTTATTTTTTATTCATCGGTTTAACTGGACTCAGTGATAATGGCTGCCGTCTGTGGTTCCTTCTTTTGTTTGTTTCTCGAGATGTGTGTGTGTGTGTGTGTGTGTGTGTGTGTGTGTGTGTGTGTGTGTGTGTGTGTGTGTGTGTGTGTGTGTGTGTGTGTGTGTAGGCGATGGTGTTGCTTCATTCTGGGTCAAGAGGTGAAAGGTGTGTGTGTGTGTGTGTGTGTGTGTGTGTGTGAGTGGACCAGTGTAGCAACAAGTGTACTTACATACTATAGCACTAGTTTTATTTCCTGCCTTGTCTTAGTAGGTTGTTGAGGAAGACAGGAGGCATTGCCGTGTTATATTGAGTCCCTTCAACCTTCAGTGGCGTTACAGGATAAGATAAAGATGCTGTAACATGCTGATACAGACACGTGACACTATCCAATATATCATGGAAGTGATGTTACGTGATCAAAAGCAAGACATGTTTCCTATATATATATTTTAGTAGTTTTACACACACACACACTAACCTCGTCTCTCTCTCTCTCTCCCTCCCTCCCTCCCTCCCTCCCTCCCT
>JAPQNM010000043.1:21252568-21285068 GCA_029783475.1 Metacarcinus magister | reverse complement strand
AAGCAAAGGCATAAGTAAACACCGATATATAGACTTCTTCACCACACTTTTCCTTACGTAGATTGACTGATTGACTGATTGACTGATAGACTGATAGGTAAGCAAATCACTGAGACACGTAGCGGCCTGAGGATTGGAGGAGGGGAGATGAGGGGAGGTGAGGTGAGGTTGGGGTTTGCGAAAGAGTCAGGGTTGAGGTTCTTGACTGGTTCAAGGTCGTGGGTCTGGTGACGGAGGAAGGCAAGAGGCAGGCACGAGACGGGTATTGCCCTGCTCTGCCTTGCCTTGCCTTGCCTTGCCTTGCCTGGTGACTTGCTGCCTGATGTTTCTTTTTTTTTCTCTCTCTCTCTAAATCAGTGGTTCTTAACCTTCATGGAGGTACTGAACCCTGCAAGCTTCATCAGTGCATTCACCGAACCCTTCGTGACGTCACGAATAATACGAGCGGGTTACTAATAACCATGTTTAGGCATTCACTTTTATCCAAATAGTGTGGAATCTGACGCACTGTGATAAATGTTTGTGGATGAATGTTTTTACCTTTTGTTTTTTTACCTTTGGTTGAAAATGTCTTAGAATTCTTGACCTCTGCCGAACCCTTGAGACTGACTCAACGAACCCCGGTGGTTTGATCGAACCCAGGTTAAGAACCACTGTTCTAAATGGTTGTTGAACAGATTTGTGTGTTTGAGGGGAAATAACGTGTTTTTTCTTGCATTTGTCGTGATGCTGCTTATGTTGAGATAAAGTTGCGTTCTTGATATATTGTAGAAGCGACGAAGTCTCTGCTCTCTCTCTCTCTCTCTCTCTCTCTCTCTCTCTCTCTCTCTCTCTCTCTCTCTCTCTCTCTCTCTCTCTCTCTCTCTCTCTCTCTCTCTCGTCCGTGTTTATCTAATCATTTATTTAATGTTAACAGATAGAGATAAGAAAAGAAAACTGCCAACTATTGTTTATAAAGGACTTGGGTAAAGAAGCGAAAGTGTCCTTGTCTGTTTATTGTTAAGAAGAGTAGTGGTTAGAAAAAAAAAGGAATTAAAAAAAAACTATCCACTGTTTGTTTTAAGAGACTGCTACAATAAAAAAGAAGTCTCTACTACTATTGTGAAGGGAGACGCGATAAGAAAGTGCTGTCTCTCTGTGTTGTTGTTTTTTAAGAGGCATTGAAGACCTAGCTGGAAGTTGTAGCTGATGGTAGATAAATGAATAAAGAAAGTAAGAAAAAAAACACAAATAAAACAAAGGTGCTCTCTACGCGTATTGATTTTTTTTTAAAGAGGTAGTGAAAAGAAATGTCCGCTTGGTTTTTTTCATTTTTTTATTTTTTATTTAGTGGTATGTCTTAGTTTCCTTATTATTGTTATCATTGCTATTGTTATTATTATTATTATTATTATTATTTATTCATTATTAATATTAAGGGCTAAAACAATACCCGTCTACACTATTTTTTGTATTCTTTAAAGAGGTATTACTAAAGTAGGTTCCCTTTTTATGTGTTGTCAAAGGTGGATTAATCACACTTTGTAGGCTTGACAAAATAAGGAGAAAGAAAAAACTTACTATGCCGTTGTAGCTTTTGCATTGACGAAGTTTATCATAGTAAAATTATAATTAAGAGAAGAAAAAAAAAACTCCTGTGATGGCCATTATTACAGTGCCACGAATCACACACCAAAAGACACTGATAGTCACTGCAGGTATATATCTACAAGGCCAGAAGCACGTAGGTGAATAACAGGTAAGCCACTTAATGCATCCATCAACACTTGGGAACAATGATCAAGGGGGAAAAAAAGTGGATGAAATGCCTTAATTCACCCATCACTTACATTCACAACTGTTGAAGGACAAGGTGGTAATGTAGGTGAATGTAATGTAAACTTGTAGTGCAGAAAGGACGGTTGAGACAGACTTGAAAGAACACAGTGATGGAGGCGTCTTGGTTCCACCTCACACATGTCACACAATAGTTGAGGTGTGAAGGGGAGGAAGGAACACATGGTAGTATTAGTGTTGGAAGTGTTGAAAGCAGCAGCACATGGGAAAGCCTTCTGCATGCTTTACTGCTCATCAGGAATGTTACTGTTATGTGCTTCACTATGTGCTTGTTTGGTTGGATTGGATTCATTTATTTATTTGTTTTTATTTTATTTTTCATTCATTTATATAGTGATTAATTGATTGATTGATTGATTAAAGGGTAGAAGTGGCTTACGAACATGAGAGTTGTTGACTAATAAATTGTGTGTGTGTTTGTATGTGTTGTATGGGGATATTACACATGCAAAAGAGAGGATCAGAGTAATACGCTGATCCATACTATGTTTTTGTTAAATTGTATTATATTATTACTATGTTGTATTGAAGGTAAGACTTGCAGAGAGGAAAGACTGAAGTCATACGTTGTTTTACATGTTTGGTTTAATTTTGGTCTTATTTGTGTTTAGTATATTGGCTGGAGATGATGTGAGGGGAAGGAGAAGGGGAAGGGGTGGGGGTGATGCAGAAGGGAGGCGCGGTGGTGAGTAATCCGTGGGTGTGCACCACGTTGGTCATACAGCGGCGTGGAGAGGCGTGAAGGGGATAGGGGAGAGGGAGAGCTATAGACAGATAGCCTTGGAGTCGCATTACTGGTCGTGCTTGTAGCTGGGCGGCCAACCAGTGGCGAGTGTTTGAGTCCAGCTCGCTCATCAGACGGAAACTCAACCTGCCGCTGCTGCTCATGAAAAATAACCTGGAGCGACGGGTGGCCTGGAGGGGATGAGTGGCGCGCGGCGTGTCCGACAGGAGGGCGGTGGTAGTCTGCCGACCGGCGGGCCACGTCCCTTGATGAACAGAGTTGCAGCCTAGACCGAGCGGCGCCCGGCTATGGAAACTCTGCTGTGCAATTAGTGATGTGGCGAGGGAAAGTTAGGAAGTTGACCTAGTAAGCAGAACACGTTTATGAGCCGACGCAGGTTGCCGCAGGTCATGAAAGCTGTCTGTTGGGACGACTCAGACACGCTCGGTGAGAATCATTGATAGTCTGTGTCGAAGGTTATTGAGAACAAAGAGCGAGACGAGTGTGTTAAACTATGCAACAAAAAGATGATACGAGGGGGACTTGTTTTCTTGTTATGTTCTCTTCTTTCACTCCCTTCTTTCTTTATACTTCCTACATACTTGGATGTGAGGATTCCTAAACACACATGCACCGCTGTCCTCAAGCATCGTAAACCAGGCTCGGGCAATACCTTGTTAATGAACGTACCTTACCTCCCTAACCCAGGTACTGACGCTGTAATTCTTGCCTTCAAACTATCACACAAATACTTATTGTGTGTACTATTATTTACTCCTATTAAAAAAACTATTATTTACTCTTGATTTGATAAGTGAGTTTCTATGAACTTATTCACTATTCTCTCTCTGTTTATGTATACGACTTGTTCCTTCCTACACGTGCTAAGTTCTATAATGAAAGGTATAAATATAACGAAATAGAAATATAGAATAAAAGAGAAGAACAAAATCAAGAATAAAAGTATTTATGATTTGCATCCCCTTGTCAGATGTTTGTGCAAATATATAAATACATTGGTCGTATATTTATTTTGATCAATATATTAAATCATAAAGTATAATTAATCAAGCGATGGATTTGAAGCGACTGTCTGGAAACTGGAGAGAAAACAGACTGCGACGCACCCAACACCTGCCTTATCACCTGAATGAATGTCGGTGAATAATGAATATAACTGTAAGCACCAAGGCCTCAGGGGGTTAGTTACATGTGTCCTCTCAACCCGTCCTCAGCAGCGGCCACTCCTCACCTCACGCCACACTTGTAAATGATGAGGAATTATAGTATTGTTATTGTCTCTGTCTGTCTGTTTGTCTGTCTGTCTGTCTGTGTCTGTACCTCATCCCCCCCCCCTTCTCTATCTCTCTCTTTCTCTGGTCTAGCCTCTGCATAGATAGACACTTAACGATCCAAAATGTTCCCTCCCTTAGCCCATTAGATCGAAAGACGAATACATCAGAATCAGTACAAACAGCGGTAGTATTTATATAATTAGTCACACTGTTGAGCCTTCTAACTTCAGCAGCGATACAGAAACAGTGGAAGAAAGCGGTGTTGCAGTAGTTGACTTTGCTGTAATAGTGAAGTGCAGGAATTTTTTATGCTGTCTTAGTTGTTAGTGTTAGTGTTAAAACCGAGTGATAAGTAATTAGAAGCTGAGAGAGAGAGAGAGAGAGAGAGAGAGAGAGAGAGAGAGAGAGAGAGAGAGAGAGAGAGAGAGAGAGAGAGAGAGAGAGAGAGAGAGAATAATGTAAGGATGGAAGTGTAGGGAGGGAGAGCAGCCGTGGCGGGTCGTGTAGGGCGTGGTGCGAGGGGGCGTCAGGTAGGGGGACAAGTGAATAATCTGGAGGGAGCAGGACGCGGGGGAAGAGAGGAACACTTCGATGACGTAGGGGAGTTAAATGGCCACCGTGTGAGTTCTCTTCCTCCCCCCTGCTCCTCCTCCTCCTCCTCCTCCTCCTCCTCCTCCTCCTCCTCCTCCTCCTCCTCCTCCTCCTCCTCCTCCTCCTCCTCCTCCTCTTCTGATCATTAAGCTAAAATTTTGTGGGCGAAACAGAGTTCAAGAAGATTGCTAACATTGCCTCAGCACTCATCGATATCAGCAGAACATCAGCCTCAGTGTGGTGTTTGTTATGCACACGGGGACCTGCGACGCCCACAGCATGATGGCACAGAACTGGAGGTGTGATTTGTCCTGATACATTATAACACTGGATTGTATCATGTGTTCTGTGAAGAGTAGGAGATGAGAGTAGTGTCAGTAGTGATGTTTTCATGATTAATAACTGATGAATGAAACTCTGCGAGGATGAAAGTGTTGTGCTTGTTCACCGGTGAGACAGTTTTCATGGTCAGCCTCATCTGGTTAGTCATTAAGGGCTCCACGTGGACGCAAGTAGGCTCAGCGGCATCTTGGCAAGGTTGATGATAATCAATGTATATACAAACTGGAATAAGCCGTGTACAGGCAGCCAGCTAACAGACACTATAGTAACACACACCGACGGTAGTTCATGAAATAACAGAACACTTACGATGATGTTTCGTTAGATAGATGACAGTTCTACGTGGGACCAATGAATGCAACAGTATTTTGTATCATATACCAAGACAACTTACGCGATGAGTTTATATTTATGACTCCCTGCAAAAATCACATCCTATCGTCAGTAGTTCATCAATAAATATTTTTTGAAAATCTATGAAATCCAAATATATTTTAAAGAAGTTAATGCTATATAAACTGTAGAATTCTGAATGTACAGCACCATTTATTTGATCTTATAATTGCAAAACACATAAGAAAACTAACTTTAATCACGGCATCAAATACAATTCAATGCTTTTCAACCAATTGTGTGGTACATTTATCCCCAATGTGGTTAAAATGTGGAACATACATCCAAATAAGATGGTTTCTGTTGTTGACATTGATATGTTTAAAGCAGAGATCAATACCTTCCTGTTTACTCATTAGGCATTGTCTAATAATTCCATTTAAAACAAAAATGGACTGCTTCTTTTTTTATTTACATATCCATGACAACTTATTGAGAGAACTCTGCTTGTATCTGTATCAGTTCAGGATTTATCCGTTGCCCTTTTATGTATCTTGATAATAATAATAATTGCACGCGGCATCCAAGAAGAAAACAGTTCCTCAGACTTATTGTGCATTAAGAACCGTAATTTACTGGTAATAAAAACAAAAATTACAACTCAAACTCATAAGGGTCATTGTACAAAGACTGGAACCTTGATCGGGATTAACACAAACTAACAAAGGAACTAACTGCTCGGGAAGCTAAAAGCGATGGAACCTTGCTAGACCTGGTATGTAATAATTCGTCTCAAAATATAAACAGATTGTCCTCAAACAACAACAGTCATCTTATAAAAAAAAAAAAAAAAAAAAAAAAAAGAGCAGCATCACGTGGCAAAATATGCCTAACAGTGTCAACATATCTTTGAAGAATCGGTGTTCACGGTTGAAAAGTCACGTCCATTCCCTATTTGTCGTGTCTGTTTGTCATGGTAATGGAAATGAACTCTACAAATTGAAAACATTCAGCTAGTTGGAAAACATAAAACCAATGTCAAGCCTCGACAACTTGTCTTCGTAAAGTGAAAAAGGCAAGTATCGGGGGTTGCTGTCCTTCACCAAATCAGTCACACCGAACAGTTTTACAAGACGAGGTTGGTAAATGTACTGCTGCGTTCAATAGTAATGTTGGGGTGTGACTATCGATCCAGCAGTAACGTCAGCATATACGAGTAATTTTTTTCTTCATATATATTATAAATACCTACCAATGATAAGCGCACGTGCTTGACTACTCTGAAGATTCCTCAAGTATTATGTAAGGCCAGCTTGATGGACTAATAACCAGGCACACAACCAGAGTCGATTTTCAATAAGTATTCGAAAATTTGCCTCAGGAGACTACATATAGAAGACAATGGAGCTGTACATAACGTTGTAGACAAAACTTGACTGGTTACCTTCCTTAGTAGATCACCATAACGATCATCACTCTCTTCCATTATCTTAGTGATTCATTATACAGACTATCTTAAAATTAACTTGGAAATCCATCCAATCAAAATGTGTTGATAGTCTGAGATGGGAAGACCACTCCACCCTTAGCACTGTCACGCAATCCAACGTCTGGTGAGATGCAGGTGTTCTGTAATCTCACCGAGTGTTGTGCATTTCGGGAACAAGGAACAAGTATAACACAATAACAGAGTGCTTGAGGACCATGGTGTGTAATGAGGGAAGATGGTGTTGGCAGCATGGTCAGCAGCCTCTCATAACACTCCTGATAACACGATGCTTGAGTTCATCACACTCATCCGCGAGTGTAAAAAGCTGGAAGTGATTGTATCGTTTTATGTAACCACAGTACACTTCACCTTTTACATGGAGGAACTATTTTTTCTCACTATAAGAAAGACAAAAGAAAGACATTATTTTTTCCCAGAGTACATTGACCTCTTTGATATGGATAAGATCTTACGACATGATATAAATCTGTTTCAGAGAGAGAGAGAGAGAGAGAGAGAGAGAGAGAGAGAGAGAGAGAGAGAGAGAGAGAGAGAGAGAGAGAGAGAGAGAGAGAGAGAGAGAGAGAGAGAGAGAGAGAGAGAGAGAGAGAGAGAGAGAGGTAGGTAGGTTACAAAACGTCAAGAAACTCTGTATCATGCACACGGTAACCTTTGGATCCAGACGCAGCTCTTTTTACCTGTCAGCTTAGAGGGTAGGATGTGGTCCGATCACAGGTGCACTTGAGGCTGTGGTGAGGGGGGCCACAGGTATACATCTACACTTTGGGTGGTTGACGAGGTGTATCAGTCCGGTGTCCTGCCTGAGAGGGTGGCAGGTGTCGTGAGGCTTGGCAGGCCGGGGCACGGATACATCTGTAAAAGTTATCCATAAATAGAAAATGTTTATACACGACTCTTAGTAAAATATTCGCACACAGGCTCCACCAGATCCTCGCCGCCTCGCAAGGACTATAGTGTGATGCTCTTGTGTTGCACCGCCAGCCGCTTGCACTGAGATGGCTGTGCCTGGAATGTGGTGCTGCGATGGTATGTGGCCTTGTATACAGGATCAGGCAACACACACGGGGGTTAAAGGCAAACCAGAGAATAAAGGTGATTTTTAACGCGTGACTCTGCATGCATAGAAGAGTTCAGTGGTCCGTGTAGTGTGGGTCGTAACACTTTGAAATAACCATGCATGTATTGTACTTATATTAGGCTGTATTTGGTATAAACGTCTTGTGAAGTGTTGTCATTCCCAAGGGTATGCCTGTATTACTGTATTACCAGGTGATAACAGTACGTGTTGGGGCCCAAGGAAGACACTGCACACAGAACACTGGTCAACGCACGCACGCCACTTATGTGATGCGCAGCTATTACAGGCTAAGTAATCTAGTGAAGTAATTGGAAACTAAGGCATGTTAGTCTTTAATGAAGGCTCTACTAACACTGTCACCTCAAAACACAATGCCGTACAACACGAGTACAGCCACCCAGAACATCAGACCACCCGCTGTTCAATTAAAAACTTACATTGATGTTAATACTCTTGACTTTTTTACTTCCTCTCCAACAGCGTTTCTTAATTTTGGATCCCAGTATCGTCAGGGAGTGCTGGCAGATATTGTTCGGGGTGATGGGAATGTGTTCTAGCAAAGTGCAATGCAATGTGTAAAGACAGTCGGGCTACACATAAGGCGTCGCCTCGGAAAGAATTACTTTTATCAACGTGCAGCCACTCAATTATATTTTCCCCCGATTGGTTTTGTTACAAATAGGGGCTTTACTGCCTTATGTTTGGAGAAGTTTTCCTTAATGATAGCGTCTTTGATAGCTTAGTTTTGGAGAATAAATAAAGAACATCACCAAAGAACATCGTTACGACGCTCTAGTAATGTAGCAAAGGTAGTTTATGTAACCAAGTCAAAAGTATTGGCGAACCTAAACCTGACCTCAAGGAATGTTGAGCTACCTGTAGACCCAAGTACAGGGTGTGGTGAGCTGAGGACGAACTGAAGGGCCACCTGAGTGCGTCGTTTTCCCCTGACCCTTCAACCCTCAGCCTGCCTCGTGTTGTCAGTAACGTAAGTAAAGCATCAGCCTCACCAGGACACACCCAAGTGACAACCGTGTTAGGCGGTGACACGTGGCTTGCCTCCCCATACACTCTTGGGGGTGTAGGGGACGGGAGGGACGCCCGTAGCTGTGTCGAAGGCTTGAGGACAGGGAGGAAGGTGGGGAAAGGAAGAGGAGGGGTGCTTGGAAATATGGCGAAGGCTTGGGGCGCTGTGGGGGATTGCCTTGGTAGGGATGGGGATGGTGGGGAGGGGAAAGAATGTATATAGTGCGTACAAAGGTGGGCAGGAGGTCAATGTTCTGTCAGGATTGTTTGTAAACTTTCAATGAGCGTGTTTTGGTATACTGTTTGTCTTAAGTGTTATTGTTGTAATTATTATTATTATTATTATTATCATTATTATTATCATTATCATTATCATTATTATCGGCCGTCACAAGAGTTATGATCTGGTTACCACATAGACAACGCAGATCTTTCTTTCCATCAACTGTACAGTGTTTAATTTTGTTCTATTTTATATTTGTGTTTGTAGCAAGCTGCAGTGACGCAAATGATACAAAATTCAAAGCAGCAGCTGCATCGAGGTGTCGCCAGTATTTCCTTTTAAATGTAGATACGATTGTCAAAAACTACACCAACAGGATTGATAGGTTTGCGGCGCTGCGTCAGTAGATGGGAGCGTACAAAGGGCGGCATCACAGCGGCAAATGATGAACATAGACGTGTTGGTGGCGGCGGTCTTATCGTGCGGCGGAGCGAGGGGCGCGTGACGGCTGGAGGCGAGGCAGAGGGAGGACACGCGTTGTATAGCGGGAAACTTGGAATAATTGATAATGATGTATTGGTAGTGATTGGTAGTGAGGCAAGTTGTGTCGGGTCACGCGGCCGCTCATAAAGTAGCACATCAAGAGGAGTTGTTACCGAGCCGGAAGCAGAAGGCAACACACACCACTACACAAAATGAAAGAAAAGTTTGTCATAAGTAAGATTTTTGTTTCCCTAAGAAGTTATTATTTTGAGGCGTTTATCATAATGCAGAAAAAAAGTTATTAATATATGAGGGTTTTTTTTCATTGTAGATATTGTAATTCATGCGTTTTTTTTATTGAATAAGTAGATTTGAAAATGATTTGAAAAGGTCAGTCTTTCATGGCGATTAAAATTCCATGGCGAGTGTTGGCTAAGGTGAGGGGAAAGGAGTGGAGGGTGGGGGATGCGGGGAAAGGTTACGGACGAGTGGGTGGCAGGTGGGGGCAGGAGTGTGGTGACGCAGGTGGTAGTGTTCCCAAGATAATATCCTTTTGGGTGTTAGGCAGTGTGTGTCCATGCCTAACCTGCCTCACACCTTGACTTCCCCGACCACACTTACACAGGAGACGTTTTAATGGTAATAGAAAAATGTTACTGGATTTCACCATTAGACATGTTTGAACGGTTTTATGAGACATTGTACAGAAATTTCCGTTCACACACACACACACACACACACACACACACACACACACACACACACACACACACACACTTTGGTATAAATGATTGTATGGTTTATATATTCACACTCATAAAGCAGTATAACGCTCTCTTGCTCTTAATATCCACCAAAGTTAGCATCAATTTCGCTGTGAAAACGTTAAGACCCAGTTAAGACCATTCCAGTCTGTGATTTTAATCCTTTCTCCTTCCGTTCACTCTTTGCAGCGTCACATACGTAGGTTATAGTTTCGGAGGTCGGCATCCGTGAACCTGCTGTCCCTCGCCTGTAGCTTGACATTAAATCCTTGCCAGTGAGGACAGCTGACACCCCGTTAACGCGAGGGTCCGGGTCACCACTCTAACAAAATGGACAAATGTGTGGGTTGACATAGATACCAGTGAACACCGGATTTGTGGCAATATGAATGTGAAAGGTAGAAGTCATGGAGACGGTGATTAACACTGCGCGAGGAATAGCTTTTAGTTGTGTTACTCCACAATTTATCACAAAAGTTGAAAAAAAAACCTCCACACGTCTCTCAAAGCAGGGTCAGGGTTGAATTAGAGTTCTAGTAATCTTTAATGTGTGTGTGTGTGTGTGTGTGTGTGTGTGTGTGTGTGTGTGTGTGTGTGTGTGTGTGTGTGTGTGTGTGTGTGTGTGTGTGTGTGTGTGTGTGTGTGTAACTCAACCGTTGGGAGAGCTTAGTGTTTATAAAGCTCATAACACACGTACATCAAGATGACAAAATGACTTTAAAGAAGGAAATACAGACTAATAATTAATTCATATTCCTGAAGTTATTAAGTTGTAATTTTTAGCTTAGAGTAAATAGAACTATGATTTGTCCATGTCCAAATTGTGTTCCATTCACGGAGAGTCGAGGTGGTTAGTGCCTTGAGTACCAGACAGTGGGCACGCTGGGCACGCTGGGCACGCGGCGCTGGTGTTGCATCCCACATCTACAAACATAAGACTGACAATCCAATACTTTCTCTAACACAAGGTACGAAGGTGTGACATGGATTTAAATAGCACGTATTTATTCACCAGTACGACACCATATCGCACTTGCCATTCTTAATCATTGTATTACTTGCTTCCTGATTTGAAGTATAGCACATAAATTTCACCACAGTTTCACATCTTCACTGTTATAGCCTTGCAGACGGGGCGGGCGTAGCAGAGGGCGGCGCCGCATTTGTGTGAAGCAGCAGCAACAGCATTAATAGCGGCTTAAAAGTGACGGGAGGAGTTGCAGACAGCGAGGGTGTGTCTGGTGAGGGGTCAGGCTGGGTCACTGGGTCAAAGCTATGTCAGACAGAGAGGAGGGGAGAGAGAGGGGAAAGGAGTTATTGGTGTTGCTTCTCTCTCCTCTTCTTTCTTCCTCTCCTTCACTCCTATTCTCTTGCTTACACCTTTCCTTCTTCCTGTCTTATATTCCTTCCTTGGCTACATAACTTTACGTCTTTCTTATCAATCTCCTCTTCTTTTCCCCTAACCTCTCCTTCCCTCCCCGCTCATAACACTATATCTCTACTCTCTCCTCTCTCCTTCCTCTCTCCTCTCGCCTCCTTCCACCAGTGGCAGTTGATTCTCTTCCTACTCAAATGTGTTAGGACGGCATGGCGTAGGAGGGCGTGGGAGGGCGTGGCAGAGCAGGGCCGGCGAGACACTAAATCTGGAGCACCGTAGCCATCCGTTAACACCTGCCAAGAATAGTACGCGGGAGGCTATTCGTGTTTCCTTCACTTTTATTTTTAACTTCTTCCTCCTCAGTGAAGTTAAAGGGAGTCTGAGAGGTCGTTTGCCTTACACCCATATTTATCTATTCTCTTCTTCACCTCCTTCCTGCACTCCTCCCTCACTTCCCTCCCTCCCTCCTTCCTTACCCGCATCCTTCCCCACACACACCAAGGCAGCAAGCTAAGCCGTCCAGTTTGTGTTAGTGTTTTTCCCCTTTCAATTTTCCTTGTGTTTATTGCGTGATTAACAAAGGAGAAAGATAAAAGATGGCTATAAACGTGCATGGTCTTGCGCTGAATACAATTACTTGCATAAAAACAACCACTACGTCTACTGGTTTGAGATATGTAACAAAAAAACAAAGTTGTGAATTCATTCCGGTTTCGAATAATTCAACGACAATAATAGAATTTGTAAAGTTTTCAACCAGAAATAGATGAGTGTGCGGTATTGTAGTGATTATTGTATTAAGTATGTTTCCTTATTGTATCTAGCATGCTTATTGTATTTAGTATGTTTCATTATTGTATTTAGTATGTTTTTTTATGTTTTTAGTATGTTTCTTTATTGTATTAAGTATGCTTCCTTCCAAAGAGAAAGTTTCGTTTGTACAAAGCGCGGCACCAAAACAATCTCGCATGGTTCAGTAATACATGGGCTGCCCAGCCTCTCCATCACCACATTTACATTTACCTCCTTCACTGAGGCAGCAGCAGCAGCAGCAGAAGAGGCTGTAGCACCACCAGTAGATGATAATATATTAACTCACAGGGTAATCTTCTTCCATGGTGTGGGTATTTCATTTTTGGTTCAATTTATGCAAACCACTTGGGTCTGGATGAGCTTGAAAAGGCCCATTTTTAACCCATTCCTTAAAATACTTGGAAGAAATTCATGAATGTTCGGTGACTCTCCATCCAGCCACTCTTCTACACCTTGATTCATATCACTTTCTTCTTCCTGATTTGTTTTTCAGTGATGGAAATTTATACCCACCCTTCATATCATTGATGTATGGTACTTGTGGAGTTTGTTGCATGAGGATGACTTATAATCACCAACAACACACATACACAGTCACATTCACTAACACTGTCTGTAGTTGATATTCGTGTGCCTGCAGCGACGCACGATATTGGATGTTTGTTTGTTGCATCTTATTAGTTCACATTTACCACAAGAAACAGTTGATGATTTCTATTCTCCTTTCGTCCACTTTTCTGTTGTCATGTTCACGAAAATTACATTGAGGTTTGAGTTTTATCAAGTCAATTTTATTTCACTGGCAATATACATTTTTTAAAGCTTTTAGAAAGAAGAAATTATATTATACTAAGTAAATCAGAAGCTATAGAAATACTTTCAAAGTGTCATTTAATTAATGCAAACAAAATGTGTACATGATAGTTTTTAGAATGCAATGTTGGTCATATTTTGATATACAAATAATGAACACCAAGAAACTATAGAATTTGGTGTATGCCAAACGACACAAATTCTGCTTGTACTTGATCGACAGAGCTGTCGGAAACGGGAATTAGTAATCGTTTTTGCTCTATATATCTTCGCTGGCAGTAACAGAACTACTACTACTACTACTACAACTTTTACTACTAGTAGGAGTAGTAGTAGTAGTAGTAGTAGTAGTAGTAGTAGTAGTAGTGAAAGAAGAAGGAGGAGGGGAATAAGAGGTGTAAGGGGAAAAGGAGGAGGACCACTTTTAGATAACAGAGGAGAGGAGGGTAGATGTGCATGCTAGACTCAGTACCTCCTCCCCTTCACACGTAGTTTATAAAGGTTTTAGTGGAAGAGGGAGACTCAGCTGGTGGGATGGCCGGTGGGATGGCCTGCCTCTCCTTGAATCACAGACGTGTAGACGAGGGAGGAGGCTGGTGAGGGGAAGCACAGAGGGTAGACATCAGTAGAGTAGTTTGTTTGTTTTGTTTTGTTACATTCAGGGTATTATTTGTTTTATGTTTGTCCTGGTGTTTTCTTCTTTTGTTCCTCTTCTGCGTTATTCTTGGGCCACTTGCCTTGTATATTATGTTTGGGAAGAACAAGTTGTATGATTGATTTTGGTAGACTGTGTTTATCACCCATATTTCTCTTTTTTTTCTATCCTTTAGTATGTTTCTCCTAATGTCCTTTATACAGGGTCTGGCGTCAAGCGGGATTTTTTTTTTACGTATATTTGTTTGCCCTTGGTCAGTACCCTTTTAATGTAAACAAAAATATAAAAAAAATACATAAACAAATAGTGAGTGTATATTTTCTTTAATTTGTGCCTCTAGATTTCTAAGCAGGATGGGTTGTTGTAGGTAAGACATTAGTTTGTGCAGAAGGAATCATTAAACTATGCATTTTCAAGGGTTCTGGGTTTATTTAAGTCAGGGGCTTATGATATAATGCATAGTTTTTATATCGCTAGAATACTGCGGGAGTGTGTGTTGTTTTCACTGTGTGCAGAATAGATTGGCGTATAACGTTGGTTTAAATGTATGGGGTTACACTATACTTTTATTTGTTACTGTGTTGTGGAGTTGTGCAGCACTCTTAGGAGGTTAAGCTATAGTTCAGTTGCTGTAAATAAGAGTAAAAGATTATAAAAAGAGTTCAAAGCAGTGGTCCCCGAACTGTTGTTGACGAGCGTCAGACTTATTAATGATGCCCCGAGAGGCTGCCTTTGCAAATTATGTTGTCTTATGAAGGAAACAGAGTGACTTGTGGCCTGGTTGTTGCCCCTTGATCGTGATGCCGTTAAGGTGATGTCACAGCGTCAACCAGTGTGCAGCGAGGGTGACCTTGGAAACACTTAACCATTGACAATAAGACCAGTAGAGTTACCAAGATTACTACATCAAAGGCAGTAAATGAAAGCAAATAAAACTAAAAATACCAGCCCTGTTTTTTTCGGTTCTTTTTTTATATATTTTTTTTCTCTCTGCATTTTATATATATTTTTTTATGATAGAATGTTGGCTCTTATTTAATCCTCAGGTGTACTCCTGACAAGGTGTTCTATTTGTAGCAAGAGAATTGGGAGATAGTTTTTTTTTTTTATCATTCTATCGAGTTTTGTTTTTTTGTTGACTTTTAGTAGACATTTTTTGAGTGGCAGTATTTGTCCAGAGAGGAATTGTTGTCATACAAGACGCTTCACCTTTCCTGTACCCGATGACCAGTAGCCAAGGTGACCGAGCTCCGCCAAGGTGTCTGGAGCCCAGCAATTCAGCACCGCTATGCCACAACACCGCCACTCCAATGAATAAAACGTGAGGGAGCCCAGGACTCGGAGGAGCGTGCGGGACGGCGTGACTGTTGTCTTGTCAGTCGGTGCCCCTCGCCCCGTCAGTCAGGCGGGTCGCGGGAGGGGCGGTCCATCCCACACCAGCGGCCTGTCTCCTCTATTTTGCATGCCCCGACCCACCACCACAACAACCACCACCACCACCACCACCACCACCACCACCACCACCACCACCACCACCACCACCACCACTTGCTGCGACTGCGAGGGTGTGCGTACTGAAGGGGCGCGGATCCTGAGGTGCTTGAGGCCGTGTGGTGGTGGTCGTTGTGATGTGTGTGTGTGTGTGTGTGTGTGTGTGTGTGTGTGTGTGTGTGTGTGTGTGTGTGTGTGTGTGTTTTCATCATTAGTGGTGAGTCGTCGTCGTCGTCGTCGTCGTCGTCGTCGTCTACATCATCCTCCTTCTCCTCCTCCTCTTCGTCTTTAACCTCAGTCTCACCCTCGTTCTTGTTCTCCTGTCATTTTTCTTTCTCTTCTCGGCGAGGGAAGGTGATATGCTGGTACTGTAAGGCAAGCTATAACATGGCGAAGCTGCTTAAATAAGCTTTGCCACCAGATGTCTGTTGTGAGCTGATTCTTTGGCATGGCTGAATGTCGTCCACTTCCCTTCACAAAATACTCGTAAAACATGTTAGTTACGTGATTTAAGGGGCAAAAAACAACACTTCGCTAGGACTATCGCTTTACAAATTGCAACACGTGCCTCTTAACAAATATCTGTAGTTTTATAGTTTCCTCAATAAAGTTATTGGGTGTTTTTACATAGCCGTTGTAACTTTTTCTTCGTTTTGATAATTTCACAAGACTTGAGAGTAGTCAAGTAAGCACAGCAGTCTTGTGAAGGATGCAGGACGACGCTTCATGTTTGCAGGCGGTGGTCGAGTATTCAGCACTTATTTTGTGTGTGTGATAAACCTGCAATTACTGTTGATTCCCTAAATAGAAGAAAAATAGGTGAGGACAAACGCTCTTCACAGTATCTCTATGTTCAAGCAGGAGGAGAAAGAGGAGCTTACCTTATACCTAGACAGTAAGGTGGCCTCAATCAGTGTCCTTACCTTAATGATCGTGACCATCTCCACTCTACACACACACACACACACACACACACACACACACATCCTCTTGAGACCCGCAGCAATGACCGTCTATATGAAGTCTTCTCTTTATTTATCATCATTTCCCTTCCTTCCTGTTGTACTCCTTTTTCCTCCCCTATCCCATTCTTTCCTCTCTCTTCCTCTCGTTCCTTACCTTTTCCTCTTCTCCTCTTCATTTCCTTCGTTACTTGATCTTATCCTCCCCTCTCATCATTCCTTTCTCCCGCCCTTCACTTCTCTCCACCTGAGTGCTGGCCTCGCCCGTGTCCCGTCAAGGCGTTCTTCAAGGTCCGCGTGTGAACCCAAGTGTTTCCTGCACGACACACACGTCTCGGTTCAGTGGCTTCGTAAACACAAACATTCGTTCTCATTAGAGGGACGTCGCCTCTTATTTTTCGCAGCAAATACACACTCCGTTCCTCGACAAATAACCATGATATCGTAGACTTTTCCTAAACATGATGCTGCCTTTAAGTAAAATCGGGGACTTTATCGTCATGTAAAGATTAACATTATTTTATCCATGAAAAAAAGTGCATAGTTTGGAAAATTTTACACGGCGGCTCTTGGGGACTTACTGCTAGGCCGCTAACAAAAGAAAATTAGGCCTATATTTCCCATGGCGCAAATAAGGTGAAATTACAGGTGCTACGCTTTAATGAAGGTTGTGGTGCCTCACTGATATTTACCTCGTGTGATGTGAAGTTTTTTCTCCTACCTGCTGTATATGATTTTGTCAAGCCCGCGGGTATACTTTGAGCAGCGAGTATTAGGGGTTATGTAATACTTTGTGTGTGTGTGTGTGTGTGTGTGTGTGTGTGTGTGTGTGTGTGTGTGTGTGTGTGTGTGTGTGTGTGTGTGTGTGTGTGTGACAGGAATGGGAGAAAGTGTGCTGAGGTGATGATCGTGCAAGGAGAAAAGAGACTGTAAAATTAATGTCAATAATACGTCAGTGAAATTCTTGCCGTAAGGTTGAGGTCGGTGTGAAGGAGCGATGATTGTGTAGGAAGGAATAGAGATCATTAAAGTAAAACACACTGGCAGGAAAGAAGACAAATTAAGTAGAGGCTAACATGATTAAGATACATTGTTGGGTTGTCTATATTATATTAGATTATTTGTCCCCAGGTGCTGAATACCCTTAGGCAAACCTTAGTAATCTCTGTCTGAAGTGACGGCAAATGTTACTGTAGTTCGCTTTAATAATTTCGTTTTTATTTGGAAGTAGAAGAATATCGGTATTTTCTTATTCACACAAGGAGATAAAAAGTGGACACGGACATGTAATTTGAACCATGACCAAAACAAAAATGTTCTTGTTAACAAATTCATCACTTGGGTACGAATCCCCGGCCGGAGGAAAACTAATGGAGGAAAAGAGAGGACGATTTTTGTGTGTGTCAGTGTTGAGGACATGGATGCGAGATGACTTGTGCATTGAGTTGTACGGAAAACCAAGTATATAATTTTGACGCAAAGGACCATCATGCAGACACTCCGGCTTATATCATGCACGTCACACCCTCGTCACACACGTCTCTTCCCTCTTCCCTCTTCCCATCTTCTCTAGACTCTCCCTTCCCTTCCCATTATATCACACGCAGCTCCTTCCAAGCGGCCGTAATCAAGCATGAGACACATTTCCTGCTGTCTCCTCCTTATATTAAAAGCTGTAGTCCTTGAGCCAAGTGTAAACAAAAAGATAATATTTTTGTTTACAGCACCAGCGTCTTATTTATTTATTTTTTTTTAACTTGACAGACACAGGAACGGCTTGAGATCCTGAACGTCAGTGATGCAGTGTAGTGGTGGTGGAAGTTGTCAGATGATGTTGGTCATTGTGGTGTGTGTTTGTCTGTCCCGCGGTCGGCTTCGTCAGGCAACTTTTTACCTTTTAGCAGATGAGCGTCTTTTTCCTGGAGTATGGATTCTGTGTTTTAGTGTGGGATGGGGTGGACCTGTCGCTGATGATGAGCATGATTGGTGTCTGTGAGGCGAGAACACTCTGCCTTGACGCTGTATAGTCGACCCTAGATGGTGAAAGTGTGGTGGTATTCACTCTGCGATACTCTCCAATTAACGGGGTTTGTAGCGGCCGTGGGAGAGACATTTTATCGTCGCCTGCGTGTCGGCGGGGCGAGCACGTGCCGCCACACCGCCAGGGACGCCGGGAAGAAGGGAAAGTCAGTTGGCCCTGCCCTTTGTTGTGGTGCTCGCCCTTCATGGTGGCTTGGCACTAAGGAAGTTCTTGGAAACAGATACAGGATTATTCCCTCCACTCGGCCTGTAGGTGCGGCGGTAACACCTTGAAATGCACCGCTGTGTGTTGGGGATGGATGGTGTGGAGGAGCCTACTGTGTGGTGGGGTGATATGTTGGGATGGTGTTCATGGTGCTGCGTACCGCCACTGTCTTGCCGAGATGTATTCTGCTGCTGTTAGATGTGACGGGCGTTTCTTTCTCGCGTCAGATGAGGTAACTTATGTATTGTCAGCCGCAGCCCAGGGCCGCCCCACGCTGATGCATAATAGAAGGGACATGTACATACAAGGCAGCAAGACATGCATAAAGGAGGGCAAGACATCAATAAAGGAACAAGATGTTAAAGTTGGTTATGGTTTCCATCAAAACGTTTCATGTATTTGTAGTGTGAGGTTTTGGGTCCGTGATACGTCTTTCCTCTAGCCTGAGCTGCCGCCTGACATCACCTGCGTCACTATCATTTACAACACAGAAGCTACACTTTTAGAGGGAAGGCAGGTGTGCATTTAAACTATTTATGTTATAAAAGATAACAGCCGCAGGCCTCGTATAGTGGGCGTGAGTCAAACCCGAGCGACATGTGTACTGAGCAAGGTTTGGACGAGACTGTGCATGTTAGCCTGCTTGTCGACAGTGTCTGGTTAGCGGTGTCGGTGTCCTCATACATCGTAGCAATGATAGATATGGAAAGTGCTTCACAGCGTGCGTCAAACAGTAGAATCGCCAGACATGTCAGTTCACCGCTGCTTCCACATGTCATCCGTGTTCACGGCAAGGCTTGGCTAAGTCACGCACGGACAGCATGTCAACAAACATGTGTATGCATTTTGTCAGGTATGACTAGTCCTCTTGAATGGTGGCGGCGGTACAGGCAGGCCATCCCAAGAGTGGTTACTGCCGACTTGAACACAGGAAGTCCATGACCACCATCGGCCCGACCGTCTGTGGTCACCTTGCGGCCGCATCGGTCTGTCCCCATCCTCCTCTCCCTCCCTCTGTCCTGCTTCTTTCCATCAGCGAGCCTGGACGCGCTTGTACTGCAAAAGAGCGAACTGGAAGATTCCTATCCTTCGGGAGTGTTCTCGGTTTCTTTGTTTGGCGTGTCGTTACTTCAAGTCTGTGTCGCTCCCACGCCTCCCATGCAGGTGTAGGAATAGGGCTGCTACCCATTTGTAGTGTTACATGATATAAATAAAAGGTTGTTCGTATCAGTTCTCTCAGTAACACTCCAGCACAGTGTTGCACTACCTGCCGCCTTCATCACTATCGTCATGGATAGTGTTCCACTGTATTCACTTAAGGCTGCATGACCTCCCTTCCTCATGCGGCCCCGCTTGAGGAAAGGATTTGCCACTTCCTCTCTAACTTAGTAATTACGTCTGTCTTCACAAAGGTAAGACGATTAAGGACCGAGCAAGATTCGAACACGTGGCATTGGTTAACTTAACGCTCGCTTTGTGAACACTCCTCTCGGGAGTCTACACAAAGCGAGTGTTACTCAATGTCCTTGATCTTTCATTCCATTCGCTATGCTTCCTTGCTTGCTTTCTCCATTCCTCTCCTTTTGCTTTCCGGTCATTTTTAAAAGGAGCAGGATTGGAGTCCGTAACATTCGTGGCCTTAAAATATATATATATATATATATATATATATATATATATAATATATATATATATATATATATATATATATATATACATATATATATATATATATATATATATATATATATATATGTATATATATATATATATATATATATATATATATATATATATATAGTATATATATATATATATATATATATATATATATATATATATATATATATATATATATATATATATACATATATATATATATATATATATATATATAGTATATATATATATATATATATATGTATATATATATATATATATATATATATATGTATATATATAGTATATATATATATATATATATATATATATATACATATATATATATATATATATATATATATATGTATATATATATATATATATATATATATATATATGTATATATATATATATATATATATATATATATATATACATATATATATATATATATATATATATATATATATATAAGTATATAAATAAATATATATATATATATATAAATATATATATATATATATATATATATATATAAATATATATATATATATATATATATATATATATAAATATATATATATATATATATATATATATATATATATTATATATATATATATAAAGAAAACATTGGTTTCAAGATAAATTTTCGAAGTGACGAGCTCTGTTTGAAATGACAGTTTGGTTCTATAGTAGACCTTTGTATAGCTTTTGCATCCAATTCCTAGTGAGCCTAAATGTGACCAAGTGTTGAAAAAGTAGAACGGCGGCGTAAAAACTAAGGGACAGAGGAAATGTGTGTATCTTGGAGACATTGGTTAGTGTATGAAGGCATAACATCGGCAGATTGGGTTCAAGGATACTTTGAAAAGTCATGTACTGATAAGTATACATTTGATTCCGGAAGAGAACATTATGATTCATATCATTAAGTTATCTTGCAACTGGAAAAATACAGCGTTGCAACAATGACTACCAAGGCCAATAACAACATGCAGTCAGCCACGTAATAATAATTCATCCGCTGCATGCACTCACGGCTCCAGATGTTACAAAGAAAATCATGAAATTCCTCAAGATTAGTAAAACTTAGTAGTAGTCTGGTTTGAGACACACTGAGGGACGCAGGAGGATGGAAGAGGTTCCTCAAAAAGCCTATGTGACCGCATCATTACCTCGTAACATTCTATCTCAATCAATATCACTTTATACACCTTTCGTCACAACTTTGATATAAGGAATTATTGTCTACGCTGTGTTGGAAGATGTAAACAAATATGGTTGCCACTTGTTCTACATCGAGAATAATTAATAAATTAAAAAAGTTTCATAATTTGTTTGCTTATAGGTGACAATGTAGCTCATCCCTGCATCTGAAAGCACAGTAAACTACCTTTATGGAGCTTTTTGTTATGTTAAGATTCAATTAGAGTTGCTGCATGCTAAAAATAGTGAAGGTTCTTTTTCTTATAGTATTTAGTTTCAATTACAGGTGAATTTTGGGAGGAATTCTGTGGGTGCAGCCTCCAGGTTAGTTTACGTAATGGAGTATGACCTATAACAGTAATGTGTTGTTATTCGCACTGCCACAAATCGCCTCAAGAGCTGCTGTTGTGTTACTTTTATCATTGAACTCTAGAATTTTTTTTTTTTTTTTTTTTACGAGATGTTGTATTATAGAGGATAGACCTTTGACGGACGTGTAGCATTTAGCTGTCGGCCTGTCAGAGTTCGTGTGAATGAAAAAAATATTTCAATCACGATTATAAAACTTTTTTCGTTGCCGTGTTGTCATTGTCATTGTCGTCATCATCATCGTCATCATTGTCATCGTCATCGTCATCGTCATTGTCATTGTCATTGCCATTGTCAGCATCATCGTCTTCAAACAATAACAACAAGAAAACATCATGAACAATAATAGTAAATACAGAATCTACAATGTTTAATTTTCCTTGAACATGTTGTATGTTTACAGTCTCCTTCTGCAGCTTCGTGCAGCTCTTGTGCACCAAACACTTACAATGTTTTCTTCATTCATTAAAATGTCCAACCTTTTCTTAAAAGTATCTACTGTCCCGGCACTTACCACATGCTTGCTGAGTTTGTTCCACTCCTCTACTATCCTATTAGTAAACAAAATTTTACCTATATCTTTCCTGTATCTGAACTTGTCTAGCTCATAATCATCATGACCCCAAAAATGTATTGTTTGCGTTTTGCACATAATGTTTATATACAAGTTGTTTTTTCGTTGATAGTGAAATTCTATTAGTGTCTGATTGATGTATCTTGCTCAGATTGGTATCTTTTATAGGGGCGTGAGGGGCTTGGGGCGTGGGTTGGGCAGAAGCGGCGGGCGTGTCGAAATGCGGAGCTACGGAAGAACGTCTGGCGGAAGAACGTGCCGGAACTGAGCGTGGCAGGGCAGCTTTCTCCGCGCCTCTCACTCAAGACTTGTTGGTGTTGAAAGAGTATTGCGAAGCGGCCCTCGCCACACCAGAGGAGGTGAAGGATTACATAGGATTACATAGGAAATACATGTACCAAGAGGCCTTTTGGTATATAACTAGGGTATTTGCTGACTACGTACTGCTACCTATAAACTACATGTGGGAGAATAGGATAGATAAAGCAAGGGAGGGTGAGGAAAGAGGCTAACAGACTCTTATGAACATAAAACGGGGCTTCTTGGAAAAAAAAAATAATCCATTTGTCAAAAAGAAAACGTAAGAATGTCCTTTTGATATGAAGTTGCATTGATTCCGAAGCTTGTGTTTGGTAGTTGGTTTTTTTGGTGCATGTGGTTGGCTGAGTTTTAGGAAGGAATGGGAGCAACACATGTATGATTGCTCTATTCCACCATCACAATGACAAGTTTCATAACAAGTAATAGAGAGAAACACAACCGTAGAGGAAGCATCATAGGCGCTCTGGTCTGTCGTGACGGCTGTGAGCGGCGTGTGTAGTGATTGCTGGTTCCTTGAGGCGGAGGAAGGCAACATGAAGGGCACCTCAGCGGAGAAAAGATGCAGAGTGAAGAGCAGCACAACAGCACACTAGGGAAGGACAGTGTTGACAGGTTAAAGTAGCTGCCTTACCCTCAACGCTTGCCCCCGTCTTGGTGTACACAGCCGCCTCGGTCAACACTTGCTTGTGGTCCGTAATTTTCACCGAGCGACTATTGGTGGCGCAGCGTCCTGATTGCACACACTAACAAACGCTGCAGCGAATTCATGAAGTAAACCTGGAAATGTATGTCCTCTTGATATGTGGTGACGGTGTTGTTTTTATAAAGTCTCAGACGTAAACTAAACTTTAACAAAGAATAAGTCGGCTAAATGCCGCTCAAAAGACTACAGTTCAGGGAAAGATACTTAAGTACTTCTGCGTGTCTCTCTTCTTCAATCTGACAAAAAAGTTGGACGCAGCATCCATGTGAAGCTACAGCAGCCCGGTGGTGGCGCTGCGGCTCCAGTGTCTTCTGGGAGTTGATATTTTCAAGAGCCCCAAAATTGTCTTGTCACTGGAAAATGTATTAATAAATTCACAAAGGCGTATGACAAGATAGGAAAAAAGAAAATATCCTTTTAGAATCCTACTTCCAGAAAAGTCAGGCTTGATGTTTGCCTCGTTGTAGGCCTAGAAGATTCAGTGTGAAAAATGGTAATAGGAATTATGGCGTTGTGAGAAATTTTTTCCATCACGAAATACGGTGGAAAACTGAATTTTGTTTGACGAAAAGCTCCCTTCAAGCATAAACAATCATTGTCAAAAAACGGAGACTTAACAAGATGCCGTTCATTGGCTAATTACATGGTTCTGTTCACCAATGAGCGTCGACATTGGAATACTTTTTATATGTTACCGAGATGCAGCAGCGACGGACAACAGAGATGATTAAAATGTGATCATCCACGAACCTCCACAATCGAGGCTGAAATTCACGTCACAGCCTAATGGTCATATCGAAAATCACTCAGCACGAAATGTTTTGGGGCCTAACATTATCCTTGGGCGTCTGTACAGGGGACACTTATGAATTAACAAAGGAAGGTGTGTGTAGGCGCCTCGCATAGGCCTGAAGGTATCTTGTAGGTGCTCGTGTTCTCCGTGTAATTGACAGCGTTGCGTTGGGCGAACCATAACCAAGAGTGCTTTGTCTACTTGCTTGTTTACTTAATTAACTGCTCTGACTTACTCGATGCTGGACTAACCTTGTGTCGACCCTGGAAATAACGACAGTCACGTCCTTTGAGCCCCACAAGGCCAATGCGAGGACGTGGAAGCAGGAGGCGGCCCAGAGTTCTATAGGACCTTTAGACGACTAGTGGGTGAGTTCGGATGTTTGAAATAGTGGATGGAAGGGTAAGTCGGCAAAGACACCTACTTTAAAGCACCCCTCCCTTCTCTCTCTCTCTCTCTCTCTCTCTCTCTCTCTCTCTCTCTCTCTCTCTCTCTCTCTCTCTCTCTCTCTCTCTCTCTCTCTCTCTCTCTCTCTCTCGCAGTGGATGTTATGTAACGTGACACACTATTAGCTTTCCAGGAAGTTATCGTCACCAATTTCCTGCCTCCAATCAGCACGTTGCATCACATTCATTGACATTCTCCCTGATGGACAAGTACTTTCAGAGAGGATTGTTGGCCTTGACTCCCTATTAGTTGACTCGCCATGATATCGTCCAATAGTGAGATGTATTAACCCGCATGTAGCCTCTGACACTCCACTTGGTAATGTAATTTATGGGTGTGATGTTGATGTGTTTCATGCAAGCTTTTTTGCGGGGGAGAGTCGAGAAGCAGTCAGCAAATAAGTGGTGGTTTGACTCCAGAGGGTTACTACTACTTCTATTTTTACTGCTGCTACTACTACTACTACTACTACTTGCTTATATTTCCCTTAAGTTAATGTTTCCTGTTCCCTTAGTGTTCTCGTAGCGTTAGTCAGTAAGCAGTCTGAGTACTACTATAGGTTTTAGTTAATGATAGCTTCCCAAGAGGTTACTAATAAGCTTTCACCTTGCATAGTATTGGGTATGTATAAAGGCTGCTATGACATCAAATGGTGACTCGTGCTGTATAATCATTTAGGTCAGCATGATTGAAGAGTCAGATATATACGCAATGCTTATTAGTAATGTGGTTAGTTAAGCCTTTCTAACCCTTAATCATACGTAGTGGATTAGTGAGTTACTGTCTTTTGGGTATTGTCATCAGTACCCGTCCAAGAGTTACTGGAATACACGTAGTAGACAGATACAGAAGGACAGGTGGATAGGTTGATAGGTTCTTTGACACGGAGTAATGGACGGACATTAGGCACAACCAAGCGACATGAAAATGCGAAACGCTATAGACAGGAGTTAATGGGTATCAGGTGACGTGTATCAATGGGTTGGTCTGGCGGGTACGTGTGAGGCTGGAGGCTGGTATGTGATTAGCTTTTTTTCTTCTTCTTCTTCTGTTCTTTTCTACCTTCGTTGCCTTTCTAGTGATGAGACGGACACACCGATACACGCACTGTTTTAGGAAAGATGTGCTGGTTATCCTTTTTGTATTATTATTTGTATTGGGCAGTATTTAAGGAAGTATAGTTTAGTTATAAGTATCTGTGTCACCACCATAATTGTTGTCTAGAAAAATGCGTTTTCCCAGCTATGTTCGAGTTTTGTTTTTACTGTTACCACTACTGTTACTATTGTTCATACTACTACTACTACTACTACTACTACTATTACTACTACTACTACTACTACTACTACTACTACTACTACTACTACTATACTGCTACTGCTACTACTATTACCGAATAACTTGTGGAAAGAAATTAATATTTGTGTATTCTTTTTATGTAGGTGAGAAAGGGGACTCGTTTAAAAGAGGAATCAAGGCTGATATATTTTTTGTAACTCTAGCAATATCATTTCACCTTTTTTCTATATCTGAAATGAAAGGTACATTTAATTTAAGGTTTAAAAAAAAATAAAAGATAATTTTTTTCCAAGAATTAAAGAAAGTCAGAATTCATAATATTTTTTTTTTTATACCTTTTAGCATAAGGAAGTTTTAATTCATTCATTATTTTATTATCTATTTATCTGTCTATTCATTACTCCTTTCTCGATGAAAAATTAATAGTCAGTAGTAGATAGTAGTGGATATAAAACAAAAATATGTGGTATTAGTAGTAGTTGTAATAGTAATAGTAGTAGTAGTAGTAGTGGTTGTAGTAGTAGTGGCAGTGGTCTTTGTAGTGGCAATGGCTGTGGTAAAGACTGTAGCGGTGGTGGTGGTGGTGATGGTGGTGGTGGTTGTAATGGTGATGGTAGTGGTGGTGGTGGTGGTGGTGGTGGTGGTGGTTGTGGTTGTGGTTGTGGTTGTGGTAGTGGTGGTTGCGGCGGCGACGACTGTGAGGGTATTGACGCGGGATGAGTAACAATGTTCAACGCACTCAAACACACAATGGCAGCGGTGGGTAACGTGCGCATTGTTCCTCGTGACACTGCGCCCCCCTCGCCCCCTCGCCCCCTTGCTGCCCCCTCCTCAGATGCCCCCCCGTCCCACCACGTCCCGGAGTAAGTCAAGGAGAGGCACTGCTGTCTGTCTGTCTCCCGTCTTTCTCTCTGTCTCTTTCTGTCTTGTGGTGATGTTGAAACTCCAGGGAACTTTCTCTAAACAGCCTCTTTGGAAAGGGTGTAGAAAATGTTATGCTAGGTTTTTGTTGTGCTGCCATAGTTGTGTTATTGTTATTATTTTTATTATTATTATTATTATTATTATTTTTATTATTATTATTATTATGATTACTTAGCGTGTCACTACGTCATCCTCTCTACATTGGTACGTTGTGTTCCAGCGTGGAGGAGTGCGGAACAATACTACTACAGGAAGATAGGACAAGTGGAGCATGAACATGATAACATACCAGAAGTTCTTTTTTTTATATATTTATCTATAGATTTGTAGGATCTCTCTCTCTCTCTCTCTCTCTCTCTCTCTCTCTCTCTCTCTCTCTCTCTCTCTCTCTCTCTCTCTCTCTCTCTCTCTCTCTCTCTCTCTCTCTCTCTCTCTCTCTCTCTTTCCATCCATGCTCAATGTGTAAGAAAATTCATAACTAAGCAGGTGTTGTTACTAAAATTTAAACACCAAACATAAAGACGCAAATACTTCAGTAAACTTAAAATAAAATCATCAAAAAAGGGTATTGGTTGGGGATGATAATATGAACAAAGGTAAAGAATGGCATTTTTTTAAAGACTTGGAATAACAAATATATAAAAGACTTTGGTTCTCACTCTGAATGTTTCTTTTCATTCCTACCGAGACGTATGCATTAATGTATGTATGTAGCCTACGTATGCAAGTACCCATCACCCATTACCCATTACATCACCCATTAAAGAATGTAGGAATCATTGGAAAGATATTTAACTGAATAAAGAACTCAGATTAATAAAGTAATGTATGTCAGTTTCACACAAGCTTAATAATCTTGAAATGGGGTGCCTCAGGGTTCTGTCTTTGGCCCACTTTTGTTTTTAGTTCCTCTGTGATACTGTAAGGTCACGAAAATATAAAGATCGTCTGTCTCCATTTCCGCTACGGTTTGGTTACTGCTCAGCCCATCCCAGTGTTTATTCTTCCATACCGTTGGTGGATAAGTGGTTACCTGGGGAAGCTTACAGGTAAAGAGGGGTGAAGCGGGGCCACAATCGATCCTCTTTCCCAGTTTAAGGGGTTCTAATGAGGCTGAGTAGGACAAAGACATTGGTTGGCTTTATGTGTGTGTGTTAGCAGCTTTTCTGTGAGTTATTACCTATCAGCATGTGTCATGAGAGAAGAGGAGCACTAGGAGGCGTTGTGGACATTGTGAAAAATAATGTTACGAAAAAAAAAAATGGGCAAGTTTTATTTTATTTGAAATTTATTTATTGATTGATTTATTGGTCCATTTATTTGCGTAAGTACTGAACTATTTCTCTTTGATGTTTGCAGCACTTCAAGGTCTGACGTTATGTATCAGGACACGTAACATCAATAGACAGTAGTAGTAGTAGTAGTAGTAGTAGTAGTAGTAGTAGTAATAATAATAGTTGTAGTAGATGTTGGTGTAGTAGTAAATCTCTCTTGATTTCAAAGGTATTGTTTGTGAAGGAAAATCAATAATTCTTTGTAGTTCAAGTCTCTAGTGCTACTTTTTTTTCTTGGAAGAGAGAGAGAGAGAGAGAGAGAGAGAGAGAGAGAGAGAGAGAGAGAGAGAGAGAGAGAGAGAGAGAGAGAGAGAGAGAGAGAGAGAGAGAGAGAGAGAGAGAGAAAAAAAAAAAAAAAAGAGAATAACTGCTGTTGAGTGATTTTGACGGAATGAGGAAAACGATATTGAAGTGGTCTATCCGGGGGAGAGGGGAAGGGCACAGTGTTGGGAGGAAGGGGGAGAGTGGCAGAAGAGCAGGGGGAGAGGTGGAAGAGTGGGTACAAGTGGGAAGGGTGTAGCTGGGAGTGTATTCAGACATCACTCAGTGGAAGAGAAGTGAGAGGAGGAGGAGGAGGAGGAGGAGGAAAGGGAGGAGAGAAGGAATGAATGAACTTATAATGTTTACTCATCCTCTTTCAGTGTAATCTGTAAACTTCTGAAATAAAAGTGTTGACATCCGCGTCATTTTATCTTTCTTGTACTTATTTAACAAACACTATATAAAGGTAGCAATTCCATCACGTGAAATATATTATAGATGCGGACATCATTATATTCACCTGATAATAGTGTTATCTTCATCTTCCCCATCATCATCATCTTCATCATCTTCATCTTCCTCTCAAACTTTTCAATCTTTTTCGTCTCATCCTTCTACCCACTGTCTGGTTTTCCTCTCTTCAGTGTACTATGTCTTCAGGTTCAGTCAGGTTTTTGTTGCTCCATCTGTTATCTGTTCTTCTAACTACATGCTCTGCTCACCCTAAAATTTATGATCCTCAATTATTTACATCATGTGTTTATTATTTGTCTGTATTATGTTATGTATAATAATTTATTCCCAAAACTGACCACACCGTTTTTATTTCTCTCGTGTAGGGTAATTTTTCCATTTATTTTTCATTGATTATATTATTATTGTTTTTTTTTCAAGTATAAATATGACACTAACGCTGTTTATATTTAATTTCAAATATGAGATGCGTGTGTGTGTGTGTGTGTGTGTGTGTGTGTGTGTGTGTGTGTGTGTGTGTGTGTGTGTGTGTGTGTGTATGTATGTATTTGTTTATATATTTATACTTTCACCTTATGGGGCCTTTTTTTCCTTAGGTTATTACACTTTGATTTGAATTTATGAATATCTTGGACACACAAACTCGTCTGGGAAACAGGATCAAACCTCCTCTTGATCTTGCTGAAGACATGAATTCCCTCGTATATTTATCTTATCAAATGTTACATAATCTCTTACTACGCCTCCGTCACCTTCGTTCTGTCGGTACTACAAGTTTTCTGTTTTCCATATAAAAGTTAAGAGAATAAGCAGCTTGGCATTCTCCCGCGACTTGGCTTCACTTCCATGTCTGCTTCGTTGTTTCCTTATCATAGGCACGTTTCCAGAGTACCATTATATTTCCCGTCCTTCTTATTTCCTCCTCCTAGTGTCAGTGAATTATGTTTTTCTATTTTTATCATTGTAGCTTTAGATAACGTGACCTGTGTGTGTGTGTGTGTGTGTGTGTGTGTGTGTGTGTGTGTGTGTGTGTGTGCGTGTGTGTGTGTGTGATTTTTTGCGTACGTAATGCAATGATATACGTACCAATCGCACACACACACACACACACACACACACACACACACACACACACACACACACACACACACACACACACACACACAGCCTTCCTGAGGCAGGAGTCGGCGGTAATGAAGCTGAGGTCCTCGTTGCCTTGCCCACTCTGTTATTATCGGTCATTATTATTATTTTTGCATCGACTTTCTTGCCTTATTAGGAACGAGTCGCCGGCGTGTTTCACTTCCTCGTTCATGTGTGTGTGCGTGTGTGTGTGTGTGTGTGTGTGTGTGTGTGTGTGTGTGTGTGTGTGTGTGTGTGTGTGTTTGTGCGCTTTTTTTTCTTCCTTTTTTTGTCCTTCCTTTGCAGGCTAATTTTGGGGAAGGTGATTTTTTCCCTTCGCACAAGAGGACCTTGACCTTTATTCATATATTTGTACTTGTGTGTGTGTGTGTGTGTGTGTGTGTGTGTGTGTGTGTGTGTGTGTGTGTGTGTGTGTGTGTGTGTGTGTTTATCATTATCATGGAGTAAGGAACAAAAAATAATCTGGTAAATTTTGTCATGCCTACATCGGGGGAGGAACATTACGTTACATAAAATCAAGGGAAGAAAGGAACCAGTGACTGTATTTTCCTCATCTTCAAATTTGTTTATGGTTTTGTAGTGAGGTTTTTCTACTAACTCCAACATTTCCCAGCTTCTTTGCGCTCGTTTGAAAAGCATGAAGTTTATTCGACCTATTCAACCATTATATGCATCGCTTCGGAGTGACGTTTTTCTGTGGGGGATCATATATGGCAAATCTTAGGCAATTATTAAGTGTTCTTTGAAGTTTCGTCAGCTGTGACTTCGATGTTGTGTGCAGAGGTATCGGTGGATATGGAAGGACACGGATGATGTTGGCTTATTTCACTTTATTCTTATATACGTTGAAACTTTCTGATTCTCTGGAGTTTTGTCAGTAAATTTGTAGCCTTTGTAATCATGTCTTTAATGTAGAAAAATTATAACCACTATTTTTAAGCTCCTGGCCAATAATTTTTCCTCCTTATGGTTCTCTTTCTATGGTTAATGGTTCAGATTTTTATTGGGTAGTTGGAAGAATTTTATTGTTGGTTTGTAGTTTCCACTTATTTACATATCCATTTATTCGCTCTAAATCCTTTGCTATAGGGATGTTATCATTTTCTTTGACTTGCTGCTGTTTGTGATGACCTTGTGTTATGTGTTCAGTTTTAGATATGTTGGGGTAGTCGCCAGTACCTACCGGGTTCTGGAGCGTCGTTCGTGTACAGGGAATATACAATGAGTTCAAGTACGATGCCTTGGGGAACTTCACTCAGGAGATTAACTATGTAACTATGCCGAGCGATATTCGATTATTGCTTATCTGTTCCTGAGATAGCTAGGTAGTAATTTTATATTCAATCAATGTATGAAAATTGATATTAGGTATTTTAAAAGTAAGTCCATCGTGTCACATTTTGTTAAAGGCATTGGTGACATAACGTAAAACTAAGGTGCATTGATGTTTTTGCTTGAGGGTCTACGTTATGTTTTCGTAAACGATGGCTATTGATGTATTGGCTCCTAGATGCTGCCTGGACCTGCGTTGCCATTGATGAATCACATTGTTTAGGACGAAGAACCTCTTGATTATGGTGATTATTTTGCGTTCCAGGAGCTTGGCAGGAGTTTTTAGAAGTGAAATTGGTTTGTGGTTAGTCGGGTCTTGTACGGATTTATTTGGTTTGGTGATAAAAGAAAAGTTAACAATGCGCTTTTTAAAAAACTGGGAAAGTATAGATGTGCCTTAGATTTTTCAAGGTTCTGTCAGGAAGGAGAAGCAGCACTATTTTTTTATATACAGCTTTGACCGGTGGAGGGAAGGGAGGAGGGGAGGAGGGGGAGTGTTGGCTTTAAGGCTGTGAATGTGTTTATCTGCGTCTTCAATGCTATCTCACTTGTCACATAGTTGTTGTTGAGTCTTTTGAGATCGACTGTGGTGGGATGGGAGATGTTTTCCCTATCACACACTTCAGGTCAAGCCTCTCTGTCGATGCTACGGAGGAGAGAGGAGGAGGAGGAGGAAGAAGAAGAGGAGGAGTAGGAGGAGGAGGAGGAGGTTACATGAAGGAGGGGACGTAGATAACTGTGACGTGTAAGAACAGATATCGAGTTACGATGAAGTTATTTATCAGCGAAATCCTGTGCAACGTGTTACGAAATGCCCACGTGACACCAACGATACAGTCTATTGTGGCGTGAAAAGTGAAGTATTGTGCTTTCCCGCTGGAAGGGCCGCTCGTCCGTCTCTCCGTCCCCTCGCCCTACTGCGGCAGAGAGACAGTGGCGATGCGTCCCTATTGTTTGTCAGCGAGTCCTGTGTGTGAGATATAAAACGATGCCCTTTGTGTTTTGCTCTCCTCCACCTCTCTCCCACCTCCAGTACCCCGCCCCGCACCCCCTCCCTTTGACACGCACATAAGCACTTCAGCCTCAAAGTCAT